>LR738709.1:435935036-436133425 GCA_902687465.1 Secale cereale
TTTTTTCTTCTGTTTTTTTCAATTTTTTTGGTGTTTAATTGTTAGTGCTAGATTGTGTTAGTGTTAGTGTTAGAAAAGAATTAGAAGAAGTAGAAGTAGAAGTAGTAGAAGAAGTAGAAGAAGAAGAAAAGAAAAGAAGTAGAAAAAAGATGAAAAAAGAAAAAGAAGTAGAAGAAGAAGAAAGGAAGAAAAGAAAAGAAGTAGAAAAAAGATGGAAAAAGAAGAAGAAGAAAATAAGTAGAAGAAGTGGAAGAAGAAGAAAAGAAGAAACAAAAAGAAGTAAAAAGTAGAAAAAAGATTAAAGAAGAAGAAGAAGAAAGGAAAGAAGAAGAAGAAGACAAAGAAAGAAGAAGAAGGATAGAAGGAAACATCACGACACGGCACCCCGACACCGACACGACACCCCGACCCTCGACACCTCCCGAAAAGGTGTTCTTTGGCCTTCCAGAGGCCGACGGGGTCATATATTTTTGAATTATTAGTTAGGATATATATTCTTATGTTGTACTTGATGATGATACACTTAAGTGGTATACATATTATTATTCATGTCGGTATTGTTTTATGTTGTACTAATTTCGTTTATTCTTTGTCATGGCAGGTGTTGAAGATGGTGGGCGCTGGTCGGGAGCGCGCCGAGGCCCCTTCTTCGTCGACGCGTGGTGTGAGGTCTTCCATTCCACACGTACCTCTCCGCTGAGCATTGCTGGACAGTATGGCGACACCGCCGGGCCCTTCTTCGTCGACCGCGGTGCCCAGCAGGGGACGAGGTAAGAAGAAGAGAGGAGGTGGAGCACGTGGTCGCGGGAGAGGAGGTAGGGTGACTGCTGCGGCGCCTTCCTCGCCGCCACCCCCAGCTGTTTCACCCGAGCACGTGACTGCTAGGGTGGGCTCGTCCAAGGAGGAGGCTACACGGACTCCGGTCCACGAGCCTCCAGTCCATGGGTCTTCGGCCCACGAGCCTCGGGTCGACGGGCCTTCGGCCCACGAGACCCCGGAGGAGCACACGTCCGAATGGGGTACCTGGACGGATCAGCCTGAGGAGCCGAGTGGCCATGCTGATGATGACGGGGAGCCGACTGATGAGGAGGAGGGGGGCAACGTCTACCAGCGTGGTTGTACACGACTCCCGTCTGTGCCGGCGACCCGCGAGCAGAGGTGGTTGATTTACCCTGAGGGGGAGAGGTAAAAGCATTTAATCTTTTTGTGCCTTCTGCATTCACATTTCTTGAAATAACTAATGCGTTGGCCTTGTCATGCTGCAGGGGTTGGGACCACCATGAAAGTGTCCGCCGGCCCAACTCCGTCCTTGGAGTTCTTTGTCGGCAAAACTTCCCGGGGTTTGTCACGTTGCCTGGTGAGGGTCGGCTTCCAGAGCTTGGATTGAGTTGGGAGCACTACTTGGCTGCCCCGGCCCCGTCGGGTGAGATTATCGACGGTGTCTTGTGCAAGAAGAGGGCAGCCGTGGTGATCACAAAGTTCTGGGTAATTTCTCCTTTACACAATTAAAAATCTTCAACTAGCTAGTTATTAATTGTACTAATCAATATTGTCTCATTTGATTGCAGACATTCTACAGGTGTGAGGAGGGACACAAGGATGAAGCGGCCCATGTTATCGATAACGTCTGCAAGCGCCTACTACAGAACTTACGGCGTGAGGCTCGGGTGCAGGCTGTTCAAGACTACTACGCCGGGCGTGGTATCAAGAAGCCCAAGCAGGCGTGCTGCGATAAGTTCTTGAGTAAGGAGCGGTACATGAAGGTAATTCTTAAGGCCTTGTACTTACTTCCTTCATTTAGTAATTCATAGCCGTAGCGCTCAAGTTTCTATTTGCTAACTTAGGCCCCTCCGAGATGGTGTGCGGATCGGATGGATTGTTGGGAGGTGTTGGTCAATGTGTGGTGCTCAAAAGAATGGCGGGCCACCCATAATGAGGCCAAGGACAAACGTGCCCAAATGGAAGGTGTGCCACACCATCAAGGCAGCTCCAACTTATTTTACTACGGGCGGAACTGGGTATGTGGTTTGCTTCATGATTCATGCAATTCATTCATCATGCTAGCTTTAGCCCTTTAATTACTAATTTACTTTGTTTCTCTCTTTCAGGCACGCTACAATAAGGCAGATAAGGTGCCAGAGGTGTACGACCTGTATGCCATGGCCCACACTGGCCCTTACAAGAAAGTCAAGGCATTCTCTGCGTCTGACCTCGATGATCTACTGAACTTCACCAACATCTCCGCCCACGACAAGCTCGTGCAATATAGAGATCAGGGGAAGGCGAGGAAAGGGGAGGACTTTAACCCGAGCAAGGGTCCCATTGATACAGAGCTGCTGATGATATCTGGTGGCGGGAGGTCCCATGGCTCCATAGCCATGGGAGATGGACTTATCCGTTGTCCTAGCACTCTCCCGGAGATCAAGGCGGGCTAGTCGAGCTCCGCTCCTGAGATAAGGCCTCATGAACGGCCAGTCCAACTCGCCATCAAGGTTAGTTATACGTACTCAGCTATCTTTCTCCATTACATTGTGTGCGCTTCCATCAATGATTACAAATGGTCATGTTAGTGGTGTTGCAGGTTGCTATACAGAGTGAGAGAGATAGAACGGAGAAACTTCTGGCGGAGGCGGCGGAGAGGCAGCGGGAGTTGGAGGAGAAGACGACAAAGATGTTGGAGGAGGAGAGGGCACGGAATGACATGCAGGCAAGGGCCATGTACGAGCTCCTTGTGGTAAGTATCTTCTGCAGATTACTTGCTAGTCTTAACATTTGAGTCTCATTACTAACTAGTATGACTCTATTGTCAAAACCAAATGTGCAGTCTGTGTGCGAGAAGTCCGGTCAGACCGCTCCGCCGATGCCAGTGATTGCTCCTGGGAGCACTGTGAGTTTAATTTGAATGGACATTATTTGCTAGTCTTAACATTTGAGTGTCATAATGCTAACGAGACATTGGAAATGATCTTTGGTGCAGCTTAACTCCAAAAACGCATCGCACGATCCTTCTCCAGCTACCGGCACGAGCCAGCCCGCTCCTACACCTCCCTGATCACGGTAAGTTTCTCTAGTGTTTTGCTTAACAAATGCATAAAGACCTATACTTAGCTTTATTTCCTCCAATATGCTTACCATAATGACCTAGAGTTAGCTTCTTTTCCTCCAAAATGACTTAATAAGCTTACTCACCTCATAAACCATCCATTTTACCCAAGTTAGCTCTAAAACGATCTGTACTTAGCTTACTTATGTAATTTTTTTTTGCATAATTAGCTTAGTTAGCTCATAAACGATCCATTTTACCTAAGTTAGCTCTAAAATGACCCATTTTACCTTAGTTAGCTTATAAATGATCCTGTTTATCCAAGTTAGCTCTAAAATGACCCATTTTACCTAGATTAGCTCCTAAATGATCCATTTTACCTACGTTAGCTTTAAAATGACCCATTTCACCTAGGCTAGCTCCAAAATGACCCATTTCACCTCGGTTAGCTCCAAAATGACCCATTTCACCTAGGTTAGCTCCAAAATGACCCATCTTACCTAGGTTTGCTTATAAATTACCCATTTCACCTAGGTTAGCTCCAAAATGACCCATCTTACCTAGGTTAGCTTATAAATGAACCAGTTTATCCAAGTTAGCTCTAAAATGACCCAATTTACCTAGAGTAGCTCCTAAGCAATCCATTTCACCTAACTTAGCTAAAACGATCCATTTCACCTAAATTAGCTTTTAAATGATCCATTTGACCTAAGTTAGCTAAAAACGATCCATTTCACCTTAGTTAGCTCAAAAACGATCCATTTCACCTTAGTTAGCTCATAAACGACCCATTTCAACTAAGTTAGCTCATAAATGGTCCATTTCACCTAAGTTAGCTCAAAAACGATCCATTTCACCTTAGTTAGCTAAAAACTATCCATTTCACCTTAGTTAGCTCATAAACGACCCATTTCAACTTAGTTAGCTCATATATGATCCATTTCACATAAGTTAGCTCATAAATGACATATAATTCTTGTTCTAGTCTTCTTCTTGTTCTAGTCACCTATTTCTAACTTTCTTATTTGCCATTTTGCAGATTTCATTCACTTCATGGAAGCTAGCTTGCTATGATGGAGTGCTTGCTTTTTCTTTGATGAAACTTTGCATTGTATCTAGCTTGCTATGATGGAACTTGTTATCTTGATGAAACTTTGCATTGTAATATGTATATGGATGGAACAATGTGTATGGATGGAACTTGCTTATGTATGAATGGATGAAACTTATGTGCTGGATATGTGATATGATTGCTGTTAAATAGCCTTGTGAAATATATCTATATATGTCATATATATTTGCTGTGAAAATTGTTGGATTCAAAAAAAAAGAGCCAATATGCAGGCTCTTTGTCGTCGGCCACCGACGGCAAAGGGTCCTTTGCCATCAGCAGCGGACGGCAAAGAGGCCACGTGGGAGGCAACTGTGCCTCCTGGGAGGCTGACCAATTTGGTCAGTTTGCCTACAGTGGCTAACGGCAAAGGCTTTGCCATCAGCGGCAGACGGCAAAGGCCTGCCGTTAACCACCTAACGGAGTAACAACGCATTTATTACCGTCTGCTTTCTTTGCCGTCTGCTGCTGATGGCAAAGGACCCTTTGCCATCAGCCGTCCGAAGCAGATGGCACAGTAGCTATTTGCCGGACCTTACTTTGTCGGGGCCTTTTGCCGTCCGCCACGGACGGCAAAGACCTTTGCCGTCCGATGTTCATTCCTTTGCCGTCCGCCGTGGCAGACAGCAAATTACCTGTTTCCTGTAGTGGCCACGCTTCTCTCCCATGGCGAGAGGCTGGCTTTGGTCCGCCACGTGCTATCGGCAATGCTCTCCCACATCTTGGTGGTTCTTGCTCTCTGCCCTCCCCCATCTCAAGCAGATTAACCGAATCCTTCGCAAATTCCTCTGGTACGATCGCAAGGAGACGCGTAATGGCCACGAGCCTATTCACTGGCAGCGCGTCTGCCGCCCACTTGAGCTTGGTGGTTTGGGGATCCCTGACCTTCACCGTCAGGGTATCACCCTGCGTGCCCGCTGGCTTTGGCTGCAGTGCACTGACCCTTCCAAGCCTTGGTTGCACCTGCACCTCCCAAGTGACACCGACACTACGACTATATTCAGAGCTTCTACCTCATGGACAGTGGGCGACGGCCGTTCATGCCTCTTCTGGACGGACCACTCGCTCCATGGGAAAACCATAGCCCACATTTCCCCTTCACTGCTACCTTTGATACCACGACAGCGATGCAAGTCCTGCACAATCGCCGAAGGGCTGTCTGATCGACGCTGGATCGTTGCCGAGTATGTGCACTTGTGGCGGCTTCTCCGACCCATCACCCTTACTGCCACGCCCGACCACCTGTCTTGGCGCTGGACGGCTAACGACAAGTACTTTGTGAGGTCATGCTATCGGGCGCTATTCGCTGGATCGACCGACGCTCCTTTATGGCGCATTACCTGGAGATGTTGGGCCCCTCTCCGTGCCAAGATCTTCAACTGGCTCTCTGATTGGACCGCTGTTGGACCGCCGTGAGACTCGCCCGACACGGCCTCCCGCACAATGGCCGATGTGTCCTCTGCGATCAGTCCGAGGAGACGATGCATCACATCCTCATTGGCTGCCCCTTCTCTAGGCAAGTCTGGCATGAGATCCTTGCTTGGATTCGCGCCATCGTGTGCGCACCATCAGGCAACGAGGGATTCCTCCCATGGTGCACGTCGGCCATCTTCAGCTCCCCCGCCTGCCACCGTAAAGGACTCGCCACGCTGGCCATCCTAACGGCTTGGTCTATTTGGCGCCACCGCAACGGTTGCATCTTCCATGGCGAGACCCCCTCCGTGCCAAGATTGATTGCGTCCATCCAAGATGAGGCTCCGTCGTGGGCTAGAGTGGGCGCCCACGGACTTAGATCGTTACTTGAGTAGTCACCACACCTTGTACACGGGCTGAGCGACCCGTCACTAACGCTCTGCAGCTTACTTCTTGCCTCGTGTGCACAAGATAGTAAGCTTGCATGCCCACCCCCTCTCTCTTGTATTGCTTGTACACACTCCCTACCTATTAATGAAAAGATACGCATCCTAGCATATTCGTGAAAAAACCCTCATGTGTTGCACTGTAGCTCTGCTGGACCGGCAAGATCGACGTGGCACCACGCACGTTACAAGTTTACCCACCCTCCGCCAGGCGAACCATGGGCCACGGCGTCGTGTGTGTTGCACTACACCTCATCGCCATAGCGAGATCCATGGGAACACAACCCCCCACTTTGCAACGCCAGTGCCCGGGATGAGAAACAGTCGTGTCGTCCCCCCTCATAGCGTCGGTGGCCCGAGATGGGATGCAATTGTGCCGGTGATGGGTTGTTGTTTCTTTTTTAGTGGAGGAATGGGGATACTGGGAGAGCACAAGGAAAAAATAGTTGTGGAGGAGATAAGGTGAAGATATAAAGGAAGCGATGCGTCTCGCAAAGAGCGCGTGATTGAAGCAGGAGGCGGCTTGCGTTTGATTGTTTTCATCTCGCTTAAAATCAATGTTGGGGATATCGCTTATCGGTCGACCCATGATAAGGGGTAAATTGGCCAGTTTATCGGCATACCGGCCGATTTATCGCCATATCGGCTGATTTATCAGCCGATTTATCTTATCGGTCAGACAGCGGTAAGCGATAAATCGGCCGATTTATCGGCATATCGGAAGATATCTTGAACAGTGCTTAAAATAAATGTTTTCCTTTTTTTTACTCCCTCCGATCCAAAACGAATTAAAATCATGTCAATTTTATTGGATCGGAGTGGGTAGTAATTATTCAATCTAATTTAATAGATTTTCATTTAGATTACCCATTTAGCAAGAAAAATACTCATTTTTATGGCATCTTCAAAGCGGACCCTCAAACCTTCTCCAGGCTACTTTTGCAATCCAACGAGAACCCATATATGTCCGCTTACCAGTCTGAATGTACGGATTCCGGTATAAAAGAGAGAAATGTTGAATCATATGCATGGTCCCTCTCTTCTCTCTCTCCTCCCAAATCGCACATGCATGGTCGCCCTCTCCTTTCTCTCCTCCTAACCGGATACTAAACCACAAACACTACCAAAAAAGACACATCTGTGACATTTTGGCCCGAACGAATTTTTTTCCTATCATGCTTATAACACTTCTATGACGATAATTGTGACAAAACCCGGTATCATCATAGATGTGGTGGCTCCTACTTCTATGACAAAAAATCATGACAGAAAATGGGAGTTCCCGGTTACGATGGGTGGTCAGGGCCGAGCGATGCACGGAGGTTTGCACGTTTCTCTCGTATATGTACGCGCGTGTGTGCGAGGCGTTGGGATCTAACTGAGCCCAAGTGATTGCACTAGTCTACGTTACTGAACCCGAGCGATCGATCACTTGGCTGTTAACTGAACCCGAGCGGTTCCTTCGCTACCGCTGCCAACTAAACCCGAGCGATCGCTGCTGCTGTTTACTGAAGCCAATCAAACCTGCTGCCTCTTGATGAATAGTGAATGTGGGGGTTGGTTGAACAAGTCGAGACGTACGTGGTTGTGGTTGGATGAACAGTTCCCGGTGGGGTTGGACGAACAGGACCCCGTGGTAGTAGTAGTAGGTGGTTGCCGCTGGATGAACAGGACCCCGAGAGGAGGCCGCCAGAGCCGAGTGGCCGATTGGGGGTGGATGAACAGGACCCCGTGGAGGCCTAGTTGAAAAGTAGCTGGTGGAGGGCTGGTTGAACAGTAACTGGTGGAGGTAGAGGAAGATGGGGTGGATGAACAGTGCAGGTGGAGGCTGGGGAAAGTCGACGGTGGGTGAACAGTAGCTCATGGAGTCCTGTTTTGTGGTACGCCACACCCCTCCCGATGAACAGGACCCCCGTTTCGACCGTAGCGCTCCAACACAAGTCCGTTTCCTTCGTTTTGCGGTATGCCAGACCCCTCCCGATGAACAGGATCCCGTTTCGACCGAAGCCGGTCGAGCAGAAGGCCGTCTCCTCCGTTTTACGGTACGCGAGACCCTTCCAGATGAACATGACCCCATTTCGATCGTACGCGCTCTAGTAGAAGGTCGTTTCCCTCCGTTTTGTGGTACGCCACACCAGGTGTCGGCTGTTCCGTCAAAGTCGGCTGGCTCTCGATGAACACGACGCTATTTCTCCATTTCGACCCCGTCGGTTGGCTGCCGATGAACACGGCGCCATTGTTGCCGCCCTGGCCGTACATATGCGCGAGTTGACGTTCGAGACCCCGCCCGTATGTACGTACATGGCCGTATTTTTTGGCATCTGGTTGTACGTACGTGTACATGGTTTTGACTGGACTGCTCGAACTGCTACGTCGGGGGCTCTTCTACTACACGTGTCACTTCTTACTCGACCAGGGTTCATTGTTGCAGAGAGACCGATCGACCATCATGTATGTACACGTTCACGACCAGACAAACAACCCTATGTACGGTTCGACCGGGTGGGTCCCAGCTGTCAGGGATGATAAGGAGGCACTTCATTGCGTGCGAAGATATAGCCAGCGGGTCCCAGCTATCAGTGGTGAATTAGTTTTTTCCCGTAATAAGGAGGCACTTCCTTGCGTGCGACCGTGGACCCAGCTGTCAGCCTCTCCACGTGCGGTCCTCTTCCGGTGGAAGTTGTTCCTTGACCACGTTGACCACGTCGTGCTGAGAGCACCAAGGCGATGGACGACGGTGAGGCATAGTAAGGGATTGACCCGGAGCCGGAGGAGATGCGGCAGTGGAGTCGCAGCCGGAGAGGAGTACTATGACGCCCCCGATTTGACCGTACACTAATCATGCACGCAAATGTATACGATCAAGATCAAGGACTCACGGGAAGATATCACAACACAACTCTAGACACAAATTTAAAAAAAAATACAAACTTTATATCACAAGCCAGGGGCCTCGAGGGCTCGAATACATAAGCTCGAATACACAAGAGTCAGCGGAAGCAATAATATCTGAGTACAGACATAAGTTAAACAAGTTTGCCTTAAGAAGGCTAGCACAAATGTAGCAACGATCTAAAAGGCAAGGCCTCCTGCCTGGGACCTCGTAACTACTCCTCGAAGCTGAACTCCACGTAGAAACATCCTCGGGATCCTCTGGCTCTTGGACTCCACCGATTTGGTTGCATCGTCCGAGAAGAGAGGAAAAGGGGGGAAAGGGGGGAGCAAAGCAACCTTGAGTACTCATCCAAAGTACTCGCAAGCAAGGACCTATACTACATATGCAATGGTAACAAGGATATGGGTAGTATCTGTGGACTGAAATGTAGAATGCCAGAATAAGAGAGGGATAGCTAATCCTATCGAAGACTACGCTTCTGGCAGCCTCCATCTTGCAGCAGAAGAAGAGAGTAGATGGTAAGTAACAAGTATCCTCGCTTCTCACAGCCTCCGTCTTGCAACATTATAATAGATTAGATGGTAAGTTCACCAAGTAACACCGTATATCATAATCCTACCCGGCAATCCTTCCCTCGTCGCCCTGTGGGAAAGCGATCATCGGGTTGTATCTGGCACTAGTAAGGGTGTGTTTTATTAAGTATCTGATTCTAGTTGTCATGATGTCGGAGTACAACTCCGGGTCATCCTTTTACCGAGGGACACAACTATTCGAATAGATAAACTTCCCAGCAGGGGTGCACCACATTCCCAGCACGCTCAATCCCCTCTGGCCGGACACACTTTCCTGGGTCATGCAAGGCCTCGGAAGATCAACATGTCGCAACCCTACCTAGGCACAACAGAGAGGTCATACCACCGGTCTAAATCCTAAGCGCGCAGGGGTCTGGGCCCATCGCCCATTGCACACCTGCACGTTGCGTACGCGGCCGGTGAGCAGACCTAGAAACCTCCATTAGTAAGGAAGTTGTGTTACGCGGTCCAACCTGGCGCGCACCGCTCAGTCACTGACGTCAAGAAGGCTTCGGCTGATACCACTATGTCGAGCGCCCATATGCCAGGCCCAAGATGCGATTCTATCCCGATCACGTGTCACTTACGTGATTGGGGCACAACCGCATTTCGGGCGCTTAGCGAGATGGATATCATTACATCGTACCATTACATACATACATGGGGGATACAACAATACATACAATTCACATGAATACAACAACATCAATACAAGGCATCCGACTACGGATGCAAACACGAAAAGCACAACGACATCCATCTGCTATCCCAGGCTGCCGACCAGGAACCTAACCCAAGACTGAAGAAGAAGAAGAAGAAGAAGAAGAAGAAGAAAGAACTCCAACACAATGATCATTGCTCTCACGTCAAGACATCGGAGACCTGCACCTACAACTGTTGTTGTAGTATCTGTGAGCCACGATGACTCAGCAATCCCATAACCATGGGTAACAAGACTAGCAAAGCTTAATGGGAAGGAAGAGGTAAAGTGGTGAGGTTGCAGCAGCGACTAAGCAATATATGGTGGCTAACGTACGAGTACAAGAACAAGATGAGCATCTACGCAAACGATGGCAACTAGTAATGATCGCTAAAGATCCTGAACTACCTACGAGTCAAATATAACCCCACCGTGTTATCTTCTCAAAGTGAAAAGATACAGTCACGGTTACTCACACAGTTGTGTGTTTTACTTCAGATCCTCTGTCAAGTTTTCTACAACCGGACATTAACAAATTCCAATCTGCCACATAATCGTGGGCATGGCTTTTGAAAGATCATAACCCTGCAGGGGTGTCCCAACTTAGCCCATCACAAACTCTCACGATCAGCAGAAGTAATAATAATATTATCCCCTATCTTAGGGACAATCCGACCAGGCTCGGAATCCCGGTGCACAAGACATTTCGACAATGGTAAAACAAGTCCAGAAAGACCTCCCGGCGTGCCGACACCCTGATAGTAGCCACGCGTATCTCGTCTCACGCCACGTCCGGATGAGCAATATGTACGGCAACCGAAGACCCCAGATAACTGGGTGGCACCGCAAGTGGCTCTAGTTTGGGACCAACACCATCAGCACTGCCCCCCCTGTATGTAGAAGAATCCTCGGGTAGCGCTAACTCCCTATGCAATTTAATTAATTAATTAAGTTGTTATTATGAGCAAATTAAAACCAATGTTGGGCCTTGCTGGAGGAGTTTTATTCAAAGACAAACTGTCAAGGGGTCCCCATATACCCAACCGTGTAAGGAACGCAAAATCAAGGAACATAATGCCGATTTATCGGCTCCTAAGGTGGCATGAGTGGAACAAAACACCGAGCAAAAGGCCAAGCCTTCCACCCATGCCCAGTATATAGGTGTGTTAAAATATATAAGACATATTGTGATATTCCCAAAGCATCAAGTTCCAACATGGAACAATCTTCATCTTCACCTGCAACTAACAACGCTATAAGAGGGGCTGAGCAAACGGGTAACATAGCCAAACAACGGTTTCCTAGGAAGGTGTCAAAGGTTAGAGGTTTCATGACAACAAGGAGAGGGGCTGACAATAAAGATGGGTAGCGCGACATATAACGATAGCATCGAGACAACTAAGCATGGCAATGATAGTAAAGGTATCCAAGGTGATGGTCATCTTGCCTGAGATCCCGCAAGGAAGAAGAACGGATCCGTGAAGAAGACGAAGAAGAAGCCTTGAAGACGAACCAAGTGAAGTCGAACAAATCCTCACGATCGCAACGGGAAAGAACTAGCGAGAAGAAAGCACACAACAAGGTAAACACGCCACTCAAGAACATGACAAGGTGCTCAACCAAGTATGATGCAAGACAAGTCTATATGATGCAATACATGGCAAGGGTTGAAGCACTCAAGATCAACATCACCCAACAAGTTTAAATGAGGCCGGAATCAACATATAACAAATCCGGTAAGTCCTCATATGCATAATTTTAATTTGGTCCAGATCTGAACAAACCTTAAGTTCAAGTTGTTAAACAGCAAGTTAACATGCACCATGATGATCTACACGAAATTCTAGTCAAGTTTCATATAAAGTTTGTTTAATTCGGAGCTACGGCCTAGAAGATATAAGCAAAACAAGTCAAGCATGTCAACGGTGCAAGATGCACCTAAACATCAAGCAAACACACTCCAAACAAATAAACAACATGATATTATGCTTCTACATGAAAAATCACACAAGTTTCATATAGGTCACACTCAAAACGGAGCAACGGTTCAACACATACACATGAAACAAGATATAACAACAAGCTGAAGTTAACAGCCTCATAGCAACTTTGGAGCAAGGAATATATATGGTACAACACTCAAACATGATAACAAGATGCATGGATGTGAAATAGACATGTTACTTAACAAGCATGAACTTAGAACACACCCAAAAGCATGATGGAACACAATTAACCAAGCATGGCAAGTTGCAATAAAATTATCCAGACTTAGTCAAAATCTGGGAAGGCAAAAACATCATCACGATGCTGCCTTCGGAGGCACAAAACAACAAGCATATCAACTCTACTAAGTATATAAAGATCATGGACATGTAGTATACATAGAATACATCAAACAACTCCATTGGAGCAACTCCATAGGAGGCATGGATCAATAACAACAAGCTTCACCAAATTGATCATGCTGATAAAATCCTGACAGGTAAGATTTATAGCAACTTGAGAGCAAGAAATAAATAAGCTACAGCAGGCCATATGTGCAAATAAGGGCATGGATAGATAGACAATATCATGGACAACAAGACATGATCATTGGCCACTCCAAAACAAGCATGGGTTTGAGTGGGGCATCAAGCAAACATAGCATCAGGTTAATAGATTCCAGACTTAGCAGTTTTTTCACTAAGTATAAAACAGCAACAACAACATGGCATGTTTACAAGCTTGTTTAAGCCACCTCAAGACACATCATGAAAAGTGAATTGCACCACAGCAAAGACCATATGATTGTGCTTCTAAAACATATAGACATGTGACATGAAGACAAACACACCAATAGCAATGAGCAAGTGAAATCAGCATCTCATAACAAGTTTCAGCACTTAACAGTCACATGCACTTTTGCAACAGAGATTAATATGGCAATATGGCACCTAACATGAATGCTACAGCAACCATCATGTAGAGCACTTCACAATGAACATTTTGACATATCATATGCATCATTCGGATAAACATGCACCAAGTTACAAGCATCACAAGTATGCAACAAAATTACAGTTATCAGCAGTTTTAAACAAGTAGCACTCTTGCAATGATGATTAGGGTATCAAGATGAACTCAAACAAGCATGCCACAATGGAACAAAATGAAGAGCATACCACCACGATCATTTTGACATATCATTCACTCAAAACGGATCACCACACAAAAAGTTACAGCCATGTAAACATGCAACATTTTTATGACAGAAAAGACTTAGCAGTTTTAACAGGCAAGGGAAAAAAAGAGCGGGAGATAACTAAGTTACGCCCGAGCGGGGGTCTGGGGGTTCTCACCATGGGCCGAGCTCAGTAGCAAAGGAAGGGGCCAGCTTGGAGGGAGCTGTTGGGCCGCGGGAGCTGGCCTGGGCCTGCGCGGGGAGGAGGCCCAAGACGCGGCGGCGCCTGGTCGTTGACCTCCCGACCCGAACTGTATCAGGAGCGAGGCTGGGCGGCGGCGGCGCTTCCCGCCGCTGGCGAAGCGGCCGAGGGGAGGCCGGATCCGGGCCGATCTGGCCGCGGGGCGGTGGATCCAAGCGCGGGGGTTGACGGGGCGAGAGGCGGCGCTTGCACGGCGGGGCGGCGAGGTTCCAAGGCGGCGGGGCCGCGCCGGCGACGGGGATGGAGGTGGCCGGCGGCGATCGGGGCAGCGGCCGGTGGCGGCGCTCAACCGGCGACGGAGGAGGCGACGCGCAGGGACGCGGCTGGTGGCTGCGGGCACATCGGGCTGAGTGGGCCTGGCTCGGGCCCGAGCGGGCAGCGGCGGTGGGAGGCGCGGCCTGGTGACGTGGCGACATTTGGTTGGACGAGGGAGGCGGCACGGTGAGGTGGCGCGCTCTGATTGGACGGAACGATGTGTCCGGTGGACATGTCCGGCGTGGATGGACATGTCTGGCGGCGCGAGAGGGAGGAGGCTAGGGTTTCATCCGCGAATTTGAACGGGGAGGGCTAATTTATAGGCATAGGGAGCTAGGAGTGTCCAAATGAGGAGCGGTTCGCGGCCACGCGATCGTGATCGAATGGCCAAGAGCATGGTAGAGGTTAGAATGGGCTTGGGGGCTATTGTGAAAGGGGTGTTCGGCCAAAAGAGAAAAGGCTTCCGGCGGCTAACGCGGTTAACCGTTGGGCTATCAAACGAACTCCGAACGTGACGAAACTTGACAGGCGGTCTACCTATGCTATAATAAGACCACACGCCAAGTTTCAACCCATTCCGAGAACGTTTTCCGGCCACTCATAAAATAAATATCCGGAGGCGCCGCGGGCGCGTACAAGTGTGTCTGGGCTCAGAACGGACAACAGAAAGGACGGGCGGACTCGGACGGATGCATGTTTTGAAAACATGATGATGCAGTGCACACGATGACATGGCAAGATGCAACACGCAAGCAGATGACATGGCAACGACGACGAATAACTGGATGACACCTGGCGCATCGGTCTCGGGGTGTCACAACACTCCCCTACTAACAAGAGATCTCGTCCCGAGATCTTAGGAACGAGACGGAAGAGGAAAGAGGTAGAACAAAGTTCTTCAAGGACAAAAGAGTGAATCCAAAGAACCTTGAGAGGTTGAACAACTCAAAAGAGAGAACGCAATAGAGAAGGATGAGATTGAGAAGCTCCGGTAAAATAAGCAACAAGGCATAAGACGAGAACCAAGAGGATAAGGATATGAAGCACGAGTTGAAGGAACAAGAATTAATTCGAAACCACTCCGGTTAGTAAGAGATAGCAAGAATTTGAACGAAGGAATTCGGGCAGCACTCCGACTGAAAATGGAAGGAATAGGACACCGGTTGAAGATGAATTGAAAGAAGAATAACTTGAGAGATGGAATAATATTTGACGAGAGGAACAACATAATGCCTTCGGAAAGAAATGAAAAAAAAAAACGGATAAGAGAAGAATAACTTCGAGCGCGAATGAATTCGGAAGAGCATCTTCAAAAGCATGCTTAAACAGAGTTGTTGAAAATCAACACGAAAAGAATTAACTTGTTGTGGACTTATGGAAATCATCTCAAAACTTGAGGTGAAATACCGCCGCAACGAAAAGATGGATTAGCTGAGAATGAAGAATTGCAAAACTCCACTTCGAAAGAATACGGAGAATTAATTGCACTCGAGAGGCAAGAATAAGAATGCTTGAGCGGCTCCAGAAGAATTTGATGAACATACTTGAAGAATGATTAAATGATGAAGAACCACCATGAAGAACTCCGGTAACGAAAGGATGATGATATAGAAATGATAGACGAAAAGAATAAGATTAGAGCCTTGCGATGATTAGACAGGGGTTCCGACGCAAAGGCCGAGGAACTATGAACTCCGGAAAAAGAAAAGATTAAGTCATTTGGAACTAGAATTTATCCATCAAGAATAAACTTCAAAGGAAGAAATTAATCAACTTGATGAAAAGAATAAGATTTATGTTATGCTTATCCTTCACCAGTTAAATTGATGAACAATGGATTCACATACTACTTATTCCCGTTGAAAAGGGTTAACGAGGGATATAGCACGAACTCGAGAAAGTCTTCTTGAACCACCGGTAGGATTGGAAAGAACAAAAGAATTGATAAGATAACACCGGAAAAGAACTCTTGAGCGAACCACTGTAAGAATTGAAGCCGAGTGAAGAAAAGGAACGAACCACCGGGAAGAATTAAAATCGAATGATGAAAGAGAACAAACCACCGTAAGAACTGAAATTGAGTTAATACAAGAGAATGAATCACCGGAAAGAATAAAGCGCTCGAGGAAATTTAGGTACAAGAGAACGAAGAGATCGCGAACTGATTAAAGAATACTTGAGCGAAGCACTAGACGAATGTGAAGCGCTTACTGGCATCAGCAGATGGGACTAGGTAACACTACTCACTATATTCTTTTCAACATTCTAGTAACCGTTCATGGATTCTATGCAGTCCCCGATGCTTTGTGGTGGTGCTTGGTTCATGCATTTCTATCAATTTTACATGTTTTTCTTTACCGTAGCCGGCAACCAATCGCAACTGTTCATGCATTCAGTGCAGTCGCTGATGGTTAGTGGTGGTGCTTCGTTCTTTGAGGGCGACGGCGAGGATGATGACCAAGATGCAAACAGTTATGCCTTCTCTCAGACAGTGTTTCACACTCCACCACCACCACCGACGCAGGAGACGCAGACCGTGACAGACGAGGTTAACTATGGTTGTGGTTATCGCGAGCCTCGTCCACCGCCTCAGCGGTTATCGCCTTCCGGTCCTCGCCCGAGGAAGACCCAGACTCATCGTCGTCCCCCGCAGTGATATGGTTATCTATGTATGAGCCATTATCTATGTTACTTTCAGACTATTCGCATCTGTGAGTCAGTATTTATGTATGAGACATGCTTCATGTATGTGTTACTATCGCACTTGCTTCTATCTGACCAGGAGACATATATTGTTTTATGTATGCGAGCGACATATTACTATTAATTCGCATTGTTATTCCAGTTACATTTGCAAAGAGACTACAACTGATAATTAAGATACAAGTACATCTGAATTAAACGGTGCAGCTGAACTTAAAAAATATAGCTTACATACTACATGAAGTCATCATCATCATCCTCCGTTGATGCAGCCCTCTTGCCCTTTGACGTTGCGGTCCTCTTGTCCTCCGTCGATGCATCACTCTTGCCTTTCGACGACACAACAGTACTCTTACCCTTCGACGATGCAGCAGTACTCTTGCCCTTCGACGATGCGCTACTCTTGGCCTTGCTGCTCGACATGAAGATATCGTCTTCGTCTTCGCTGTCGGCAGTCCATAAAAATGTATTCTCTATCGCACACCTTCTGAAAGATTCATCCTTCGTCTCAACTAGCTTCTTCCACCTTTCATGCAACCTAAGAAGTTCTTTACGTACCTCCTCGTAGGTCCTTTCAGGCCACCTAGTCCTACGTAATGCGTGAGCCAACTCATTCATTATGGTGTCACTACCGATAAGTTTGTCCCATGGAACTATCCTAGTGTCCATCTTGAAATCGATGGCTAGACCCAAAAGACGTTTGCTCAACCCAGGGTGAAAACTGTGATCAAAAGGATAATCAGACATCTCGACTACACTACACTTGATTGCTTATCCACAACCGTGCGAAGGGGGTTTTATAGGCACAGAGGAGAAAACGGCGGGAAAGAACGACTGCAGTATGGCGGGAAGATATGGCGGGAAGGGGTTGGCGTGAAATGGGTGGCGGGAACATATGGGTGGGAAGGAGTTGGCGGGAAAATAATGAGGTAAAGTGTTGCACGAAACTATATTTTTGCAATGTCTAAGACGGGCAATGGTTGCACAGTATTTATGAGCCAAAATTAAAAAAAAATTACTTTTCGGCTTAACATAAGCCGGAGAGTGCAGCCATGCAGCTTCGGTTCCTTAACGTGAAAAGGTGGGCCCCATGAACTTTTCGGATTACTGTTGGCCGAAAAGTACTTTTTGGCTTACTGGTGACAAAAAGGTTTTTTCGGCCAAGGTAAGCCCCTTTTCGGCCAATGCAATGCCGAAAAGCCCACTTCAGTGATAGGATGATAGTTTTGATTTTTTTTTTTGCATTCAGTGCTATAATTTTCGAAATTGATACAAATTCAGGCATAGTTTTGAAAAAAAAATCTACTACCTTGCATACACACGTACCACATGAGGGGCAAAAGAGTCTTTTCAGGTGTTATTTAGCCTTAAATGGACGAAAGTGTTATAAAAGACGCAAATCTTAGACTGTTATCGGGTAGGGAAGAAAAAATTACCGGTATTAAATAAGGAAAACAAAATTTAAGATAGTATTAAATAAGAAATTGTTTCCTACTATATTGTTCATAGCGACAAGCAAACCGACCAGTGTAGTTGCTCGGCTATTACATCGGTTTAGGTTAGTACAACGATTTGTTATTGAACAATTTTTTCTAAAAAGAATGACAACATTCTTCTAAAATTTCTGCACATTTGTTTTTTGAAAAGCACGGTTTCTTTTGAAAATAAACATTTAAAAAATTCTGGAGAGTTTTTAAAAACATGTTTTTTATTAAATGGAATTTTTGTAAAAAATTCAAATAGCTTTTGTAAACACATTTTTCTTGAAATTTCAAACATTTTACAGAAACAATAACCTTTTTTTACACCAAGAAATGTTTTGAAAAACACAAATATTCTTTGAAAATTGCAAAAAAAAAATCCGTACTTTTTTAAAGGGCAAAATATCAGAAAAATAATTAACAAAAAAAGTAAAACTGAATAAAGAACAGAAAAAGATAAAGGATTGTTAGTTGCACATAAGGGATTGCCGCCTGCCCACTGCCGATTGGGTCTCCGAGGCCGAAAGAAACGGGGTCTCATGTGCCATTTACACTTGTCCCAGAAACCCTGGGCGCGACTATGTCTCGCGTTACGCGACGCCTCGCTGAAGCGCCTCCTAGGCGCGCGAGCGTATGGGTTAGCCCAGTGTGGGGGAGGCCACTGCCTCATTTTGTTTATTCTTTGATGTTTTGTTTTTTTACTTTTGTTTACACTTCCAAATATTACAAACATATATATTACAAAATTATACATCAAATAATGTTTTCGAAAATATTAACCATGCATCTAAAAAATGTATATATAAATAAATATTTTCGGTGCATGCGCAAAATGTGTATACAAAGTATACAATGTGTGTGAAAAAAGTTGATCATGTATTTAAAAAATGTTAATTAAGAATTTGAAAAACAATCTAGATATTGTTAATTAAGAAAATGAACTAGATATATGCCAAAAATGTAAATTGTGTATGGAAAAATGTAGACATAAAAAATATATCTTTTCAAAAACTGATAAATGCGTATGTAAAAATACTAATGCATACACAAAATTTGAATATTGAATGTGTAATGAAAAGACAGTTAACTTGTGTTGCGAAAAAAAGAAACCAATGAAAATCAATAAGAAATTTTAAAAAGTGAAGAAACCCAATAAAAATAAATTAAAAGAAAAGAAAATTAAAAAACGAATAAACAAATGCAAAAATAAAGAAAACAGTGAAAACAAAGGAAACCGGTGAGAAACAAGAAAGAGAGAAACAATCCAAAGAAACCAAAGATTTTTTTTTAGTAAAAACCAAGAAACAAAGAAAACCGAAATAATAAAGAAAATTGCCGGTAAAACGAAAAAAATATAATCCATGATAAAGACCAAATAAAACCCAAAAGTAATAGTGGAAACCCCTGCTCTTATTCCTCAAGTAGGCTGCGCCTCTTGTTTTTTTAGGGGAAAGAATAAAACAACAGGTTACTCTGCAACGTCATTAACATCACTGCGATCCGATCATCCGGGTCTCTCGCCTCTAGACGCATGTCCATGTGCCAGCTTGTTCTTGTCTCGGCAGGCATGAAAGAATTGAATATCTTGACATTTCTTAGCATCCTTCTTGATGTCGTTGATCACTTCTATGGATAGAATAGTAGCTCACTGGCTAGCAGAGGTACTTAGCACCTCTTGAATCCGCGACCGTTTAGGGGTCTTGAATCCGTCGTGGATCTTCTCCATAGAGGGGCCGCAGTATCTCCTAGGAGTAGAACCACTAAGATGAGCAAAGCTCTAGTCTAAAATGAGCTATCATATTTGCTCGAGTCTTGTGATGGATAGGCAAAGCATTTCATCTACTTTGGTCTACAACAACAACGACAAGTTCGATGCCATGACGAACCACTTGTGCGCCAACATGGATGCTCAAATGAAGGGTCTCAAAGCCCTCATCAAGAACCGCAAGAGGTCTCCCTCATCTTCGAGAAGACGCTCAAGTGCACATCCTTCCGAGCTACCATCTCCGGCAAGATCTCATCGGCATCGACACCATCAACGACAAGAAGGTGAAGGTCAAGAGCTCAACACCAACAACCGCTCAATGACTTCACCATGTACCTTGGCATCTTCTCCAAGCGACTTCAAGGCATCTTCGCCTTTGGACATACGGCATCTTCGCCAACAAGCACCTCAAGATTATGCTCAAGAGAAGCTTCCCAAGCTCAAGTCCACGACTTCCACGAGCTACTACGACCTCGACAACGACCACGAGATTCCTTTCTATGGGACTCAAGACCCCGAGGAGTATCTCGAGTGGGAGCGCAAGATGGACGACTACCTCAAGCTACATCAAGTTCCCTACGAAGATCAAGTGAAGTGCGCCACAAGAAACTTCCACGACAACGCGTCAACATGGTGGCTTCACACACCTTCGACGGGCTTCAACGTGAATTGGCCCAAAATGAAGAAAGCTATGCGGCGAGAGTTCGTGCCTCCCACTTACACGGAACATCTTCTACGCCAATTGGAGAACACCATACAAGGATCCAAGTCCATCGACAAGTACTTCAAAGAGATGAAGATGGCCTTGCGACGAGCCGGCGTGGACAACCCCATTTCGATGAAGCTCCACTTCATGATGGGATTGCACAACGACATCTACAAGACTATCTTCCTCGAGAACTACAAGTCCGTCGACGACAACTACATTGGTGCTCTCAAGGCAGAACAAGAACTCACGAAGGCCAAGGCTTCTCCACCGCAAGCACACTTCTCGAAGACCAAGCTCCAAGACGACGAGCATGAGGCTAGTACCACCATGATGTCCAAGCCCAACGAGCTCTAAGACGACGTTCCAAAGTTCGACTTCGTCGCCATCCCTCTTTCTGGCATTCATGATGCCGAGTCTACTTCGACTCTTTTTCAAGACGGTGCGACGATGACTACGACTACGGAGCCATTCGAGGACCAAGCTTTGGAGGCGAACGACATGGTGACGAGCACGGATGATGATTCCATCTTTGGAGGCGAGAGTGATGATGTGCCATCTTCGGCCTTCATCCACGGCGATGGTGACGAGATGGTTGAGCATGGGATTTTCCCTTTGGCACGACGACATATGGCGACTTGAGTGACTTGTGCCACCATATTGAGAGTGAGAGTGAGTTCACCACTAGCCCCATATATGATGAGCTGCCCCAATTCCCATGTGAGGAGAGCCACAACCCCCACTACTTGAGTGAGATGAGTGACTCCACCATATGCGAGTTTGAGTGCACCTACCTTGAGGGAGTGAGTGAGCCACCACATAGAGAGAGTGAGATAGTTGATAGGTCATGTGAGGCCACTTTCAACACTAACGACTTAACCTCTACCTCTATCGTGTCTTCTCATATGGTGCTAGGTCCCATATATGATGACGCGCCGATCCTCGACGACTTCGTCCTTCCTATGGACAAGATGATGGCCATGGTGGAATATGATGCACCCCCCCACATGGTTCCATCAAGATGAAGATGATGACCACCATTTGGTCTCTCCCACCTTCACCTTTGTTACCTTTCTCTTTCCACTCATGTGGTGTAGGTGAGGTGGGAAAGACCTAACCAATTTTTTTGATATGTTCACTTTGCATGATGTACTCGGCGATGGACAAGCATTGCTCCCATTCCTTGATGTTCTTCTTGATCAACACGCGAAGAAGTGACGAAAGCGTGCGGTTCGTCACCTCCATTTGGCCGTCGGTTTGTGGATGGTATGCCGAAGAGAAGAGGATCTTGATTCCGAGTTTGGCGCATAGAGTCTTCCAAAAGTAGCTCAAGAGCTTGACGTCTCGGTCCGACACAGTCGTCTTGGGCACTCCATGTAGACGAATGATCTCCCTACAAAAGAGATTTGCAATATGTGAAGCATCGTCGATCTTGTTACAAGGAATGAAATGAGCCATTTTAGAGAATCTATCCACGACAACAAACACGGAATCTTTGCCAGTTTGAGTCCTAGGCAATCCAAGTACAAAGTCCATGCTTATGTCTTCCCATGGATGGTATGGAATTGGAAGCATGTAAAGGCCATGAGATTGAGCTTCTGACTTAGCTTTGCGGCATGTAGAACATCGATTGGTGAGGCGTGAGACGTCACGGAGCATCTTGGGCCAAAAATAGTTTTTTGAGAGCGTAGCAAATGTCTTGTCGCGTCCGAAGTGTCCCATGAGTCCTCCTCCATGAGATTCCTGCAAAAGGAGCAAACGAAGCGAAGACTCGGGAATGCATAGTTTGTTAGCTCTCATAAGATATCCGTCCTTTATGTAGTAATGTTCCCAAGAAGTGTGAGTCAAACACTTAGCATAAGGACGTGCAAAGAAAGGATCATGCTCATATAAATCTTTGATGTGCTCAAAGCCAATCACATTCAACTCAAGTTGTGTAACAAGCATGCATTTGCGGGAAAGCGCATCTGCCACAACATTCTCTTTGCCTTTGATATACTTGATGACATAGGGAAAAGACTCAATGAACTCACTCCACTTAGCATGATGCTTGTTCAACTTAGTTTGACCCTTGAGATACTTGAGAGTCTCATGGTCTGTATGAAGAATGAATTCATGAGGTCTAAGATAATGTTCCCAAACACGTAAAACTCGCACCAAGGCATAGAGCTCTTTATCATAGACGGGGTAGTTAAGTTGTGATTCGGTTAGCTTCTCACTAAAGTATGCAATTGGGCGCTTTTCTTGCATGAGCACCCACCTATGCCGGTACCACTAGCGTCATAATGAATCTCAAACGGTTTATCAAAGTTTGGTAGGGCTAGAAGTGGTGCGTGTTCCTCGCGGGATCCCTCCTTTTCGTGAAAGATCAGCCTAGAATCGGCTGTGATACCATAATGATGTAGGGTGGAACCCTAACCGGCAGATCTTTCACGAGATGGAGGGGATCCCATGATGAACACGAAGAACACAAGGAATACACGGAGGAATACACGAGAGGAAACGTTCGAATCAACACGAATATGGTCACACAGGTGCTAGATCCACGATACACATCAAGATACACGATCCATAGCCAACAATGGTGGTACAACGATAGTCTTCTCCTGGAGGAGGTCTTGGGTATCCCTTGGGATCTTCTCTGGTGTGGAGGTCTTGAATCCGAGGTGGATCTTCTTCGAAGAGGTCGCGGTCTCGTAGGAGAGGAACCACAAAGGTCTATGATGAGCTATCCAAAAGCTAACCCTAAAAGATGTGGGGGAAAGGAGTATATGTAGTGTACAGGGCGAAGGGATACACGGGCCACGGCCCAAGGGAATGCGTGCAGGCAATCAAAGGTCGGACGTCCGGGCGACGGACTGGATGTCCGGGTCTTCGCGGGTCGCCGGATGTCCGAGGCGAGGGGCCGGATATCTGGGTTGGAGGGGTCGAGTCTTGGGTGGCTTCTATAGAGTGGCGCCGGATTTCCGGGCCCGAGGCCGGATGTTCGGCCCTTGCCTGGCCGGATGTCCGGGCCCTGTAGCTTCGGCCGCTGGTGCACTTCTGTAGTTGTTTGTCCAGGGGCCGGATGTCCGGGCCACGGGTCCGGATGTCCGGGGCCTGGAGCCTTCTTCAGCCCTTCTCGATGCAAAGCCTCGTCCGTGCGCTTGGAGACTTGTCCATCTTCACGCACATCTACAATGTGGTCTTCTTCACACCTGAGTACACAAAACACATCCGTGTGAGGTAGTAGCCATGTCTCGCAAGATTCATATGGAAGTTGGGCTAGGAGTGACGTCACCTCGATCTCTAGAGCTCTAGCACGAGCACGTGTCATTGGTCTTTGAGGCACTTGGTGAGACGATGGAGGGTCCATGGGGATGACCTTGGGATGCTCCGCATCATTTCCCCTCCCTGGGGAAAGATCCGACCTCGGATCGAAATCTTCATCACCATGGTGAGGAGATAGATCCCTGACGTTGAAGGCATCGCTCATGTTGTACTTGTCTCGCGGGATGTCGATCTTGTAGGCGTTGTTGTTGTAGCGTGCTAGCACCTTGAAGGGTCCGTCGGCGCGAGGTAGTAGTTTGGACTTGCGCTCGCGTGGAAAACGGTCCTTGCGAAGATGAGGCCAAACAAGATCTCCCGGTTGGAACACCATTGGTGTCTTGTTGACGTTGAGCTTGGTGGTGATCTGATGGACTTGTCGCTCGATCGTTGACCTTGTATCTTCATGCACCTTCTTGAGATAGCTCGCTCGTGCACTTGCATCCATGTTCGTGCGCTCTTGTAGAGGTAGAGGTAGGATGTCCAATGGGGACAACGGGTTGAAGCCGTAGACGACCTCGAATGGGGGACTTGCCGGTAGTCGAATGTCTTGCGCGGT
Organism: Secale cereale; assembly: GCA_902687465.1. Taxonomy (NCBI): domain Eukaryota; kingdom Viridiplantae; phylum Streptophyta; class Magnoliopsida; order Poales; family Poaceae; genus Secale; species Secale cereale. Next base: position 435,959,418 of record LR738709.1, read on the forward strand.
TGTAGGCGTACTCGGTGATGGGCAAGCATTGCTCCCATTCCTTGATGTTCTTCTTGATCAACACGCGAAGAAGCGAGGAAAGCGTGCGGTTCGTCACCTCCGTTTGGCCGTCGGTTTGTGGATGGTATGCCGAAGAGAAGAGGATCTTGATTCCGAGTTTGGCGCATAGAGTCTTCCAAAAGTAGCTCAAGAACTTGACGTCCCGGTCCGACACGATCGTCTTGGGCACTCCATGTAGACGAATGATGTCCCTACAAAAGAGATTTGCAATATGTGAAGCATCGTCGATCTTGTTACAAGGAATGAAATGAGCCATTTTAGAGAATCTATCCACGACAACAAACACGGAATCTTTGCCAGTTTGAGTCCTAGGCAATCCAAGTACAAAGTCCATGCTTATGTCTTCCCATGGATGGTATGGAATAGGAAGTGGCATGTAAAGACCATGAGATTGAGCTTTTGACTTAGCTTTGCGGCATGTAGAACATCGGTTGGTGAGCCGTGAGACGTCACAGAGCATCTTGGGCCAAAAGTAGTTTTTTGAGAGCGTAGCAAATGTCTTGTCGCGTCCGAAGTGTCCCATGAGTCCTCCTCCATGAGATTCCTGCAAAAGGAGCAAACGAAGCGAAGACTCGGGAATGCATAGTTTGTTAGCTCTCATAAGATATCCGTCCTTTATGTAGTAATGTTCCCAAGAAGTGTGAGTCAAACACTTAGCATAAGGATGTGCAAAGAAAGGATCATGCTCATATAAATCTTTGATGTGCTCAAAGCCAATCACATTCAACTCAAGTTGTGTAACAAGCATGCATTTGCGGGAAAGCGCATCTGCCACAACATTCTCTTTGCCTTTGATATACTTGATGACATAGGGAAAAGACTCAATGAACTCACTCCACTTAGCATGACGCTTGTTCAACTTAATTTGACCCTTGAGATACTTGACAGTCTCATGGTCCGTATGAAGAATGAATTCATGGGGTCTAAGATAATGTTCCCAAACACTTAAAACTCGCACCAAGGCATATATCTCTTTATCATAGACGGGTTAGTTAAGTTGTGCTCCGGATAGCTTCTCACTAAACTATGCAATTGGGCGCTTTTCTTGCATGAGCACGCCACCTATGCCTGTACCACTAGCATCACAATGAATCTCAAATGGTTATCAAAGTTTGGTAGGGCTAGAAGTGGTGCGTGTGTAAGCAAGCTTTTTAGCTCATTGAACGCGGTGTCTTGCGAAGGACCCCAAATGAAGGGTGCGTTCTTCTAGCTCAAGGCGTGTAGAGGCATAGCAATAGTGCTAAAGTCCTTCACAAAACGTCGGTAGAAACTGGCTAGACCAAGGAAACTACGCACTTGCATGAGATTCCTTGGTTGAGGCCAAGTTTTAATTGCTTCAATTTTAGTTTCATCAACATGAACACCTTGTGAAGAAACGACAAATCCTAGGAAGACGACCTTGTCAACGCCAAAAGTGCATTTCTCCATATTAGCATATAAGCGCTCTTCCCGAAGGGTTTGTAAAACCATACGGATGTGTGTCACATGGTCCTCAAGCGACTTGCTAAAAGCGAGGATGTCATCAAAGTAAACCACTACAAAGACGCTTATGTAGGGTCGTAGACAAAAATGCATAAGACGCATAAATGAACCGGGTGCTTCCGATAAACCCATTGGCATAACCAGCCACTCATATAACCCAAACTTGGTTTTGAAAGCCGTTTTCCACTCATCACCCTCTTGAATGCGAATTTGGTAGTAACCACTTTTAAGATCAATTTTCGAAAAGATGGTGGCACCACATAATTCATCAAGCATGTCGTCTAAGCGTGGGATAGGATAACGGTATATAACGGTGATAGCATTTATCCGGCGGCAATCGGAGCACATGCGAAAACTTCCATCTTTCTTAGGCACGAGAATAACCGGAATGGCACAAGGGCTTAAGCTTTCACGTACATGACCTTTGTTGATGAGTTGTTGCACTTGCCGTTGTATCTCCTTGGTTTCCTCGGGGTTGACGCGGTAAGGAGCCTTGTTTGGAAGTGGTGCGCCAGGTATGAGGTCGATGTGGGTTTCGATTCCGCGAAGTGGAGGTAGATCCGGAGGTAGTTCATCGGGAAAGACGTCCGAGAATTCCTGCAACAATTGAGACAACACTAAAGGTAGAGGTGGTGAAGTGTTAGGAGGTTTGGCTTCCCCTTTGCATAAAAGCACAAGGTGAAAGACACTCGATGGGTTCTCACACACTTCTCTCATCTCACTTTTGGTTGCAAATAGCACTAGTTGCTTCTTGTCGCTCATCGTGGAGTCGCTCATATTTGGCTTGTGGCTCTCACTCTCCTTTTGGTGGCTCACTCTCTCACCATTCTCTCCATGATGGTTGGTAGGTAAGTGTTTGTCGGCGGCTACTTGACTTGGTGACATGGGACGTAGCATGAATTCCTTGCCCTTCATCTTGAAGCTATAGTGGTTGGTCCGTCCATTGTGCGTGACTCCACGATCATATTGCCATGGTCGTCCAAGTAGAAGGTGGCACACGGACATTGGGACCACATCACACTCAAGTGTGTCCTCGTAGGCGCCTATCTTGAAGGAGACTTGCACGGTGTGCTCGACTTGAAGAATTCTGGCGTCATCAAGCCATTGGACCTTGTAGGGGTGAGGATGCTTCTTCTTGACCAATTGAAGCTTGTCGCATAGCTCTTCGCTTGCCAAGTTATGACGACTTCCTCCATCGATGATAACCTTGACGGAGCGTCCATTGATGCCGGCCTTGGTATGGAAGATATGACATCATTAGTCGTCATCTTCTTGGTGTTGGAGTGTCAAGACCTTGGAGACAACAAGATTGGGGCTTGAGTCATTGTCGCAAAACACTTGATGGTCTTCATCTTCGTTCACTTGGCGATGCATAGCTACATGCTCATGGGCTTCCATCTCATTGTCGCTCATTGAGTCATAAGATCCGTCATCATTGATGATCATGGTACGAACGGTCTTGCACTCAAATGACTTGTGGCCTCGCCCTTGGCACTTGAAGCATTTGATGGAACTCGTCTTGGAGTTGTCCTCGGTTGGAGTTGTAGTTGATGAACTCTTGGCTTGAAGATATTGGTAGGAGGTGGCCGACTTGATGTAGTTGCATTCTTGTAGGTTGACTTGTCGCCGAAGTTTGTAGATGGCTTGGTAGAGGTGGGAGGAGTAGCCAAAGTCGTTGAAGCTTGATTGTAGGAGCCAAAGTTCTTGGAGGTGAACTTGGAGTACTTGTAATCCCCTTGAACTTGTTGCTCCGCTTTGGTTGCTTGGTGTACGACTTCGAGGAGATTGGTGTATGGTTGAAAGTCCGCAATCTTCTTGATAGGATAGTTGAGTCCATTCAAGAATCTCGCCATTGTTTGCTCTTCATCTTCCATGATGTTTGCTCGTATCATGACAATCTCCATCTCCTTGTAGTACTCTTCAACCGACTTGGTACCTTGCTTGAGGAGTTGTAGCTTCTTGAACAAGTCACGGTTGTAGTGTGTTGGCACAAAGTGTGCTCTCATGACTTCCTTCATTTGAGCCCAAGTGGTGATAGGAGGTTCGCCTTTTGCTTCTCTTCTCTCTATGATTTGCTCCCACCAAATGAGAACATAGTCTTGGAACTCAAGGGAGGCCATTGCGATCTTCTTTTCTTCATCGAAGTTGTGAAGGCGAAAGATCTTGTCAACCTTCAGTGCCCATGAGAGGTAGTCTTCGGGATCAATGCTTCCGGAAAACTTTGGCATGGTGAACTTAAGCTTGCCATAGCGATGCTCTTCATTGTTTCCTTGCCTATTGGAAGGGCGGTCTTGATTGGGACGATTAGCAATCTCGTGTTGCTCTTGTCGGAGTAGATGTCCATTGTCGTGGTGTACTTGCCGAGCTTGTGGTTCTTGTTGGGTTTGTTGCTCTTGCCGCGCTTGAGGAGGAACTTCTTCTTGCATTCTTTCTTGGTGGCGCCTCTCTTGCATCTCATCGTGAAGGAAATCCTCTTCTTGACGAGTGTGTCGAGTGCGAGCTGCCACATTGCGATGTGAATCACGTAGTGCGCGTTGCGCCTCAAGAGCTTGAGCTTCTCGGCATTGTTGTGCTTGACGGTTAGCCTCGGCATCTTGTTCTTCTTGGTATTGACGTGCTCGCTCTTGTTGTTGTTGGCGTATTCGTTGTCGTTCTTGCGCTTGCTCAAGTGTAGCTTGGTTTTGACGATGGCGACTTTCTTGCTCTTCAAATAGCTCTTGTGAACTCTTGTCATGAAGTGGATTCCGGTTGTCATGTCGAGTTTGACGTGCGGCTTGACGAAGAGTGTTTGATGTAGAGGTACTTGAGCCTTCCGTGGAGTCGGTATGTCGACTTGAGCGGCTACGTCTTTGAGAGGATGTAGAAGAAGAACGTCGATTGACTATCAAAGTCCGTAGCTCATCGAATTGTGTAGACATGTTGGTGTTGATAATGTCGAATTGCTCCCTTGTTCTTGCTTCAAATTGGCGCGCGTCCTCGGTGACTTGACCAATGTTCTCGCGCATAGCTTCACTTTCTTGATGGAGAGCTCGTTGGACACCGAAGAGATGTAGTTTGGTGACGTAGTTGTTCGGTTCTTGAGGATCGTCAAAGGTCGGGTTCGAAGATGTACTTGGCCTATCCATCATCACAAGCAAGTATGTGAGTGGGAGAAAGGAGAAGACGATACCAAATGTACCTTAACCGAAGTTGAAAATGGATCAATGATCACTTAATAATGTAACCCGGAAATAGCACTATTGGTACCACTTCGTGTCGATTCTCACACCTACACAAATAAAGCTTTGAGAGTATCTTGGTTAGAACGGTGGCATAAATTCAATGCAATTGTCAAAGTGACTCAATGATGTTGAAAATGGTGCACAATTTGCTCATGCAACAAGTAGATCACTAGCAAAGTAGCACACGGAACACACGCACGGATAGATAAATGTGGTTGTGCAACCAAGGGTGAGCGAAAAATGTGGAATCCACGGAAAATGCTCGTGTTGCACAACACTAGAGAGACGCTAACCGATTGCTTAATAGGCGGATAATCACTTGTGCACGACCTATAAGAGGCAAAACGTAATGAATATTTATCACAAGTATGCTATGAGTGTATGATGTGCCGATGCTTGAGCACAAGATGGTATTGCTATGTCATATGATATATTTTGATGCAAGGCGTATGATGCTATTTTCCTTTTGCTTATAAGCTTTGGTGGCTCTTTTTCTTAAAAGCTTGTGAGCTCTTTCTTTGGCGACTTATGCATGCTTCTCGGATCAAGGTAGCTATTGTGTACGCGGGACACTTTTGTGTCACACGGAGATATGGTGATGTAGTATGCAATATCTATGACTATCACTAATGTGCACAAGTGTCGTGGCCCGACAATACTCAAATGGCTAGTCTCAATGGGAAAGCTACGCAAAGATGGTCCATAGGGTGACAATGCAATTGCAAGGTAGAATGAACAAGGTGTCGTCGATGTTACTGTCCTTGCCGAAGTTGAGTGGTGGTGTTGTCGAAGTCTTGCCGTTCCAAGGTAGCCTAAACATCCAAGGAAACGGCGAAACCACAACTCAAGTATCCAAGGCAAAGGGAGACAAGCTTTTCAAACTCGTAGCGGTTAAGCGATGGTGGTTGCGGAAGTGGTGGTGGTATGCGGAAGTTTTGGTGGGATACCGAACGAAAATGGTGGTGGAAAGTGCAAGGTGGTGTGGATGGTGGAGTTTTGGCTGCGGGAGGCCGGATGTCCGGGCTAGGCCGGATGTCCGGGGCACGGGCCAGATGTCTGGGGTGCCAGAGGCCGTGATGAACTCCTTGCACACGGTGACTTTGGGGCCAAAATTCATCGGATTTTGCGGAGAAAAATTAGGGAAAAGATGGGGAAAAGCTAGATCCACTCGTGGCACAGCAAATCCATAGAACACATTCAACAAAATCTCGCCAAATCAACAGATCACAAAAAAAATTTGGGGCTCTTTTTTTTGGTGGGGATTTTCGAAATTAGGGACGAAATCACACAAAACAAGGACAGAAAACGGTGGAGGGGCTCCAAATTCGTGATGAACCAAGGCTCATGATACCATAAGATCACTAAACTAGGTGGGGGGCTCCAATTTCGTGAGAAACCATGGCTCTTGATACCATAATGATGCGGGGTCAACCCGATTCTAGGCCGATCTTTCACGAAGAGGAGGGAAACCCACGATGAACATGAAGAACACAAAGGGGAATCATGAGGGAAAACACTCAAGAAGAAGTCCAATCACACATCCACTAGACAATCAAACACACAAGATCACAAGGTACATGAACAACAAAGGAAAAGATACAAGGTAGAGTTCATCTCTAAGAGGAGGTCTTGAATCCGTGAAGGATCTTCCCGTTAGGGGTCTTAAATCCAAGGTGGATCTTCTCCGTAGAGGGGCCGCGGTCTCTCTCGTGGAGTAGATCCGTAATGGATGAGCAAAGCTCTAGTCTAAAATGAGCTATCACATTTGCTAACCCTAAAATGGTGGAGGTGGAGGAGTACATATAGTCTAGGTCATGAAGGGGTAAGTGAGGGGCAAAATGGGTACATGGGCATCGGCCCGGATACATGCACGCAGGCAAGGCCGGATGTTCGGCGGTCGCGCCGGATGTCCGGCTCTTCACGGGTCGCCGGATGTCCGGGGTAATGCCCGGATGTTCGGGCTAGCAGGTCCAAGCCTCGGGTGCGATTCTGTTGCTAGCACCGGATTTCCGGGCTGAAGGCCGGATGTCCGGCGGCTGCTGAGGTGCCGGATGTCCGGCGGCTGTAACTTCAGCCGCTTCGTCTTCTTCCGTCTTCGCTTCCAAGCTTCCCTCGCGGATGGTGTAGGTGTTCCTTGGTGCTTGCACTCCTCCTCGTCGTCCGTGAAGCTCCGACAATACCTATGCATGCACACAGGTGGAGTGTCAAGTAGTATACCATCCTCGAAGGGGTCAAGTGAACACGTGTAAAGGAGATGATTCACCTTTATGCATGAGAAGTAGAGGTCGCACGTGTCACTTGCCAAACGGACTCTTGACATGGTGATGTCCTTAGGATGCTCCGCATCATCCCCTCCCCCTTGGAAAAGATCCGACCTCGGATCGAACGCCAAATCACCATGGGAAAGAGATGGTGTCGCCATGTCGAAGCGGTCGATCACCAAGCACTCATCATCTTGAAGCTCGAAATGGGCACTCTCCAATGTCGCACCATCTAGTGATTCCTTCAAATGGAGCAAGGACAACAAACACTTGGAAAAACAAATGTGGTTAGCATTAGTGCAAAACCAAGCATTCAAGAGGTGATTCACCCAACAAGTGTTGTCATCAAGCATAGCATGTGGTGTGACAAAGGATTGTGAGATGGCATGTTAGCATATGAATTGAGAACAATCAAGGTCATCATGGAAACAAGCATGTAAATGTGAGGTAAATATGCACATATGTGTGACAAGAGAGTAAGCATCTACCTCAAAGTTTTAGCAAGCATGCATAAATCGCTCAATGAAAGGTCTATGGTAGGCATAGGAATCATTCACAACACCAAATAAAATGAAGTGTCCAAACACATGGGTCAAGTGCAAGACAATCCAAGCATAACATGCATAGGGTGTAGTGAAAATAGTGTGGCACTCAACACAATAGAAAGATCAATTGTTCAACATGTGTGAGGCAATCATGTCAATCATGTGAAAAGCAATGGAACATGGCATATGTGAAAAGATGACATTGTTGCAACCAAGCATATGATAGGGACAAGTAATACAAGAATTGGATGCAACACACAAGGCACATATAACATGAGGCATGGCAATGTGACAATGGCAAGTCGAAGCGAGATCTCTAACATGTGTGCAATCAAGGGGTCCAAGATGACAAATAAGTCTCATGGTGCAAGCAACACATGTAGTGTGATCCACAATATCCATGCTCATGGTTTTGGGTGTCCCGGAAGAGAAGGATGTCACCTTGAAAGTGTGTCCTTGTGCGTCCTTCACAATGCCGAAGCACAAGCAAGTGCGATGTAGAATCATCGTGGTAGAAGGGCGTTCTCTCTCAAGAGCTCTAGTGGTCAACTCACGTGAAGTGGAAGTCGACACGATGTCCAAGTATCCTACACATGCACACAACAAAACAAAGAACGTATGCGCATGGTAGATAAACACATCATCCATCATGATGGTTCTCTTCTCTTGCACATAACCATTAGAAGTAAAAGTGCATGAATAAGATGATGCAACAATGGCTATAGTCATGGCACTAGGCATATGGTGCAAAGAGGTAAGACAAGCATGATTCACAAGAAATATGTCAAAATCTCCAAATAAATGCGAGAATGCTATGGGGGCTATCTCATTGGCAGGACTAAAATCATGGTTGCACTCAATGCATGGACAATCATATAGCATGAGAGAGGCAACATGTGGAGACATATGACAACAAGCAATATCAATCATGTGCGAAGCATGGCAATGGTTGACATCAACCGGATGAAAGGAGCAAGTATGAATCATTAGTGATGCAACATAAGCAAGCATATCAATCATGTCGTGCAAACTAGTGGAGCGAAGATGCAACACACTAGATGAGTTCATAGCAATCATGTCATGTGAGCCAATAGTAGGCCTAAGCAATGCACATGACATATCACAAGCACGAGCACATAGCGTGAACAAGTTATCATCATAGGCATTTGGCACAAAGCAAACATGGCAATAACAAGCAATATCTCCACCAAGCTTGCAAATACACATACAAGCATGAGAATGAATCATCATGTGTAATGCGAAGCATGGGTCACAAATGCATGGCAAAGGCATATAAATGAGCATATCATGCAAAGTGAACATGGCAAGAGGGGCATAAGAGATATAATGGACAATAATCCATAACCATGTGAGGGCCATGTAGAAGAGATGTGCGAAGTCTTTGCGCGAAGGGAGCGGTGGGAAGGATAATCCATGGAGTCCCATGTCGTCGTTGCTCTCTAGAGCTTGTTTCGTCAACTTGTGCTCTTGCGAGGTTGACGAGTAAGTATAGGGACCTACACAAAAGACACACAAGCCAAAGAAATTGTGCGCGTGGCAAATGTACACATCATCCATCATGATGTGTATGTGCACGTATGAGTTAGCACAAGATAAGCATCGCTCAAAGAAATTTAAGGCACGATAGAGAAATATGTCATCCAGCATGAAAGAATAGTTGTCATATATAGCATGATGGGGACACAAATTAGAGCAAGTATGTGGCACAAACATAGAATTTGCATTCATGGGGAGCATATTGTGCACACAAGTATGGGGATCATGCAATGGATGGGATGTATCAAATTCTCCAAAAATGTATGAGGAAACTATGGGGGTCTCCTCATGAGCAATATCGAAAGCATAATATGGAGAACTGGAACAATCTCCAAAACAATGCATGTCCAAAGCTAGGTATTCATGGCATGGCATATGAGATAAATGATGCAAAGGGAGCATATCAATATCATCACAAGAAAAACAAATGCCAATAACCATGGGATTGTCATCTATGCCATAAGTGCAAATTGGGTTTATTTTAATGGCATATGCATAGTTACTACGAAGAGATTGCAAATATGACATATGGTTGATCTCATTCATAGCATATGACAAGTCAAGCGGACTGTCAAACAAGATGTGACCGAGAGAATGATCACATGAAATCCTATTCAACATGGCATCACAACTAATAGACTCCACATGGCAATCATCAAACTCATCATAAATGGGTAAATCATCGCATGGGGAAATCATACTAGCACGAAGCATGGCAATAGGTGGATCAACATCATGCAAGCAATCAATGTTGACATAGTCCACTAGTGGGACGAGGGTATCACCTTCACCTTTGTTACCTTTTACATTCCACTCATGTGCTGTAGGTGAGGTGGGAAAGACCAAATGGTGGTCATCATCTTCATATTGCTGGAACCATGTGGGGGGTGCATCATATTCCATCATGGCCATCGTCTTGTCCATAAGAAGGACGAAGTCGTCGAGGATCGGCGCGTCATCAAATGTGGGACCTAGCACCAAATGGGAAGACACAATAAAGGTAGAGGTCAAGTCGTTAGCGTAGGAAGTGGCCTCACATGCTATATCAACCATCCCACTCTCTCTATGTGGTGGCTCACTCACTCCCTCAAGGTAGGTGCACTCAAACTCACATATGGTGGAGTCACTCATCTCACTCAATTGGTGGGGGTTGTGGCTCTCCTCACATGGGAATTGGGGCAACTCGTCATATATGAGGCTAGTGGTGAACTTGCTCTCACTCTCAATATGGTGGCATAAGTCACTCAAGTCATCATACACCGCCGTGGTCGAAGGGAAAATCCCATGCTCAACCATCTCGTCACCGTCGCTGTGGATGAAGGTCGAAGATGGCACATCATCACTCTCGCCTCCAAAGATAGAAGCATCATCCGTGCTCGTCACCTTGTCGGTCGCCTTCCAAGCTTGGTCCTCGAATGGCTCTGTAGTCATAGTCGTCGCCGCACCGTCTTGAAAAAGAGTCGAAGTAGACTCGGCATCATCAATGCCACAAAGAGGGATGGCGGTGAAGTCGAACGTGGGAGCATCGTCTCGGAGCTCGTCGGGCTTGGACATCATGGTGGTACTAGCCTCATGCTCGCCGTCTTGGATCTTGGTCTTCGAGAAGTGTGCTTGCGCTGGAGAAGCCTTGGCCTTCATGAGTTCTTCTTCCGCCTTGAGAGCACCAATGCAGTTGTCGTCGAGGGACTTGTAGTTCTCGAGGAAGATAGTCTTGTAGATGTCGTTGTGCAATCCCATCATGAAGTGGAGCTTCATCGAAATGGGGTCGTCCACGCCGGATCGTCGCAAGGCCATCTTCATCTCGTTGAAGTACTTGTCGGTGGACTTGGATCCTTGTATGGTGTTCTCCAATTGGCGTAGAAGATGTTCAGTGTAAGTGGGAGGCACGAACTCACACCGCATAGCTTTCTTCATCTTGGTCCAATTCACGTTGAAGCTCGTCGAAGGTGTGTGAAGCCACCATGTTGACGCGTTGTCGTGGAAGTTTCTTGTGGCACACTTCACTTGATCTTCATAGGGAACTTGATCTAGCTCGAGGTAGTCATCCATCTTGCGCTCCCACTCGAGATACTCCTCGGGGTCTTGAGTCCCATAGAAAGGAATCTCGTGGTCGTTGTTGAGGTCGTAGTAGCTCGTGGAAGTTGCGGACTTGAGCTTGGGAAGCTTCTCTTGAGCAGAATCTTGAGGTTCTTGTTGGCGAAGATGCCGTATGTCCAAAGGCGAAGATGCCTTGAAGTCGCTTGGTGAAGATGCCAAGGTACATGGTGAAGTCGTTGAGCTGTTGTTGGAGTTGAGCTCTTGACCTTCACGTTCTTGTCGTTGATGGTGTCGATGCCGATGAGATCTTGCCGGAGATGGTAGCTCGGAAGGATGTGCACTTGAGCGTCTTCTAGAAGACAAGGGAGACCTCTTGTGGTTCTTGATGAGGGCTTTGAGCTCCTTCATTTGAGCATCCATGTTGGCGCACAAGTGGTTCGTCATGGCATCTAACTTGTCGTTGTTGTTGTAGACCGAAGTAGATGAAATGCTTTGCCTATCCATCACAAGACTTGAGCAAAGGTGAGTAGGATATGAGATAAACAATACCAAGTTACCTTTTCCCAACGTTGGGGATGTATCCCGTTTCCCTCAATGTCAAATGAAAGAATAGTGGAATTGGTACCGGACTTGTTCACTCACACCTATCAAGTAAAGCTTATCAAGTAGGTCGGTGAGGATAGTGGCACAAAAATTTGATGCAAAATGTTAGAAAGAGTCAATAATGTTGAAAGAGATTCACAAATTCGCAAATGTAACAAGTAGACCAATAGTAATATGTGGCACACGGAAACACACACACGGATAGATAAATGGGGTCGTGCAACCAAGGAATGAGCACAAAATCTGGAATCCACGGAAAACGCTCGTGTTGCACAACTCAAGAGAAACGCTAGCACAATTGCTCAATAGGCGGATACGACTCTTGTGCACAACCTATAAGATGCAAAAAGTATGAACTTTCTATCCCAAGTATGCTATGTATGTATGGTTCCCGTTGTTGATCCAAGATGATCAGATATAATATCATAAGATGCGATACTATGGCTCTTGCTTACAAGCTTCTTTGTCTTTCTCTATTTTTTTTGCTTAAAAGCTTATTCTTTTTTTATATGGCCACGATGCGGAATGCACAAACCAAGATAGCAATTGTGTATATGCGGGAACAATCTTGTGACACAAGGGATGATATGATGATACCAAGATGATATGGTATGTATGCAATGGAAACGCGGATCACTAATGTGCACAAGTAACGTTGCCGGCAATACTCAAATGGCTAGTCTCGATAGGCAAGTGACGCAAAATGGGCTAGGGGTTAACAATGCAATTGCAAGGGGAATATACAATGATGTCGTCGAGGTTACCGTCCGATGATGATGATGAGAGGCGGTGCTCTTGATGGAGACCCGTTCCTAATTAGCCGAAACACCTTAGGAAACGGAAAAACCACAACTCAAAATCTCAAGGACAAATGTCAAATGGTGGTAGCGGACAAGTGGTGGTGGTTATGTATGATGGGCTATACACGTTGTCGGAGTTGAAGTCACGGTCCCTAAGTAGCCGAAACACCTTAGGAGACACAAGTCACAACTCAAACAAGCTTGAACAAAATTTGGTTAAGTTGGGTTGGCTATGTATGGTGGACTAGGCTATGCGGAAGTGGTGGTGGTGGTTGATGAAAAAGCAATGGTCCCTAAGTAGCCTAAACACCTTAGAAGACTCAAATCACTACTCAAGCAAGCACAAATGCTATGGGGGACAAAATGGTTAGGTTGCGGAAGTTGGTGGTGGTTATGCGGATGATATGGTGGAAGCCCTAGGCAAAGATTCCGAAATCCACAAAATATGATGGAGTCAAATGATGATGGTGGTATTTTTGTGTTATGGGGGATGTCAAGAGCTTCAAAACGATCTCAAGAACGTCGAAATCGTAGTTCAGATGAATTAGTTATGGACAAAACGGTGAAACGCGTGAAGCTGAAAAGTCACGGGATGGACATCCGGGGTGGAGCCCGGATTTCCGGGGCCTATTTACAGAACCACGCGGGATTTTGCCCTCCAGGGGTCGGATGTCCGGCCCGAAGATTCCAGATCTGAATCGGGACAAACTTTTCGAATTGGGGGCGGAAATTGATGATTTGGGGCTCAAAATTTGAGAGATTTCGTGGATGGAATGATGGGATAAGTGGGGAAAAGCTAGATCCACTTGAAACACAGCGAATCCATGGATCAAAATCAACAAAATCTCATCAAACCAACAGATCACAAAATTTTTGCGGCTATTTTTGGTGGGGAATTTTCGAATTTGGGGAAGAACACAACAAAACAATGCTAGAAAATGATGGGGAGGCTCCAAATTCGTGAGAACCCATGGCTCATGATACCATATGATGTAGGATGGAACCCTAGATGGCCGATGTTTCACGAAATGGAGGGAATCCCACGATGAACACGAAGAACATGAGATGGAACACAAGGGGAAACACGAGAGAATCACTCAAACCAACAAGAACAAGTCACACATATGCTAGATCCTCGAAACACAAAAGAGGTACAAGATCCATGATCAACAAGGGATGATACAAAGGGTAACCGGTTCTTCTCCGTGAGGAGGTCTTTGGGTATCCCGCGGGATCCCTCTTTTTCATGAATTTAAGCCTTGGTTCATCACGAATTTGGAGCCATGGTTCTAGGCCGAATTTAAATGGCAAGAGGGGCATAAGAGATACAATGGACAATAACCCATAACCATGTGAGGGCCATGTAGAAGAGATGCATGAAGTCTTTGCGCGAAGGGAGCGGTTGGAAGGATAATCCATGGAGTCCCATGTCGTCGTTGCTCACTAGAGCTCGTTTCGTCAACTCATGCTCTTGCGAGGTTGACGAGTAAGTATAGGGACCTACACAAAAGACACACAAGCCAAAGAAATTGTGCGCGTGATAAATGTACACATCATCCATCATGATGTGTATGTGCACGTATGAGTTAGCACAAGATAAGCATCACTCAAATAAATTTGAGGCACGATAGAGAAATATGTCATCCATCATGAAAGAATAGTTGTCATATATAGCATGATGGGGACACAAATTAGAGCAAGTATGTGGCACAAACATAGCATTTGCATTCATGGGGAGCATATTGTGCACACAAGTATTGGGATCATGCAATGGATGGGATGTATCAAAATCTCCTAAAATGTATGAGGAAACTATGGGGGTCTCCTCATGAGCAATATCGAAAGCATAATATGGAGAAGTGGAACAATCTCCAAAACAATGCATGTCCAAAGCTAGGTATTCATGGCATGGCATATGAGATAAATGATGCAAAGGGAGCATATCAATATCATCGCAAGAAAAACAAATGCCAATAACCATGGGATTGTCATCTATGCCATAAGTGCAAATTGGGTTTATTTTAATGGCATATGCATAGTTACTATGAAGAGATTGCAAATATGACATATGGTTGATCTCGTTCATAGCATATGACAAGTCAAGCGGACTGTCAAACATGATGTGACCAAGAGAATGATCACATGAAATCCTATGCAACATGGCATCAAAACTAATAGACTCCACATGGCAATCATCAAACTCATCATAAATGGGTAAATTATTGCATGGGGAAATTATACTAGCACGAAGCATGGCAATAGGTGGATCAACATCATGCAAGCAATCAATGTCGACATAGTCCACTAGTGGGACAAGGGTATCACCTTCACCTTTGTTACCTTTTTCATTTCACTCATGTGGTGTAGGTGAGGTGGGAAAGACTAAATGGTGGTCATCATCTTCATCTTGCTGGAACCATGTGGGGGGTGCATCATATTCCATCATGGCCATCGTCTTGTCCATAGGAAGGACGAAGTCGTCGAGGATCGGCGCGTCATCAAATGTGGGACCTAGCACCAAATGAGAAGACACAATAAAGGTAGAGGTTAAGTCGTTAGCGTAGGAAGTGGCCTCACATGATGTATCAACCATCTCACTCTCTCTATGTGGTGGCTCACTCACTCCCTCAAGGTAGGTGCACTCAAACTCGCATATGGTGGAGTCACTCATCTCACTAAAGTGGTGGGGATTGTGGCTCTCCTCACATGGGAATTGGGGCAACTCGTCATATATGGGGCTAGTGGTGAACTCGCTCTCACTCTCAATATGGTGGCACAAGTCACTCAAGTCATCATACGCCGCCGTGGTCGAAGGGAAAATCCCATGCTTAACCATCTCGTCACCGTCGCCGTGGATGAAGGCCGAAGATGGCACATCATCACTCTCGCCACCAAAGATGGAAGCATCATCCGTGCTCGTCACCTTGTCGGTCGCCTTCCAAGCTTGGTCCTCGAATGGCTCCGTAGTCGTAGTCGTCGTCGCACCGTCTTGAAAAAGAGTCGAAGTAGACTCGGCATCATCAATGCCACAAAGAGGGATGGCGATGAAGTCGAACGTGGGAGCGTCGTCTCGGAGCTCGTCGGGTTTGGACATCATGGTAGTACTAGCCTCATGCTCGCCGTCTTGGATCTTGGTCTTCGAGAAGTGTGCTTGCGGTGGAGAAGCCTTGGCCTTCATGAGTTCTTCTTCCGCCTTGAGAGAACCAATTCAATTGTCGTCGAGGGACATGTAGTTCTCAAGGAAGATAGTGTTGTAGATGTCGTTGTGCAATCCCATCATGAAGTGGAGCTTCAGCGAAATGGGGTTGTCCACGCCGGATCGTCGCAAGGCCATCTTCATCTCGTTGAAGTACTTGTCGATGGACTTGGATCCTTGTATGGTGTTCTCCAATTGGCGTAGAAGATGTTCAGTGTAAGTGGGAGGCACGAACTCTCGCCGCATAGCTTTCTTCATCTTGGGCCAATTCACGTTGAAGCTCCTCGAAGGTGTGTGAAGCCACCATGTTGACACGTTGTCGTGGAAGTTTCTTATGGCGCACTTCACTTGATCTTTGTAGGGAACTTGATGTAGCTTGAGGTAGTCGTCCATCTTGCACTCCCACTCGAGATACTCCTCGGGATCTTGAGTACCATAGAAAGGAATCTCGTGGTTGTTGTCGAGGTCGTAGTAGCTCGTGGAAGTCGCAGACTTGAGCTCGGGAAGCTTCTCTTGAGCATAATCTTGAGGTGCTTGTGGGCGAAGATGCCACATATTCAAAGGCGAAGATGCCTTGAAGTCGCTTGGCGAAGATGCCAAGGTACATGGTGAAGTCGTTGAGCGGTTGTTGGTGTTGAGCTCTTGACCTTCACATTCTTGTCGTTGATGGTGTCGATGCCGACGAGATCTTGCCGGAGATGGTAGCTTGGAAGGATGTGCACTTGAGCGTCTTCTCGAAGATGAGGGAGACCTCTTGCGGTTCTTGATGAGGGCTTTGAGCTCCTTCATTTGAGCATCCATGTTGGCGCACAAGTGGTTCGTCATGGCATCGAACTTATCGTTGTTGTTGTAGACCAAAGTAGATGAAATGCTTTGTCTATCAATCACAAGACTCGAGCAAAGGTGAGTAGGATATGAGATAAACAATACCAAGTTACCTTTTCCCAACGTTGAGGATGTATCCCGTTTCACTCAATGTGAAATGAAAGAATAGTGGAATTGGTACCGGACTTGTTCACTCACACCTATCAAGTAAAGCTTTACGAGTGGCTCGGTGAGGATAGTGGCACAAAAATTTGATGCAAAATGTTCGAAAGAGTCAATAATGTTGAAAGAGATTCACAAATTTGCAAGTGAAACAAGTAGACCAATAGCAATATGTGGCACACGGAAACACACGCATAGATAGATAAATGTGGTTGTGCAACCAAGGGTTGAGCGGAAAATGTGGAATCCACGGAAAATGCTCTTGTCGCACAACACTAGAGAGACGCTTGCCGATTGCTCAATAGGCGGATACGAACTTGTGCACTACCTATATGAGACAAATTGTAGCGACTTCCTATCACAAGTATGCTATGTGTATGATGTTCCGGCGCTTTTAACATAAGATGATCCAAGATGATCGGATATGGCAATCTTATATGCAATGTGGTATGATGCTATGTCTCTTGCTTACAAGCTTCTTTGCTTTCTTTTTGCTTAAAAGGTTTATTCTCTTTCTTTCTTTTTTTATATGGCCACGATGCACAAACCAAGATAGCAATTGTGTATATGCGGGAACAATCTTGTGACACAAGGGATGATATGATGATACCAAGATGATATGGTATGTATACAATGGAAGGGCGGGTCGATGATCACTAATGTGCACAAGTAACGTTGCCGGCAATGCTCAAAGGCTAGTCTCGATAGGCAAGTGACGCAAAATGGGCTAGGGGTTAACAATGCAATTGCAAGGGGAATATACAATGATGTCGTCGAGGTTACCATCCGAGTCGATGATGAGAGGCGGTGTTCTTGATGTAGACCCATTCCTAATTAGCCGAAACACCTTAGGAAACAGAAAAACCACAACTCAAAATCTCAAGGACAAATGTCAAATGGTGGTAGCGGACAAGCGGTGGTGGTTGCGGAATTGTTGGTGGAAACCCGGTCAAAATGGGTTATGGTGGTGGAAGTGTATGATGGGCTATACACGGTGTCGGAGTTGAAGTCACGGTCCCTAAGTAGCCGAAACACCTTAAGAGACACAAGCCACAACTCAAACAAGCTCGAAGATTTTGATGATTTTGGGGGCAAAATTTGACGGATTTTGTGGAGGAAAGATGGAGAAACTTGGGGAAATGCTAGATCCACTTGAAACCAAGCAAATCCACGGATCAAAATCAACAAAATGTCATCAAACCAACAGATCACAAAAAAATTAGGGCTATTTTTGGTGGGGAATTTTCGAAATTGGGGAAGAACACAACAAAATCAAGCTAGAAAACGGTGGGGAGGCTCCAAATTCGTGAGAAACCGTGGCTCATGATACCATATGATGCGGGGTTCTTAGAAAGAAAGAAAGAGAATAAAGCTTTTAAGCAAAAAGAAAGCAAAGAAGCTTGTAAGCAAGAGCCATAGCATCATACCACATTGCATATAAGATTGCCATATCCGATCATCTTGGATCATCTTGTGCTAGAAGCACCGGAACATAATACACATAGCATACTTGTGATAGGAAGTCGCTACATTGTGTCTCATATAGGTAGTGCACAAGTTCGTATCCGCCTATTGAGCAATCGGCTAGCGTATCTCTAGTGTTGTGCGACAAGAGCATTTTCCGTGGATTCCACATTTTCCGCTCAACCCTTGGTTGCACAACCACATTTATCTATCAGTGCGTGTGTTTCCGTGTGCCACTCCTTGCTATTGGTCTACTTATTTCACTTGCGAATTTGTGAATCTCTTTCAACATTATTGACTCTTGCTAACATTTTACATCAAATTTTTGTGCCACTTATCCTAACCAAGCCACTCGATAAGCTTTACTTGATAGGTGTGAGTGAACAAGTCCGGTACCAATTCCACTATTCTTTCATTTCACATTGAGTGAAACGGGATACATCCTCAACGTTGGGAAAAGGTAACTTGGTATTGTTTATCTCATATCCTACTCACCTTTGCTCGAGTCTTGTGATGGATAGGAAAAGCATTTCATCTACTTCGGTCTACAACAACAACGACAAGTCCGATGCCATGACGAACAACTTGTGCGCCAACATGGATGCTCAAATGAAGGAGCTCAAAGCCCTCATCAAGAACCGCAAGAGGTCTCCCTCATCTTCGAGAAGACGCTCAAGTGCACATCCTTCCGAGCTACCATCTCCGGCAAGATCTCGTCGACATCGACACCATCAACGACAAGAATATGAAGGTCAAGAGCTCAACTCCAACAACCGCTCAATGACTTCACCATGTACCTTGGCATCTTCGCCAAGTGACTTCAAGGCATCTTCGCCTTTGGACATACGGCATCTTCGTCAACAATCACCTCAAGATTATGCTCAAGAGAAGCTTCCCAAGCTCAAGTCTGTGACTTCCGCGAGCTACAACGACCTCGACAATGACCACGAGATTCCTTTCTATGGGACTCAAGACCCCGAGGAGTATCTCGAGAGGGAGCGCAAGATGGACGACTACCTCAAGCTACATCAAGTTCCCTACGAAGATAAAGTGAAGTGCGCCACAAGAAACTTCCACGAGAACGCGTCAACATGGTGGCTTCACACAACTTCGACGAGCTTCAATGTGAATTGGCCCAAGACGAAGAAAGCTATGCGGCGAGAGTTTGTGCCTCCCACTTCCACGGAACATCTTCTACGCCAATTGGAGAACACCATACAGGGATCCAAGTCCATCGACAAGTACTTCAATGAGATGAAGATGGCCTTGCGACGAGCCGGCGTGGACGACCCCATTTCGATGAAGCTCCACTTCATGATGGGATTGCACAACGACATCTATAAGACTATCTTCCTCGAGAACTACAAGTCCCTCGACGACAACTACATTGGTGCTCTCAAGGCGGAACAAGAACTCATGAAGGCCAAGGCTTCTCCATCGCAAGCACACTTCTCGAAGACCAAGATCCAAGACGGCGAGCATGAGGCAAATACCACCATGATGTCCAAGCCCGACGAGCTCCGAGACGACGCTCCCACGTTCGACTTCACCGCCATCCCTCTTTGTGGCATTGATGATGCCGAGTCTACTTCGACTCTTTTTCAAGACGGTGCGGCGACAACTACGAGTACGAAGCCATTCGAGGACCAAGCTTTGAAGGCGACCGACAAGGTGACGAGCACGGATGATGCTTCCATCTTTGGAGGCGAGAGTGATGATGTGCCATCTTCGGCCTTCATCCACGGTGACGGTGACGAGATGGTTGAGCATGGGATT
The DNA here is from genome assembly GCA_902687465.1 of Secale cereale. Lineage (NCBI taxonomy): Eukaryota > Viridiplantae > Streptophyta > Magnoliopsida > Poales > Poaceae > Secale > Secale cereale. Next base: position 435,979,407 of record LR738709.1, read on the forward strand.
TTCCCTTCGACCACGATGGTGTATGATGACTTGAGTGACTTGTGCCACCATATTGAGAGTGAGAGCGAGTTCACCACTAGCCCCATATATGACGAGTTGCCCCAATTCCCATGTGAGGAGAGCCACAACCCCCACCACTTGAGTGAGATGAGTAACTTCACCATATGCGAGTTTGAGTGCACCTACCTTGAGGGAGTGAGTGAGCCACGACATAGAGAGAGTGAGATGGTTGATACGGCATGTGAGGCCACTTCCTACGCTAACGACTTGACCTCTATCTCTATTGTGTCTTCTCATTTGGTGATAGGTCCCACATTTGAAGACGCACCGATCCTCGACGACTTTGTCCTTCCTATGGACAAGACGATGGCCATGGTGGAATATTATCCACCCCTCACATGGTTCCATCAAGGTGAAGATGATGACCACCATTTGGTCTTTCCCACCTCACCTACACCACACGAGTGGAATGAGAAAGGTAACAAAGGTGAAGGTGATGATCTCGTCCCACTAGTGGACTATGTTGACATTGACTGCTTGCATGATGTTGATCCACCTATTGCCATGGTTTGTGCTAGTATGATTTCCCCATGCGATGATTTACCCATTCATGATGAGTTTGATGATTGCCATGTGGAGTGTATTAGTTGTGATGCCATGTTGCATAGGATTTCATGTGATACTTCTCTCGGTCACATCATGTTTGACAATCCGCTTGACTTGTCATATGCTATGAATGAGATCAACCATATGTTACATTTGCAATATCTTCGTAGTAACTATGCATATGCCATTAAGATAAACCCAATTTGCACATATGGCATAGATGACAAGCCCATGGTTATTGGCATTTGTTTTTCTTGTGATGATATTGACATGCTTCCTTTGCGTCATATCCATCATATGCCATGCCATGAACACCTAGCTTCGGATATGCATTGTTTTGGAGATTGTTCCACTTCTCCATATTATGCTTTCAATATTGCTCATGTGGAGACCCCCATAGTTTCCTCATTCATTTTAGGAGATTTTGATACATCCCATCCATTGCATGATCCCCATACTTGTGTGCACCATATGCTCTCCATGAATGCAAATGCTATTGTTGTGCCACATACTTGCTCTAATTTGTGTCCCCATCGTGCTATACATGACAACTATTCTTTCATGATGGATGACATATTTCTTTATCGTGCCTCAATTTTTTTTGAGCATTTCTTATCTTGTGCGAACTCTAACGTGCACATACACATCATGATGGATGATGTGTACATTTACCACACGCACAATTTCTTTGGCTTGGGTGTCTTTTGTGTAGGTCCCTATACTTACTCATCAACCTCGCAAGAGCACGAGTTGATGAAACGAGCTCTAGAGAGCAACGACGACATGGGACTCCATGGATTATCCTTCCAACCGCTCCCTTCGTGCAAAGACTTCGCGCATCTCTTCTACATGGCCCCCACATGGTTATGGGTTATTGTCCATTATATCTCTTATGCCCCTCTTGACATGTTCACTTTGCATGATATGCTCATTTACATGCCTTTGCCATGCATTTGTGATCCATGTTTCGCATTACACCTGATGATTGATTCTCATGCTTGTATGTGTATTTGCAAGCTTGGTGGAGATATTGCTTGTTATTGTCATGTTTGCTTTGTGCCAAATGCCTATGATGATACCTTGTTCATGCTATGTGCTCGTGCTTGTGATATGTCGTGTGCATTGCTTAGGCCTACTATTGGCTCACATGACATGATTGCTATGAACTCATCTAGTGTGTTGCATCTTCGCTCCACTAGTTTGCACGACATGATTGATATGCTTGCTTATGTTGCATCACCAATGATTCATACTTGCTCCTTTCATGCGGTTGATGTCAACCATTGCCATGCTTCGCACATGATTGATATTGCTTGTTGTCATATCTCTCCACATGTTGCCTCTCTCATGCTATATGATTGTCCATGCATTGACCACAACCATGATTTTAGTCTTGCCAATGAGATTGCCCCCATAGCATTCTCGCATTTATTTGGAGATTTTGATATATTTCATGTGAAGCATGATTGTTTTACCTCTTTGCACCATATGCCTAGTGCCATGAATATAGCCATTGTTGCATCATCTTATTCATGCACTTTTGCTTCTAATGGTTATGTGCAAGAGAAGAGAACCATCATGATGGATGATGTGTTTGTTTACCATGCGCATACGTTCTTTGTTTTGTTGTGTGCATGTGTAGGATACTTGGACTTCCTGTCAACTTCCACTTCACGTGAGTTGACCATTCGAGCTCTTGAGAGCGAACCACCTTTGTTCACGATGCTTCTACATCACACTTTCTTGTGCTTCGGCATTGTGAAGGACGCACAAGGACACACTTTCAAGGTGATATCCTTCTCTTCCGGGACACCCAAAACCATGAGCATGGATATTGTGGATCACACTACATGTGTTGCTTGCACCATGAGACTTATTTGTCTTCTTGGACCCCTTGATTGCACACATGTTAGAGATCTCGTTTCGACTTGCCATTGTCACATTGCCATGCCTCATGTTATATGTGCCTTGTGGGTTGCATCCAATTCTTGGATTACTTGTCCCTATCATATGCTTGGTTGCAACACTGTCATCTTTTCACATATGTCATGTTCCATTGCTTTTCACATGATTGACTTGATTGCCTCACACATGTTGAAAAATTGCTCTTTCTATTATGTTGAGTGCCACACTATTTTCACTACACCCTATGCACGTTATGCTTGGATTGTCTTGCACTTGACCCATGTGTTTAGACACTTCATTTTATTTGGATTGTCTTGCACTTGACCCATGTGTTTAGACACTTCATTTTCACTACACCCTATGCACGTTATGCTTGGATTGTCTTGCACTTGAGCCATAGCATGTGGTGTGACAAAGGATTGTGAGATAGAAAACGGTGGGGAGGCTCCAATTTTTCCCTTGGAATCATCTAATTCCGCCCCCAATTCGAAAATTTCCGTCCCGATTCAGATCTGGAATCTTCGGGCCGGACATCCGGGCCCCCGGCCAGACATCCGGCTCTTGGAGGGCAAAATCCCGCGCGGTTTTGGACATCAGGTCCCAGATTCCGGACCCGACCCCGGATGTCCGGCCCCTGGGAATTCAGACTTTTCTGTTTCACCGTTTTGTCCATAACTAATTCATCCGAACTCCGATTTCGACGTTCTTGAGCTCGTTTTGAAGCTCTTGACATCCCCCATAACACAAAAAATACTACCATCATCATTTGACTCCATCAAATTTTGTCAAATTTGGCAAGTTTGCCTAGGCCTTCCACCATATGATCCGCATAGCCACCATAGCCTTCCGCAACCTAACCCATTTTGTCCACCATAGCATTTGTGGTTGCTTGAGTAGTGATTTGAGTCTCCTAAGGTGTTTAGGATACTTAGGGACCATTGCTTCTTCATCAACCACTACCACCACTCCCGCATAGCTTAGTCCACTATACATTACCAACCCAACTTAACCCAATTTTGTTCGAGCTTGTTTGAGTTGTGGCTTGTGTCTCCTAAGGTGTTTCGGCTACTTAGGGACCGTGACTTCAACTCCGACAACGTGTATAGCCCATCACTGCACTTCCGCAACCACCACCGCTTGTCCGCTACCACCATTTGACATTTGTCCTTGAGATTTTGAGTTGTGGTTTTTCTGTTTCCTTAGGTGTTTCGCTAATTAGGAACGGGTCTACATCAAGAGCACCACCTCTCATCATCGACACGGACGGTAACTTCGACGACATCATTGTATATTCCCTGGCAATTGCATTGTTAACCCCTAGCCCATTTTGCGTCACTTACCTATCGAGACTAGCCTTTGAGTATTGCCGGCAACATTACTTGTGCACATTAGTGATCATCGATCCGCCCTTCCATTGCATACATACCATATCATCTTGGTATCATCATATCATCCCTTGTGTCACAAGATTGTTCCCGCATATACACATTTGCTATCTTGGTTTGTGCATTTCGCATAGTGGCCATACAAAAAAAAAGAAAAGAAGAAGAATATGCTTTTAAGCAAAAAGAGAAAAGCAAAGAAGCTTGTAAGCAAGAGCCATAGCATCATACCATATTGCATATGATATCATATCCGATCATCATGGATCAACAACGGGAACCATACATACATAAAATACTTGCAATAGAAAGTTGATACATTTTGCATCCAATAGTGTCGGTGTACTAAAGTAGGGGTACCTTAGTATCCCGACTTGTGCACGGGCAGTAGCAGCGTCCCGTGGCAGGGCTTGCCACGCGCCCGCCAAGGCCCGCTCTGGATCCTTTGGAGCCATTCAAGAACAAAGTATTCAAGTTAAAGAAACAAGACCCCGGCAAGAGGAGCTTGCCGGGAAGGCCGTTTCAGGCTCAAGACCACCACTTTGGCACAAGGCCCTGGCAAGAGGAGCTTGTCAGGAAGGCCAAGCATGGCATTTCAGAAGACTTGCCGCAACGCTCCGCGCGTCGCGGAGCGGCCTGGAGAGCGACAAACTTCCGGGCGCGGCAAGGTAGCGACCGCGGCAAGCTCCCACTACGTGCCCGCGCTCCAGCTCATCCGGCCACGCGTCGCCCTGGGGCCCTTCCAGGTGTACGTGGCGGAAGGCTGTGCAGCCTGGGGTACACCGTGGCGAGACGCGATGACGAGGCCACCTTCGTGGCGAACGGAGACGCCCTGACGGACGCTTTTTGCACTGTTTGGGGCGACGGCGACGGGCATTCAATGCCCTTGTCCCCTGCCGTTAGGGTTAGGTATAGACCACTGTACATACACTATTCCAACTACTACCGTTTTTACATTTTTGCCCTCATCTACGTTGCCACCTGTCGGTGACCCCTTTGACCTATAAAAGGAGGCCCATGCGCAACGGAGAGGGGGTTCCGATACTTGATCACTCTCACGCTCGGTGTAGCTAGCAACCAACTCTGTAGCTCTTCGTGCTCCCGAGCCAAGAACACAATACAACCAAGGCAGGAGTAGGGTTTTACGCATCCGTGCGGCCCGAACCTGGGTAAACTGCTCGCGTGCTCGCCTCGATCCGCTCTACGTGCACCCTCCGCTCCCTTGCCGTACCGAAAAGGGGCTCCGGTCCCATAGGTGTTCGTGGGCGATCAGTTTCCCCGACATCTTTGGCGCGCCAGGTATGGGGCGTCAAGGTTGTGCGAACCTGATCCGGCATTCACGCGGGCGGAATCTTCAGCAACTTCATCAACTTCATCGACATGCCGCCGAAGAAGAAGGCTTCGGAGGTAGGAGGCCCGTCTGCGTCGATCCCGCCACCACCGGAACCAACGGTTGGTGGGGTAGACGCTGGCGGAAGGACGGACGCCGGCGAGGAAACTCACGGCGCCGCCAAGTCCAAGGACAAGACGGACGACCGGGCGCATTCCAAGGCCTCGGCGTCCGTGCACGCGCCACGCCCCTCTCAGGAGGTGCCGGACCGGCAGCGACGTGGTACTCAAGGTACCATCCGCTTGCTGGGCCAAGGTCAAGTTGGTGGATCGCGGGACGCTCAAGGCCAACGTGCTGGCACGAGCAAGGCGCGGTCGCCGGGACGAGACCCTGCTCCTTCTAACGCAGTTAGAAGTCCGAGCATATCTCGCTCCTCGCACCGCTCGCCACCGCTCCCCTCCACTCCAGCAGAAGCTCTAGCTCGAGCTCAGCTGCTCCTCGATTTCCCTCCAGCGGCAGATAAGGCCGAAGACTGGAGGGCCACCATCCAAAGCCTCATCGCCTTCGCCAACAACGACACGCCGCAGCAGCCGACGACGTCGCGGCCGCGGCAAGTCAGCCAGGCGCGGGCTGATGGAGACAAGACCGCCGGGGACAAGACCGCCGGGGGTGCAACTACCGTGCACTCCCCGCCCTGAAGGCCAAAGTCGCCGACTCGCCGGATCAACGTCGACGACGACTCCACGGCGTCGTCGGATCCACGAGCTCGCCGCGATCAACGCCAAGTCCTCGACGACAGACGACAAGAAGACGCTCGAACCCGCATCGAGCGTCGAAGAGAAGCGCGACGACAGTCCGACCAGCGTGCTGGGCCTGCTGTCGACATGCACGCGCCCGGAGAACCAGGCGACTTGCTGTACGCGGCGGGTTGCCCTGCGTTCACTGATACGTCCAAAATGTATCTACAATTTCTGCTTGCTCCATGCCTTTTTTGTGTGATATTGCTATGATATTTATGCACTTCCATACACTTTTGATCACATTTGGACTAACCTACTAATGGTTGCAAAAGTGCACAATGTTCTTGTTTTACACTTTATTGTGTACGAATTACTTGGAAGTTGACAAAAACGCAAAAGGAGTCGTATTGGAGTAGGACTCTGACTTTTCTGAAATCTGTTTGAGAACGTTTTTTAAAGATGGTCACGTTCCGACCCGAAGACGACGTCAAACGGAAAAAGTCTAGTTGTGAAAGTTGTGGGGAATTTCGAGGCGATGCTTCTGGATATAAAATTCGTCCAAATCGGAGTCCGGACGGCCGAGTAAAGCCCGTTTTACTGAGGCCCAAAATCTGATGACGGGAATCCGAGAGTCTATATAAAGAGAGGAAACCTAGGTCACCAAGGGCCACGGATTTTCCTCCTCCCGAGCCGCCGTCTTGGAGGGGAGGACCAGCACCATTGCAGCACCATCCACAAGGAAGAAGGGGGGGCCAAGGAGCCGCTGCCCCCTAGGGCCGCCGCCGCCCCGAGGGCCGCCGCCGCCCCCTAGGGCCGCCGCCGCCGCCGCGCCCCCAAGGGCCGCCGCCGCCGCCTCCGTGGCTGCCGCCGGCCGTCTCCTCCTCGCGGGGCTGCACCTCTCCATCAACACCATCATCAACCTCCTCCTCACCATGTCCATGTGTGAGTAGTCTTCTCCGGGGCCGAGGGCTCGTACGTGTAGCTATGTGGTTATCTCTCTCTCCCATGATGTGATCTTCGTTGTGATCATAGGCTATGTTAATCTAGGGTGATCCCATGATATTTCCCCTTCCCCTATGTATTGGATTGATGTACTCACTTGTCTTTATCTAGTATAATCCCCGAGACCAAGGTGACAGCGGTCTATTGGACATGGATTAGAAAAATATTTTCATGAGTGATTTCCTCTCTTGTGTGTTGATTGAAGATTGAGAGTCTCTTGGTGCTTGTCTTTGACTATCCTTTAGATATGTTGTGGTGATTGTGGGACTCTCTTTGGATGGCCGCGGTGACATTGGGAAATCCTTAGATTGAGAACTACGAACTTTAAGGTGTGCTTTTGTAGCCCTACATAATTCTCGTCTTCTCTTGACCACGAAGGAATGACCTCCGGGTGCGTCTCTATTGCATGTTTTATGGGAAATATCATGTGATTCGATTATGTTAATGTTGTTGGGAGTTGCCACTAGTGAAAGTATGATCCCTAGGCCTTGTTTCCACCATTGCAATACCATTTGTGCTCACGTTTACCACTTGTTTGCTTGCTGCACTTTTTATTACAGATTTATATTACTTTGTTTTGCCATCCATATCACTTGCCATTTAACATCTCTTCGCCGAACTAGTGCACCTATACATCTAACAAGTGTATTAGGTGTGTTGGGGACACAAGAGACTTCTTGTATCTTAGTTGCAGGGTTGCTTGAGAGAGACCATCTTCAACCTCTACTTCCCTGAGTTCGATAAACCTTAGGTCATCCACTTGAGGGAAATTGCTGCTGTCCTACAAACCTCTACGCTTGGAGGCCCAACATAGTCTACAAGAGTAGAAGCGTGTGTAGACATCAAGCTATTTCTGGCACCGTTGCCGGGGAAGTGAGTGCTTGAAGGTATATCTTTAGATCTTCATATTAAATCTTTTTGTTTCTTGTTTTTATTTCACTAGTTATATTTATGGAAAACCGCATTCTTAGTTCGTTGCTTGTGGGAAGACGCCCCACACATGTGGTGGTTGCTCCTCCTCCTACTGAAATTGTGCCCTATAAAATACCGGCTGGTATTATCGATTATATTTTGGCTAATCGTTATGCAGGAGACAGACATCCCGGTGAACACTTGCTATATCTGTCACAACTATGTTCATTATTTAAGCTTGCAGGTGTATCAAGGGAGTTTGTCATGAGGAAATTGTTCGCCGTATCACTTATAGATAAAGCGTCAGATTGGTATATGATTCTCGATAACCCGCACTTGCTTGATTGGCAAGAGCTTATGTCTCTCTTTTATACTAAGTTTTATCCTCTTCATGAAATTCATCGAGACAGGAACTATATCTATAACTTTAGGTCTCGTGACGAAGAGAGCGTAGCTCAAGCTTGGGGGAGACTGAAAACGTTAATGCTAAAATGTCCTAACCATGGGCTCCCCAAAGATGCTTATGTGGAGAGTAAGAGTACCTTTTTGCATGTGGATCATGGTAACAATGCTTTATGTGATGCTTATATTGTTGAGTTTATTCGTGATCCCACTGAAAATTATTATGAGAAGGGAACATATGCTTATAGATATTTTAATAATGTCAAGTTCCCTCTCTTTATGTTGAAGGTTTTGAAGCTGCACTTGTTTTGTCTTCCTATGCTTATTGCTTTGTGCTTCAATGAATTATTCTATTGTAATATTCCTATGCATAGGAAGCATGTTAGGCTTAAATGTGTTTGGTATTTGCTTCTTGATGCTCTCTTTTGTTCTTCAACTCTTATTCCTACAAGAGCATCATTAAAGTCTTATGCCTAGCTTAAAGGCATAAAAGAAAGCGCTTTTGGGAGGCAGCCCACAATGAATAAAATTTTATTTTGCTTTTGTTGTGTCTTGATGTTGTTACTATAGTAGCATCATCATTGTATCTTTACTTTTCAGCTTTGTGCCAAGTGTAGCCTCTGATTGCAAGAAAGTTCAAAAGTTGTGACGTGCTGTCGAGGAAACAGGTTCTGTCCTTGGACAGAAAAATTCTTATAAAATCACCAGATCATCTTTTTGGTCTGAATTTTTTCGACAGCGTGCTCTATACAATTGGCTTTCGGGCGTCTGTTCTGAGTTTTTTGATTTGAGTTGCAGAAGTGCCACGAAAAAATTATTTACTACCTGCTGGTCTGTTTTTCACAGATTCTGTCCTGTTTTGCCTTTCCTCCGTTTTGCAAACCTTGAGCTTGCTTTTTCTTTGCAAAAACCTTTTGGCAATCTTGAGAAACAGTAGACCTTCAAGAATTTCCTTATTTCCAGCAAGAAAAAATTATTTATTAAGGGTACTAACCTCGCTAATCAGATTATGACGAGTTATGTATGAAGGGAGTTTTCAAGTGTGCGAGGGAAGATGATAAAAAGATTCAGGAGTGTCAAATGCTCAAGCTTGGGGATGCCCCCATGCACCCCCAAGAAATATTCAAGAAGACTCAAGCGTCTAAGCTTGGGGATGCCCCCGTGCATCCCCTTCTCCATCAACATTATCAGTTCGTCTTTCGTTCCACTATATTTTTATCACTTCATGTCTTATGTGCTATGCTTGGAGCGTCTTGCTTTTAGTTTCCTTTTAAGTTTTCTTTAGCTTTGCTTGCTGTTCATAACGAGTTGGAACTCAGCTTTCCTTGTGTGGGAGAGAAACACGCTCCACTTCAACCTAGAACACAACATAGAATTTTCATGTCTATCCTTGCTGTGTGTGTTCTTTGTCTTTCAATAGCTACTATCATGTTCAACTCTTAGTTTTCATGCTTTACTTTTTGAAGAGCTTTTGTTTAGTTGGTCGCTGGACTCTCTTTAGTTATAATGCTTATCTTGTTAAGAGAGTTGGCTTCTGTTGCACTGGTTGATATGTCTATGATAAAAATGCTATGTGCATAATGGTGCTTACTAGTTCATGTTTTCTTATGGTTAGTCTCAAATAGCTGGGGGGGGGGTTCTCAATGTGTTATTGAAGTACCAACATGATTTGTTTGCCTATGATGTGGTATGGTTTAGTGATATCTTCCTCCAAGAATTTATTTTGATTGACTTGGCATATGCTCACGCATATTTAAGACTGTAAAGAAAGTCTATCAAGCCTTGATGATCTTTAATTTCTGAGTAGCGATATAACTTCCATGCCCGATTCAATGTTGCTTTGTCGCTCTGCATGATTATGACCGTCATTGCTCTTTTAGTTGGTCGCTCCTAGTCTTTTGCTAACCTTCGCCTGTACTAAGCGGACTGACTGCTTGTGCATCCAAAATCCTTTAAACCAGTTATGCCATATGAGTCCATCATACCTTCCTATACATGGTATTTACCTGCCATTCCTAACGAAGACTTTCATGTACCATCTCGAAATTATTCAAAAAAAAGCATTTCTATTTTGTGCCTCTGTTTTAGCTCATGAGGAAGTAGTAGTTAATTCATGATCTTTTTAAGTTGGACAAGCTTCACCCCGGGATTGCATGTCTAATGTGCAAACCCCTAATACGAGAAGGAACTGTCATAGAGTGCGCCCGGCTCATTAAAAAATATACAACAAACAAAACCCTTCTTCACACTTTGTTCATGAGAAATCAGAAAACTTTGGCAGTGATAAACAAAGGAGATTAAGAGGATGTGATCGTCCTCGTGCGGGAGCCGTTCCTCGAAACTTGTCCAGCTCGAGAAGTAATTGAGTTATCTGCTAGCATTCGTTGACGAAATATGCATATTCTAAAAAATAATTTTTACCTCTATTTTTAAAAACCAAGAGCTCTGGTACATGTTTAGTTTTTGTTTCCGACCACGGGTTTTCAACCTTGCCATCAAAAGCCACGGTTCGAGAGTCTCCACCTTCTTTCTTTAAAGCACCAACTATTGAGAGCATGATTGTCATTCTGAGTGTAATGTGCATTGTCCCAAAGTACCATTGTCTTTTGCATGATTATGATATCGTTTATTCTGAAATCATTGTATCTAGTCATCACTTAAACCTTGGAGGTGCTCCTGCATTTATGTTTTGCTTCACTAAAGGGGGCAAGCGAGGTATCACTTTGTCATGTTTGCACACCATGCTCACTACAAATCTATTGAGTGTTTCAGTATCATATTGTAAAACTTTTAGTTCTTTGTGATACTTTCATGAGGCAACTTAATTACTATAGACTCATTGTCTCAGTAAGCACTTGTCATGTGACTGTGAAAAGTCCTTATATGGTTAATAGCATGTCACCACAGAAATTATGCTTGTTATCATTTACCTACTCGAGGACGAGCAGGAATTAAGCTTGGGGATGTTGATACGTCCAAAACGTATCTATAATTTCTGCTTGCTCCATGCCTTTTTTTTTGTGATATTGCTATGATATTTATGCACTTCCATACACTTTTGATCATATTTGGACTAACCTACTAATGGTTGCAAAAGTGCACATTGTTCTTGTTTTACACTTTATTGTGTAGGAATTACTTGGAAATTGACAAAAACGCAAAAGGAGTCGTATTGGAGTAGGACTCTGACTTTCCTGAAATCTATCTGAGAATGTTTTTTAAAGATGGTCACGTTTCGGCCCGAAGACGACGTCAAACGGAAAAATTCTAGTTGCTAAAGTTGTGGGGAATTTTGAGGCGATGCTTCTGGATATAAAATTCGTTCAAATCGGAGTCCGGACGGCCGAGTAAAGCCCGTTTTACTGAGGCCCAAAATCTGATGACGGGAATCCGAGAGTCTATATAAATAGAGGAAACCTAGGTCACCAAGGGCCACGAATTTTCCTCCTCCCGAGCCGCCGTCTTGGAGGGGAGGACCAGCACCATTGCAGCACCATCCACAAGGAAGAAGGAGGGGGGCCAAGGAGCCGCTGCCCCCTAGGGCCGCCGCCGCCCCGAGGGCCGCCGCCGCCCCCTAGGGCCGCCGCCGCCGCCGCGCCCCCAAGGGCCGCCGCCGCTGCCTCCGTGGCTGCCGCCGGCCGTCTCCTCCTCGCGGGGCTGCACCTCTCCATCAACACCATCATCAACCTCCTCCTCACCATGTCCATGTGTGAGTAGTCTTCTCCGGGGCCGAGGGCTCGTACGTGTAGCTATGTGGTTATCTCTCTCTCCCATGATGTGATCTTCGTTGTGATCATAGGCTATGTTAATCTAGGGTGATCCCATGATATTTCCCCTTCCCCTATGTATTGGATTGATGTACTCACTTGTCTTTATCTAGTATAATCCCCGAGACCAAGGTGACAGCGGTCTATTGGACATGGATTAGAAAAATATTTTCATGAGTGATTTCCTCTCTTGTGTGTTGATTGAAGATTGAGAGTCTCTTGGTGCTTGTCTTTGACTATCCTTTAGATATGTTGTGGTGATTGTGGGACTCTCTTTGGATGTCCGCGGTGACATTGGGAAATCCTTAGATTGAGAACTACGAACTTTAAGGTGTGCTTTTGTAGCCCTACATAATTCTCGTCCTCTCTTGACCACGTAGGAATGACCTCCGGGTGCGTCTCCATTGCATGTTTTATGGGAAATATCATGTGATTCGATTATGTTAATGTTGTTGGGAGTTGCCACTAGTGAAAGTATGATCCCTAGGCCTTGTTTCCACCATTGCAATACCATTTGTGCTCACGTTTACCACTTGTTTGCTTGCTGCACTTTTTATTACAGATTTATATTACTTTGTTTTGCCATCCATATCACTTGCCATTTAACATCTCTTCGCCGAACTAGTGCACCTATACATCTAACAAGTGTATTAGGTGTGTTGGGGACACAAGAGACTTCTTGTATCTTAGTTGCAGGGTTGCTTGAGAGAGACCATCTTCAACCTCTACTTCCCTGAGTTCGATAAACCTTAGGTCATCCACTTGAGGGAAATTGCTGCTGTCCTACAAACCTCTGCGCTTGGAGGCCCAACATAGTCTACAAGAGTAGAAGCGTGTGTAGACATCATTCACTCGTGAGCTGCGGCAAGTCCAGTGGCCCAGCATGAAGAATTTCAAGCCCGACGTACCCGAGAAGTACGACGGCCAGACTCATCCGTCAGAATTCCTCAGCATCTACACCATCGCGGTGCAGGCTGCCGGGGGACGCGACGAGAAGATATTAGCGAACTACTTCCCGCTCGTGCTCAAGCCGAACGTCAGATCTTGGCTCATGCACTTGCCGGAGAACTCCATCTCTTCTTGGGCCGACCTGTGCCATCAGTTTGTCGGCGCCTTTACGGGCGGCCACATGCCTCCTGGCCAGGAGAGCGACCTGCATATACTTGCCCAGAAGGAAGAAGAGTCCCTGCGAAAGTACATTCAGAGATTCAGCCGCGTCCAGCACAACATCCCGGACGTCCACCCCGCCGCAGTTATTAGCGCGTTCCACCAGAACGTGCGTAACTGCCGCATGAGGGAGGAAATGGCGATGTGCAAGATACGAGACGTCAGTGAGCTTTATGCCCTGGCCGACAAGTGCGCACGCGCTGAAGAGGGGAGGAGACTCCCCGGAGAGGATACTGGAGCAGGAGGAACAGACAGTGAGGATGTCGCCCTGGCAAGGAAGAACCGGCGGCGGAACAACAAGAAGAAGAAGAACAAGGAAGTACTGGCCGTCGAGCAGTCCGGCAAGGAGGCTGGCGCCAAGAAAGCTCAGGCTGGTGGCTCCGGCAAGGAAGCCACCACTGTAGCGGCCGCCGACAAGCAGGACGGCTCCGACAAGCAGTACTGCAAGATCCACCGCACCAAGGGCCACGATCTCCAGAACTGCAAAAGGGTCGAGTACCTCGTCGAACAGCAGAAGGCTGAGTACGAGCGACGCGACAGAGAGAAGGCCCAGAGAGGCGGAGGAGAGTCCGGGAAGAAGCGGCCATTCAATGGCCGGGGAGGACGCCGCGGCAAGGCCAAGCAGCGGCAAGGAGATAGACCTCCCCGCGGCCGCGACAAGGACGAAGACGAAGACGACGATGAAGACATGGATGACGGAGACAACAGCGAGCAGGATTTCCAGAAGGCCACAGAAGTTCTGTGCGTCGATGGAGGGGCCTCTCTACATACTTCCCACCGCCAACTCAAACAATGGGTGCAGGAAGTTAATGCAGCAGAGCCACCCGTCGAGTCGCGCAAACTCCTGAAGTGGTCCAGCACGCCCATCATCTTCGACATTGAGGATCACCCTGACCGTACAACTGCGGTCGGGTGTTGCCGATGTTGGTTTCGCCAACCATCCGCAACCTCAAGGTCACCAAGATGCTGGTTGACGGCGGGGCCGGCCTGAACCTGATCTCCTCCGCTGTGGTCAGGAAACTGCAGATCCCCGACAGCGAGCTCGAGGAAACCGGCACGTTCCAAGGGATCAACCCGGGAAGGAGCAAGGCGAAGAGAAAAATCACACTGCCAATAACTTTTGGCGGAGAGCTGAACTTCAGGACTGAAAGGATCACCTTCGACGTTGCCGATATCCCGTTGCCATACAATGGGATACTTGGCCGTCCGGCGCTCGCCAAGTTCATGGCAGCCTCTCATTACGCCTACAACATGCTCAAGATGCCAGGCCCGATAAGCGTCATCTCTGTCCCCGGTGACAAGAAGGACGCGCTTATCTGTGCCGACAAGATTTACCGGGACGCAGCTGCTGCAACAGACAGCGAAACACTTGCCGCTGAAGCTCCCGGGGGGAAGAACAAGACCAAGTCCGGCAAGAGCTCTGGGGCCCACTCCGGCAAACGCACCTCTTCGGAGTGCTGCGCTACTATCGAGGACGCACCATCGAGCTCCACCGTCAAGTGCAAGAAGGGAATGGCAGCTCCACCTGCAACCAAGAAGGTGTCCGCCAAGTAGGACGGCACTGGTGGTACTTTCACCGTCAGTGCCACGCTCGATCCTAAATAGGAAAGCGCGCTCGTTGCTTTCCTGTGGGCGAATGTCGACGTGTTTGCGTGGCAACCGTCTGACATCCCCGGTGTTCCCAGGAAAGTGATTGAGCATAAGCTTGCCGTTTGTCCTCACGCGAGACCCATCAAGCAGAAGGTCAGAAAGCAAGCGGTGGAGCGTCAAGAGTTTATCGCGGAGGAAATCAAGAAGCTGGAAGCAGCAGGCCTTGTCAGAGGTGTACTTCATCCCACGTGGTTGGCCAACCCTGTTGTAGTGCGCAAGGCAAATGGGAAGTGGAGGCTTTGTATAGACTTCACCGATGTGAATAAAGCTTGTCCCAAAGATCCATTTCCCTTGCCATGCATTGACCAGATCGTTGACTCCACGGCTGGGTGCGAGTTGCTTTCATTCCTTGATGCATACTCCGGGTACCACCAGATATTTATGGCTGAAGAAGACGAAGAGAAGACCGCGTTCATTACTCCATGTGGCACCTACTGCTTCATACGCATGCCCTTTGGATTGAAGAATGCAGGTTCAATGTTTGCGAGGGTAGTCCACACTGCTTTTGAGTCACAGATACACAGGAATGTAGAAGCTTACATGGATGATATAGTGGTCAAGAGCAAGGACAAGGATACCCTGATTCAAGACTTAGATGAAACTTTTGCGAATCTGCGCAAGATACAACTCAAGCTTAACCCCGAGAAGTGCGTGTTCGGAGTCCCCTCCGGCAAGCTTCTCGGGTTCTTTGTGTCTCAGAGGGGGATTGAAGCCAATCCCGACAAGATCAAAGCCATCGAGCAGATCGAAGCTCCAAAGCGCGTCAAGGATGTATGAAGGCTTGCCGGCTGCGTGGCTGCTCTCAGCAGGTTCATTTCTAAGTCTGCAGAACGCGCCCTGCCATTTTTCAAAATCTTGAAGAAGACAGGTCCAATGAAATGGACTCCGAAAGCGGAGGCAGCGCTGCAGGACTTGAAAGGGTACCTGTCCTCCACTCCAATACTTGTCGCACCTAGGCCACAAGAGAAGTTGCTGCTGTACTTAGCAGCAACCAATCAAGTGGTTAGTGCTGCGTTGGTAGCGGAAAGAGAGGCAGATGAGGAGCTCACAGCCCCGGCAAGCACATCCAGCGACAAGCAGGGGGCTTCCCCGATAAGCTCTGGCCCCGACAAAGATGAGTCTGTGCAGATGCAAGAAGAGGTGCGGAAGAAGATGGTGCAGCGCCCAGTCTATTTTGTTAGCTCCCTCTTGCAGGGGGCTAGGTCAAGATACTCTGGGGTGCAGAAGCTACTTTTCGGTCTCCTCATGGCCTCGAGGAAGCTGCGCCACTACTTCCAAGCACACGAGATAACGGTGGTCACTCGCTTTCCGCTGAAGAGGATATTACAAAATCCAGAAGCAACAGGCAGGATTGTCGAGTGGACACTAGAGCTGTCAAGCTTTGGCCTCAAGTTTGAAAGTACTTCCACTATCCAGAGCATAGCATTGGCAGAGTTCATAGCAGAATGGACACCAACGCCAGACGAAGAGATTCCAGATACAAGCATCCCCGTCAAAGAAGCGAGCAAAGAATGGATAATGTACTTCGATGGTGCCTTCTCGCTCCAAGGCGCCGGCGCTGGCGTGCTGCTTGTCACACCCACCGGAGAGCACCTCAAGTACGTTGTCCAGATGCATTTTCCCAAGGAGCAAGCAACAAACAATACTGCAGAGTATGAAGGTTTGCTTGCCGGCCTCAGAATCGCAGCAGAACTTGGGATCAAGAAGCTCATTGTGCGGGGTGATTCGCAATTGGTCGTCCGACAAGTGAACAAGAGCTACCAGAGTCCGTTGATGGAAGCATACGTCGACGAAGTGAGGAAACTTGAAGAACACTTTGAAGGCTTGCAGATGGAGCACGTTCCAAGAGCTCAAAATGACGTCGCAGACGGCCTGTCAAAGTGTGCTGCACTAAAGCTACCTGTGGAACCAGGAATCTTTGTGCTCAAGTTAACTCAACCATCCGTTACACCATCAATTGGAAAAGGTAAGAAGAGAAAGTTGGTCTCCGGTGACTACTTGCCAGCAGAACTTCCTGAAGCCGCTGCCAAGGTCCCCAAGATCAACGACAAAATTGCTGAGGAACAGTCTGCTCCTGCAGACCCAAGGGTTTGTATAGTTGAAGCAGGCGTTCCCGACAAGCTTTGCCCCGGCAAGCTTGCCGGGGAACGTCAAGCTCCGGCCGAGCCTCAAGTTCTTGCCGTAGAGGCCGACGTTCCCGCAGTAGCACTGATGCCTTTAGTCCTTGTTGTTGAGCCTCAGGCTCCAGCATGGGCATAGCAGATCGTCCGTTTCCTCCAAACTGGAGAACTTCCCGAAGAGCCAGAAGAAGCAGAAAGAATAACCCGACAGTCAAGTATGTACCAGTTTGTCGGCAACGAACTGTACAGAAGAAGACTCAACGGTGTCAGATTGAAATGCATTTCCCGGGAAGATGGGCAAAAGCTGTTGGCAGAGATACATGGAGGCATATGTGGTCACCACATCGGCGCAAGAGCACTCGCCGGCAAGGCGTTCCGGCAAGGTTTCTTTTGGCCAGAAGCCCTCCAGGATGCAACTGCACAAGTAACCAAGTGTGAAGCGTGCCAGTTCCATGCCAAGCAGATACATCAGCCAGCTCAAGCTCTCCAGACGATCCCTTTGTCCTGGCCATTTTCGGTCTGGGGGCTCGACATCCTCGGCCCCTTTCCCCGCGCAGCCGGGGGCTTTGAGTACTTGTACGTCGCCATCGACAAGTTCACAAAGTGGCCAGAAGTGGAACCAGTGAGGAAAGTGACCGCACAGTCAGCAGTCAAGTTCTTCAGGTCGATTGTCTGCCGTTTCGGAATCCCTAACAGGATCATCACCGACAATGGCACACAATTCACAAGTCGCACCTTCATGTAATACGTCCAGGACCTTGGCGCCAAGGTCTGCTTCGCTTCTGTTGCTCACCCGAGGAGCAACGGTCAAGCGGAGAGGGCAAACGATGAAGTGCTGCGCGGGCTCAAGACAAGAACTTTCGACAGACTGCACAAATGCGGAAGAAACTGGATTGAAGAATTATCGGCGGCTCTTTGGTCAATCAGAACGACACCAAATCGAGCCACTGGACAGACACCCTTTGCTCTTGTCTATGGAGCAGAGACAGTTCTCCCCACGGAACTCGTATACGGGTCGGCTCGAGTGCTCGCTTACGATGAGCTCGAGCAAGAGCAGCTGCGACAAGATGACGCATTGCTCCTTGAGGAGGACCGTCTTCAGGCTGCTGTACGAGCTGCTCGATACCAGCAAGCTTTGCGCCGCTACCATAGCCGCAAAGTTAAGGCCAGAAGTCTCGAGGAAGGCGACCTTGTTCTTCGGCGCGTTCAGTCCGCCAAGAATTCCAACAAGTTGACGCCGAAGTGGGAACGCCCTTATCGGGTGAGACAAGTTACAAGGCCCGGCGCTGTCCGCCTTGAGACCGAAGAGGGCTTACCTGTGAGCAACTCCTGGAACATTGAGCACCTTCGCAAGTTTCACCCATAAGGCGCGGTTGTCGTGATCCATTCCGGCAACCACCTTTTGTACAAGTCTTGCCGCTGTTGCATGTAAACCTTTGTACAAAGCCGGGCGCAGACCCCGTGCATCAGTAAAGCTTTTGTGCCTTGCAAAACTTGTCGTTTCATACATTTTCCTCTTTTTCTTGCATGTATTATATGACACCTCGTGCAGCACACACCTCCGGTAAGCAATAACGAGCCGCAAGGCTCCATATCTATGTTTCCTCCCTTTCTCTTTTCTCTCAAGCATAAGAAGGTTTCCT
Organism: Secale cereale; assembly: GCA_902687465.1. NCBI lineage: Eukaryota > Viridiplantae > Streptophyta > Magnoliopsida > Poales > Poaceae > Secale > Secale cereale. The sequence goes on from LR738709.1 coordinate 435,998,033, forward strand.
CGCACACAAGTTTGCCGGGGGGGAAGGAGACCGTGGTATGGACCAAGTGCCGTTCAAGAAAGCCTAGCCTTGTCGGGAAGCAAACAACACAAAAGCTAAGTTACCAAAGTTTGAGCATTCAAATTTTTAAATTTTTTAAGTTATCTTCCTTGAACGATCACACCTTGTATGGAAAACCTGTGCGCGGAGGAACCTACTCGTAGCTAGCCACGCCCTTACTTTGTTTCGAGCACGCTCAACGGCTTAAGTGTGCTGCGACAAGTGTCGCACCCTTACTTCGTTTTCGAGTTCGCTCAACAACCTAAGTGTGCTGCGACCAACTGCGACAAGGTTTCTTGCCGGTAGCGGCATTGCTAGCAGACTGCTGAAGTTCCGCACTCAGCGCTTGCGGCAAGGGTCCCTTTGCCGTCAAGTTCCCTAAAAGCGTAGGGTAAAAGCATACAAGGCAAAGAAGTCAAGTAAAGGAAATAACACTGTGTTAACTACCCAAAATAGAGTTATATTACAAAAGCAACATGTCGCAGCACTAATAGATTATTGTCCATGACATGGTTCACAGCGACAAGGGAAGCGGAAAGAAAACAACCTAGTCTACGCGGTCGCCATCAACTCTCCTGATCTTGCCCACCTTGGACACGATGGGCGCGACAAGGGCCTTGAGCGCCTCCTGGTCGGCGTCGAGCGGCAAGGTCCTGAGGACGTTCTCAAGGTTGAGTCCTGGGTTGCGGTAGACTATCTTCGTCAGCACCCTCTCCATGACTCCTGTGCAAAGCCTACGCGCCTCGTTCGCCAGCTGTGTGGGGATCCTCTCCCGGAGCTGCTCGAGGGCCGGCGCCACTCCCCTGAAAAGTAAGCTCAGCTTGGCGCTGTGAGGGAGGTTCGCGTCGGGGGAGTATCCGAGGTGCTCCGTCCCCAGCCCCGCCAACTCCCTGTCGATGTCAGCGGCGGCGGCGACGAGCCCCTTAGTCCACTGCTCCACCGTCTGCCTGAAGTTATTCTGGGTGAGGGCGGCGCTGTCCAGCAGTGCCCTCTCAGCCCTAAGGTCCTCCTTCAGCTTCGACTCCCGGTTTCTGGCGCCGTCAAGTGATGCGGTGAGGGTGGACAGCTTCAGCTCCAAGTCTGCAACAGAATCCTTGGCGATGGCGAGCTCCTTGCTCTTGTCGGAGAGACGGACCTGCAGCTCAGAGTGGCTGTGGGCGTCCTTCTCCCTCTCCGACGTGAGCGCGGCAATATTCTCCTCGCTCGTCTTCGGGTGGGCTTCCAGTTGCGCCACCCTCGCCTCCAAGTCTCTCTTGGCGGTCTCTACGGCTGCAGCGGCGTCCCTCGCTTCCTGCAGAGCTCCGCCAAGGGACTGTTCACGCGTGGCAAGGTCGTCCTCGTGGCTGTCGAGGTCGACCTTCCACTGCGTTAGCTCTCCTTCCCGCCGGGACAGCTCCTCGGCGGCGAGCCGTTGCTGCTCCTCTGCTTCGGCCTTCTCAAGGATGAACGCTTGATGCGCCTCGGCGAGCTCCTCCCGCTCCTCCGCCAAGGATCGGAGGGCCGCCTGGTTGGCGGCTCGGAGCTCTTCGACGCGTTTCTCCAAGTCGATGCCCGCCTTGGCGGCCAGAGCCTCTCGGGACTCCAGCTTGGCCTGCCTGGCGCGGTACAGGGCCAGGAGCCTCCGCAGGAGTCGCTCCTCCTCGGGCTCGCTACTGCTGCCGGGCGCGTCGACGAACTTTAGCCCGGCGGAGGCGAGGACTTCCCCCATCGAAGACCTCTCCCTCCGCGGGCGCCCTTGGCATAGAAGCCCACGGGATCTGAATGAAGACCCCGTTCCCAGCCTCCAAGTAGGCGCCGGTTCCGTCCGCGGCAGCAGCAGGGTCGGCGGTTGGCGCAACGTCGAACGCTCCTGCGGCCTCAGGGCCGTCAGTGCGACCGCCGGTTCCCTCCTCCGCTGCCGCGCCGGCGGCCCTGGCTGCCTCTTCGACGGCGGGCTCGTCGGTACCGACCGCCTCTTCGGTAGCCACGGCATCACCAGCGTTGCCGCGCGCGGGCTCCTCGGTGGTGGCCTCCGTCTCCATAGGCTCTGGAGCGGACGAGTCTGAAGATAAGGAAAGAAGAAGAAAGAAGAAAATCATTGTCAAGCAAATATCCAAAAAGAGAAGTTCAAGAGAAGAAAACTACAAGGGTTACCTGCGCGGGCCTCTTCTTCGACGAGGTCCCTCGCTGGGGGGGTCCTCCCTCGGCGGCGTGGTAGTAGCCCCCGCCGGCGGAGGGCCGCCGGCGCCTTCCCTTGGCGGGGTGCTCACCCTTGGCGGGGTGCTCGCCCTTGGCGGGGTACCCGCCCTTGGCGGAGTATTCTCCCTCGCCGAGGGGCTCCTCCTTGGCGGAGAGGTCGGGACGTGCGGCTCGTTGGGAGCAGTTTCTCGGCGCTCCTGAGGCTGCGGCTCCACTTCTGTACAAGTCAACAAACAGGCAAAACTATTAACAAGGATAGGAAGGCCCATGCGCGCCCGACAAGCGAAGGAGTGAACAGACGACTTACGCTGGGGCTGCGCTGGGGGCTGCTCCGTGGAGCAGCTGGCTGATCCGGCAAACCTGTCGCAGGCGCATCCCCTGCTGCTGCGGCGGCTCGTCCTCAAGATCGACGACCGGGATCTTGGCCCTCTTCGCCGCCCTCTGGGCCAGGGTCCTGGAAGAAAAACAAGATCAAAATCAGACGAAGAAGATTCAAAACAAGAACAAATCGAAGGGAACAAGAGTTAACAGTACTTACTCTTCCCCCTCCTCGTCGGAACTAAGCACGGAGAAGTCGAAGTCCGCCTCGCGCGGCCCGGCGCGAGGAGCTGGAGGAGTGGGCGCCCTCGGCCGCTTGCCGGGAGCGGGGTCGGTGGTCTGAGAGGACCCCGCTCCGGTCGTCGCCGAGGCACGAGGGGCGGCAGGAGCTTTAGCACCGGCCCGGGAAGACCCTCCTCCAGCCGCTGCTGAAGCGCGGGGCGCTCCCTTGGCAGTCTTGCTCGTCGTGGTGGCGCGCGCCGGGCGGCACTGCGGCTGCTGGCCCGCCGGGCGCTCCGCCACTTTGCGGGGGCGCCTCCTCGCTGGAGCCGGAGGGCTTGCCGATGGCGGAGAGCTCCCCGAGGATGAAGAAGAACCAAGGTTCAGAGACCCGCCCGAGTCTTCTGCAGAGTCGCCCGATTCGGCGCCCTGCTCGGCGGGCTCGCTCGACTCTGTGCCTTCCCCGGTGACCTCGCTCGTCCCGGCAGGCTTCCCGGCGGACTTTATCAGTTTGAGGATCTCTTCCTCCTCGGCCAGACTCACCGCCTCAGCTGCATCTGCCTCCTCTAGGGTTGTAATGCCCCGGATGTAATACTTTCCCTTTTGGGCTTATAATAAATCTCCGGCTTCATCTATTTCCATTTCGGGTTCTTTGCCTTTCGGGCTTTCGTCATTTTGTTGTGTGAGTGTGTGGCATTCATTCATATCATGTAGACATGTGCATTGCTTTTTGTTTGTGTTGTGGGTTGCATCCGGTTCGTGGCGTTTCTTCCCGTTGTCCGTTTCGTGTTCCGGAGCTCCCTCACGTGTCCGTGACGTCCCGTAGGCCTACTTTGTTGTTCGGGCGTTTTTCGTTACCGGTGTGCCGCGAGGGTGTGTTGTGTGTTGTTGTTTTGTTGTGTGCAACCCGCCTCTCAAATCTCGTCTCGTTTGGACTCTGTTGACTTTTCCCTCCGTTGTCTGTGTGGGTCCGAAGTGCCCTTACTTCGTGTCCCGGAAATACCCCTGTTGCATTCTTTTATCTCCGTCTGGTCCTTTTAAATCATCCCCGCGATCGGATCCGTTGGATCACGATCGTAGGGCTCCTAAACTCCCCTAGTCCCCAAACCCTAGTCTAAGTTGCTATATATAGACCCCTAGGTCTATTTGGGCATCCCCCTTCTTCTTCCCCTTCTCCTCTTTCTTTTTCCTTTTTTTTTCTCAGATCCAATCCTCTTCTCCACCGGATCCCGAGGGGATCCACCAGTTCAGCCGCAGCTTCGCAGCGTCCCGATCGGATCTCCCTCGAGCCCGCGCGAGTCAACGCGATCGTTTTCCTCAGCGGGCGCTCGTCGCCGCTCACCTGGGCCCTCGCCCGATCGAGCCGAAGCCGCCCCTCCCCGCGACGTCGTCCGCCGCCTGGGCCGCGGCCCGTACCGCGCCGCCGCCCCAGGACCACATCCCCGCGCCCCCAGCGCCCGATCGCACGGGCCGGCCTCGCCACCACCTCTCCGCGCCGCTGTGGGCTCCGCCCCCCGAGTCGGCCCATCCGCGGGCGCGCGCCGCCGCCTCATCCGCCCCAGCCCGAGCGGGCCGCCGCGCCGTCGCCGCTCTGGGCCGGCTTCGCCCTTCCGCCGCAGCGGCCCAGTAGCCGCCCAGATCCGCGCGGGCCGCCCCGCTTCGTCGCGGGCCTCCAAGCCGGCCGCCTCCAGCGCCGGATCGGGCCTCCGCCGCCTCCTCGCCAGATCTGGGCCGCCACTGTTCACCGAGGCCCGCACTGTTCATCCCCAGATCCCTGAGGTTGTTTTTTTTCCTAAATCCCCAGATCTGTCAATCTGAGATCCATACTTTGACCTGCTGTATCTTTTTACCTGTTGCTCCGTTTTGAGCGTGTGATATGTCCAGATGTTCGTGGAGTTGTCCTCTACGTTTTACCTGTTGTAGTCATGCATGTTAGATGTCATCTTGACACTTGTTTTGCTGTTACAAGAGTGCATGTTGATATAAACTGCTGTTATGTGTTATTTTTGTGCCACCTTTGACATGTGATATCTTTTAGCTCGTTTGTCCAAACGAGGCAAATGACATGTCCACGTGTTCGTCTCGTCACGAACTACGTGTTGAGTGTGATAGGTTGCATGGTAGATTTATCTTTTCCTTGTTATCATCGTTGAAAGATGCCATGTTCACATGTTGTGTTTTTACTTGTTATGAAATGCCATGTTGTTGAGCTCGTTGTAATCGGTGTGTTCACCACAATGATGCATGCTTGTGTGTTTCGGGATCACCTTCATATGTATTTTGATGAGGTGCTTACCCTTTGCCATGTTTAGTTTCGAGGTGTCTTAAACATGCTCTTTTTGTTGCTATGATGATGTTGCTGTTTTAGGACTTAGTGAAATTTCACTAAGTCTGAAAATCTGTAACGTTCCGATGCCATGTTCGTGTGATGTTGTAGGACAAAGCATGATAGTTTTGGGGTGGATTTTAATTGTTCCATGAAGTATATATTGTTTTCTTTCCATCCATGTCCTCACATGTCCATTTGAGTGGCTGTAGCATGCTTATCTTTTGCTCCAAACTTTCAATAAAATTCTGCTGCCAGAATTTTATTTCAAAGTTCAATATGTCCAAGATCATTGCTAGTGATCCGTGACTCCGTTGGGGGTGCACTTTGGACCTAGTTGCTGTACATTATATCTAGTTTATGTTCATGTCCTTTGCCATGCTTTTGGGGTGCTGTAGATTAATTATTTTGAGCTCCCAAGATGCTATGTTGCTGTAATTTGCAGTTTTCGCTCAAATCTTGTTTCGGGCATAACTTTTAGCCCGTAACTCCGATTTCAGCGAATCTTATATCAAACTTGGGTGATTTTCTGTGTAGATTAATAATATCAGGTTGTTGTCTTGTTTTGAGGTGTTTTTGCTTGAGTGATGTTTTACGTGCTCCATGTGCATCACTAGTGCATCCATCATGCATTCATGTTTTTCGAGTGCGCATTGCATCGTGTTGATTGGTGCTTGGTGTGTTTGTCTTGTTTAGAGCCGGAAGTTGAGCACGAGTTTTCCAACGAGGTTGAGCACGAGGTTTCCAACGAGTTTGAGCACGAGGACCCTTCTTTCGATCCGAACGTCTTCTCATCAGGCAAGATGACCGAACCCCGATAACTTTACTATCTTCGCCTTTTGCTAGTAGTCTCGATCTATAGTTTTGCCTCGATGCCCATGTTCTTCTTGTCAGCCTCCTACTTGTAACCAATTGCCATGTTTAACCACCCTACCTATGCAAACCGTTGCTTGGCTAAGTACGCTTCGCTTAGCCCTTCTTATAGCGTTGCTAGTTGCAGGTGAAGTGAAGATGCTTGCTCCATGTTGAAGTTTGGTTGGGTTATATCACACTATATAAATGCTTTAACTGAAATCATATATATATTGGCAAGGGTGGAAGGCTAAGCCTTTTGCTTGGTGTTTTGTTCCACTCATGCCGTTAGGATCCGTATAAGCCGGTTTTATGTTCCTTGATTATGCGTTCCTAACACGGTTGGGGTGTATGGGACCCCCTCGATAAACCGCTAAGTGCTAAGTCTTTTCCAGCAAATCCCAACATTGGTATTTTTTGCCTAATAACAAACTAAACGTGCATAGGGAGTAATTAACCCTCTTTCTTAATCAACAACCCCGGGCCAGTGCTCCACATGAGTGTTGGTCCGAAACGAGCAGACTGCGGGGCCGCCTCGGGGCAACCTGAGGTATCTGGCATACACCTGTAGGATGACTCATCCGGTCGTGTCCTGAGACCTAGATACGCGCGACTACGATCAGGGTGTCGACACGCCGGGAGGATTTGCTGGATTAGCCTTACCTTAGCTCGGTATATCTTGAGCACGGGATTCCGAGGATACTCGGGTCTTCCCACTTTGGAGTTGCGACTCCGCGGATCGTGGGCTTGTAATGGGTCAAGTTGGAACACCCCTGCAGGGTTTGAACTTTCGAAAGCCGTGCCCGCGGTTATGTGGCAGATGGGAGCTTGTTAATTCCGGTTGTAGATAACTTGACACAATGATATTAATACACTACCAGCGTGTGTTCCGTGACTGTCAATTTCCGAATGGGGATTCGGGAGTTGAACACGGAGGGGTTATGTTTGGAGCTTGTAGCTAGGATCACTTCGTGATCACTTCTCGCCGATGCCTTCTCTTCTCGCGCTCACTTGCGTAAGTTAGTGCTAGTTGCTGCTGCAGACTCTTTGTTGTTCCTTCACCTCATTTCTTTCTTCAGCCTTTCCTCACCTAAAGGCTTTGATAGTTCTGTTACCCGGGAACGGGATTGCTGAGTCCTCTGTGGCTCACAGTTACTTCACACACCAGATGCAGGTCCAGCTGTGAGCTATCCAGGTGATGGCACCGAGCTGGATTGGGAGTATGACGAGGAGCGTAGTCGTTACTACGTGCGCTACCCGGACGATCAGTAGTGGAGACTCTTACTAGGATTCGATCCGCCTGTGGTTGTTTTATTTATCTGAGTTTGGTACTTTGACATTTGGCTTTTGCCCTTAGAGGGTTGTAGTGATCTTATTGTATGATGTTTGAGACTTGTACTGTTATTCTGTGACGTGGCGATTGTAAGCCAACTATTTTTAAGTTTTCTATCCCCTCTTTTACATGAGTTGTGCAAAGTTTACCAGACTTGAGATCATTCTAGGATGGATTTATGCCTTTAAGTCGGGCCTCGACCCGTAGGAGGTATAACTCCATCCTGGGCATTACAAGTTGGTATTCAGAGCCTTCTCCGACCTAGGAGCCCCCACTGTTTGATCGAACCGTTGACGGTTGAGTCTAGGCACACACTGAAAACTTTTTGAGTCCTATATTATATCGGAGAGTAGGATTTCTTTGCTTCTCATCCCCTTTCTCTCTGGTGAGGACTCCTGACGTCTACTCTTGTCTCTCCTATCTTCAAAATTTGCACAAATTTTTTTTTAGGAATCCCGCGAGTATTCTGGGATTGTTTCGATGTTCTTGTGACAAGGATATTGTTCCTGATGCCTCCTGTTACCGAGGAGTTGAGCTTCGGGGTATCACTGTAACAAGCATATCGCGACAGTACTAAATACTTAAGACGGCCGACATCGAAAATCTCCCCTATACGGCCAGTGGCAAGATAACCCCGACATCACCCAGTACTGGGGAGGTAGTTCGGGAGTATTGCCATAGCTTGTTATAGTGGATGCTTTTCGAAGGTCCGAGGTACACAGCTTCCGAGAAAGACTGGTTATGTGTTGAAGGATGGATACACCTGGATGTAGGTTAGAGTTGATTGCGCGGTGCTTCCCGTGTATCCCCAACACCTGATTGCATAACTGGAATCTTTCGGAAAGCTATAGGTGGGTTTTATCCAGTAGATCGTAGGCATTCTTCCAACGAATGCAGGTTAGTGAGTTCGGGGTTCGACATTGAGTGAAGGAGTTATATGACCGATGTTACTATCAGGTAGGGATGGCAGTTTTGCCCATGGGTATAGGTACCCGCAGGTACCTTACCCGAAAATAGTGGGCATGGATGAGACTTTTTACCACTTCATACCCATGGGTATGGGTATCCATACCCGCAAAATGCATGGGTAGTGTATGGGTATGAAATTATACCCATGGGTAACCCAATGGATACCCAGAAAATTAATAAATAAATAAAACCCTATAATATATGAATAAATAATTATATTGAGTTCTTAACTAGCCCACGGACCACAGGCCCATAGCTGTCCATCGCCCCATACCCCTCGTATACCTACAGTAGTTATCTTCTCTGCTTTTCCTTGACCTTTGAAGATGAGTTACTGAATCCTCGTTGATTCATCCGCAACTAAGGCTATATATTGTTCCCACCGGACGGGTACCTGAATTTAAACCTTCTTCTCATCTTACCTTTGTCATGTCAATGATATATATTGTACCCACCGGATACCCATTGGGTATAGGATACCCGATGGGTATGGGCATGGGTATCAATTTGCGCCCATGGATAGTGACGTGGGTGGGTATGGAGAAAAGGTTTGGGTAGAAAAGTGTTGTACCCACCCATACCCTACCCATTGCCATCCCTACTATCAGGAGTTGCATCTTAAAGGGTCCTTGGCTATGCTGATCCGGGGATTGCAAAACCTTTTCGTAACGCGTTCATATGCTTTCAGCACAAAGATGTTAGAACGAAACTCCTCTCTTGTGTTTGTTCCTTTCCGTACCTTGTTGTTTTATTATTTTATCCTTTTGATCCCTATGTGGCTTCTCGTGAAGACTGATGTTATCATTTAACTAAGAATATCATTCGTTCCTCTTGTTCGGATGATTTCATTCGTTCTTATTGTTCGAATGATTATTGTGAAGACTTGTTGCAATTCATTCCATTGATTCAGCTTATTCCTTTTGTCAATCAATTGCTGATTCGTGGTCATCTCTTACAGGATGGCTCCGAAAAGGGTTCCGAATGCCAACCCAGAGGGTGAAGAGGTTCCAGAACGTCCTCCTTCACCTCCTCCTCCGCCTGAGGCTTGGAGAGCAATTATGCAGACTACTGCTCAGAACACTCAGTTGATGATGCAGATGATGCAGCAAATGCAGGCTATGCAAGCTAATCAAGCTAATCAGGGTGTTCCAATGAACCAAGGCAACTTCTTCCAGCAGCACCATGCTACCCTCAACCAGTTCTTGGCCAACAATCCTAAAGCTTTCAGTTACTGTGTCGACCCTCTTGATGCTGAGGATTGGCTGACCGATATCAAGAAGCATTTTGAGTGCAGTAACGTGAAAGAAGATGACTATGTGAAGTTTGCAGCCTTCCAACTGAAAGATCAAGCAGCCGATTGGTGGCAGCAGTACAAAGACTCAAGGCCGGGTCAAGTGATCTCATGGGAGAATTTCTGCAAGGATTTCCGCTCGCATCACATTCCTACAAGTGTTATTGAGGGTATGCGTGAGCAATTCCGCAACCTCAAGCAGGGCTCCATGACAGTCTATCAGTATAATGTCAAGTTCCAAAACCTCGCTCGCTATGCAAAGCAAGACATACCTGATGCAAAGAGCAAAATCTATCAGTTCCGTGGAGGTCTCAAAGATGAACTTCAGCTTGCTCTCACTTTGTTCGAGCCAGACGAATTCGATAAGTTCTATAACATGGCTTTGAAACAAGAAGCAGCTCAGCTTAAGATGGAGGCTTCTAAGAAGAGAATTCGAGATGCTGTTCACTCTACCTCATCGTCTCAGTTGGCTGCGAAACAACAGAAATTCTGGCTTCCTCCTCCTCCAATGATTCGAGCTCCATACAACAACTCCAGCAACTTCAACAACTCCAACAACAAGAACTCTAGTGGCCGTGGTTTCTCCCACCCACCCAACCCAAGCAACCAGTCGAAGAAGCAGTTTCAGTCTCAAGGCTCTAAGTCCAGTGGCTCTCAGTTCCGTCCTCTCTCTGAAGTGGTGTGCAACAAGTGTGGCCAGAAGGGTCATTATGCCAACAGATGCCCGAATCCGAAGCGTCTTCCACCTCCTCCACCTATGAGTTCAGCTATTGTCAAGCATGATCCAAAGTCTGCAAGGGTTAATCTGATGAATGCAGCACAAGCAGAGGCTTCTTCTGATGTCATTCTGGGTAACCTTCCAGTTAACTCTTTTCCAGCTAAAGTGTTATTTGATTCGGGTGCATCATGCTCTTTCATGTCTCAACCATTTGCATCCAAGAATAATATTGGCATCCAAAGTCTGCCTCAGAAGTTGCAAGTAATTTCTCCGGGCAAGTGCATGACTTCCAACATATTTGCTCCGGATGTTTCTATTCGCATGGGAGATTATCGTTTTCTGGCTAAACCGGTGATTCTGGGTCATTCTGACATCGACCTCATTCTCGGAATGGATTGGCTTTCTCAGCACGATGCTCACATTGATTGTGCTCAAAAGGAAGTCAAGTTGACTCATTCTGATGAAGATGTGATTATCTTCGCCTCCAGGGATAATACTATTCGGCTTTTCTCTCTTAATGATAAGGGTGAAATTAATGCCATAGAGCAAATTCCAGTGGTGAATGAATATCAAGACGTCTTTCCAGAAGAACTTCCAAGCATGCCTCCACACCGTCAGGTGGAGTTTGTCATTGAACTCGAGCCGGGCACCGAACCTGTTTGTCGGCGTCCATACAAGCTCTCTTCAGATGAATTGAAGGAATTGAAGAAACAGTTGGATGAACAGGAGCGTATGGGTCTCATCAGACCGAGTACATCTCCGTGGGGCTGTGGTGTCTTATTTGTCAAGAAGAAAGATGGCACGGAGCGTCTCTGTGTTGACTACCGGCCACTGAACAAGAAGACGATTAAGAACAAGTATCCGCTCCCCAACATCAATGAACTCTTTGAGCAGCTCAAAGGAGCTAAAGTATTCTCTAAGCTTGACCTCCGAATGGGCTACCATCAAATTCGCATTCGCGAGGAAAACATTCCCAAGACGGCGTTCAGAACGAGCTACGGTTCATATGAGTATACCGTCATGTCCTTCGGGCTCGCCAATGCTCCTCCTACCTTCTCAAGGATGATGCATTACATCTTCAACCCCTATACAGGCGAGTTTGTGCTAGTGTATCTGGATGATATTTTGGTGTTTTCCAAGAATGAAGAAGATCACGAAAAGCACTTGCGTCTGGTTCTTGATCGACTCAGAGAGCACAAATTCTATGCCAAGTTCTCAAAGTGCGAGTTTTGGCTCGATAAGGTTCTCTACCTGGGCCACATTATCTCAGCTGACGGTATTGCGGTTAATCCCGAGAAAGTTGAAGCAATTGTCAACTGGGAAGCTCCTCAGAACGTCAAGCAGCTCCGCAGTTTTCTGGGTCTTGCCAGCTATTGCAGAAGGTTTGTGGAGAACTTCTCCAAGATTGCCAAGCCTCTTTCCAACCTCCTCCAGAAGAATGTCAAATACTTTTGGTCTCCCGATTGTGAAGTGGCTTTCAAAACCCTTAAAGAGAAGCTTGTCTCAGCTCCAGTTCTGATTCCTCCTGATGAATCCAAGCCCTATGAAGTGTTCTGTGACGCTTCTCTTCAAGGCCTTGGTGGTGTGCTTATGCAAGAGAAGAGAATTGTGGCATACACTTCACGTCAGCTCAAGCCAGCTGAGAAGAATTATCCCACACATGATCTCGAGCTAGCAGCTGTGGTACATGCTCTGATTACGTGGAGACATCTGTTGTTGGGCAGAAAGGTCGACATCTTCACTGATCACAAGAGCTTGAAGTACATCTTCACGCAGCCGCATCTGAACCTCCGCCAGACTCGTTGGGTCGAGATGATCCAAGAGTACAACCCCAGCATTGAGTACACTCCAGGCAAGGCGAACGTGATTGCAGATGCTTTGAGCAGAAAGGCATATTGCAACAGCCTTCTTATCAAGCCACACCAGCCCGAGCTTTGTGAAGCTTTCAGGAAGCTCAACCTCCAAGTGGTTCCGCAGGGTTTTCTTGCAAATCTCCAAATTGCTCCTACCTTGGAAGATCAAGTCCGTGAGGCCCAGCTCAGTGATACCATGGTGAAGAAGGTGAAACATGGGATTGCAAAGGGCACTCCAAAATATAAGTGCTTCCGTGTTGATGAGAGAGATACCTTGTTCTTCGAGGACAGACTCGTTGTTCCCAAAGGTGATCTCAGGAAGCTTATAATGGAAGAAGCTCATGACTCTCTCCTTTCCATTCATCCTGGCAGTTCCAAGATGTATCAAGACCTCAAGCAATCTTACTGGTGGACACGCATGAAAAGGGAAATTGCCCAATTCGTGAATGAATGTGATGTATGCAGAAGAGTGAAAGCAGAACATCAACGTCCAGCCGGTCTTCTCCAACCTCTTCCTATTCCTGAGTGGAAGTTCGACCACATTGAAATGGACTTCGTCACTGGCTTTCCTAAATCCAAGCGAGGCAATGATGCTATCTTTGTGGTGATTGACAAGCTTACCAAAGTTGCCCACTTTCTTCCAGTCAAAGAATCAATCAATGCAGCTCAACTTGCAGAGCTGTACACTTCCAGAATTGTGTCCCTACATGGCATTCCTCAAGTGATATCCTCAGACCGTGGCAGCTTGTTCACATCAAAGTTCTGGGACTCCTTTCAGTCCGCCATGGGCACGAAGATCAGGTTCAGCACTGCCTTTCACCCTCAGACTAGTGGTCAAGTCGAGCGTGTGAATCAGATCCTTGAAGATATGCTCAGAGCCTGTGTCATCTCCTTCGGCATGAAATGGGAAGACTGTCTTCCATTTGCAGAATTCTCTTACAACAACAGCTTCCAAGCAAGTGCAGGCAAAGCACCGTTTGAGATTCTCTATGGCAGGAAGTGCCGTACCCCTCTCAACTGGTCTCAAACAGGTGAACGCCAACTCCTTGGCAATGATTTGATCTCTGAAGCCGAAGAAATGTGCAAAGTCATACGTGAGAATCTCAAGGCCGCTCAGTCGCGTCAGAAGAGTTACTATGACGGAAAGCATCGTGATTTGGCTTTCGACATCGGTGATCATGTCTATCTCCGAGTTTCTCCGATGAAAGGAACCCAAAGGTTCGGTATCAAAGGAAAGCTTGCTCCTAGATACGTCGGTCCTTTCAGAATTCTTGGCAAAAGAGGCGATCTAGCCTATCAGCTCGAGCTCCCTTCCAACTTTGCAAATGTTCATGATGTCTTCCATGTTTCTCAGCTTCGCAAATGCTTCAAGGCACCTGAGCGCATGATTCCATTTGAGGAGATTGATCTTCAACAAGACCTTTCCTACCGAGAGCATCCAGTTGCAATTCTCGAAGAAACTGAACGCAAGACTCGCAACAAGACCATCAAGTTTCTGAAAGTCAAGTGGTCACATCACACAGACCGAGAAGCTACCTGGGAACGAGAAGATCATCTTCGTTCCGAGTACCCTTCCTTTTTCCAGTCCTAGATCTCGGGACGAGATCTTTTTGTAGTAGAGGAGAGTTTGTAATGCCCCGGATGTAATACTTTCCCTTTTGGGCTTATAATAAATCTCCGGCTTCATCTATTTCCATTTCGGGTTCTTTGCCTTTCGGGCTTTCGTCATTTTGTTGTGTGAGTGTGTGGCATTCATTCATATCATGTAGACATGTGCATTGCTTTTTGTTTGTGTTGTGGGTTGCATCCGGTTCGTGGCGTTTCTTCCCGTTGTCCGTTTCGTGTTCCGGAGCTCCCTCACGTGTCCGTGACGTCCCGTAGGCCTACTTTGTTGTTCGGGCGTTTTTCGTTACCGGTGTGCCGCGAGGGTGTGTTGTGTGTTGTTGTTTTGTTGTGTGCAACCCGCCTCTCAAATCTCGTCTCGTTTGGACTCTGTTGACTTTTCCCTCCGTTGTCCGTGTGGGTCCGAAGTGCCCTTACTTCGTGTCCCGGAAATACCCCTGTTGCATTCTTTTATCTCCGTCTGGTCCTTTTAAATCATCCCCGCGATCGGATCCGTTGGATCATGATCGTAGGGCTCCTAAACTCCCCTAGTCCCCAAACCCTAGTCTAAGTTGCTATATATAGACCCCTAGGTCTATTTGGGCATCCCCCTTCTTCTTCCCCTTCTCCTCTTTCTTTTTCCTTTTTTTTTCTCAGATCCAATCCTCTTCTCCACCGGATCCCGAGGGGATCCACCAGTTCAGCCGCAGCTTCGCAGCGTCCCGATCGGATCTCCCTCGAGCCCGCGCGAGTCAACGCGATCGTTTTCCTCAGCGGGCGCTCGTCGCCGCTCACCTGGGCCCTCGCCCGATCGAGCCGAAGCCGCCCCTCCCCGCGACGTCGTCCGCCGCCTGGGCCGCGGCCCGTACCGCGCCGCCGCCCCAGGACCACATCCCCGCGCCCCCAGCGCCCGATCGCACGGGCCGGCCTCGCCACCACCTCTCCGCGCCGCTGTGGGCTCCGCCCCCCGAGTCGGCCCATCCGCGGGCGCGCGCCGCCGCCTCATCCGCCCCAGCCCGAGCGGGCCGCCGCGCCGTCGCCGCTCTGGGCCGGCTTCGCCCTTCCGCCGCAGCGGCCCAGTAGCCGCCCAGATCCGCGCGGGCCGCCCCGCTTCGTCGCGGGCCTCCAAGCCGGCCGCCTCCAGCGCCGGATCGGGCCTCCGCCGCCTCCTCGCCAGATCTGGGCCGCCACTGTTCACCGAGGCCCGCACTGTTCATCCCCAGATCCCTGAGGTTGTTTTTTTTCCTAAATCCCCAGATCTGTCAATCTGAGATCCATACTTTGACCTGCTGTATCTTTTTACCTGTTGCTCCGTTTTGAGCGTGTGATATGTCCAGATGTTCGTGGAGTTGTCCTCTACGTTTTACCTGTTGTAGTCATGCATGTTAGATGTCATCTTGACACTTGTTTTGCTGTTACAAGAGTGCATGTTGATATAAACTGCTGTTATGTGTTATTTTTGTGCCAGCTTTGACATGTGATATCTTTTAGCTCGTTTGTCCAAACGAGGCAAATGACATGTCCACGTGTTCGTCTCGTCACGAACTACGTGTTGAGTGTGATAGGTTGCATGGTAGATTTATCTTTTCCTTGTTATCATCGTTGAAAGATGCCATGTTCACATGTTGTGTTTTTACTTGTTATGAAATGCCATGTTGTTGAGCTCGTTGTAATCGGTGTGTTCACCACAATGATGCATGCTTGTGTGTTTCGGGATCACCTTCATATGTATTTTGATGAGGTGCTTACCCTTTGCCATGTTTAGTTTCGAGGTGTCTTAAACATGCTCTTTTTGTTGCTATGATGATGTTGCTGTTTTAGGACTTAGTGAAATTTCACTAAGTCTGAAAATCTGTAACGTTCCGATGCCATGTTCGTGTGATGTTGTAGGACAAAGCATGATAGTTTTGGGGTGGATTTTAATTGTTCCATGAAGTATATATTGTTTTCTTTCCATCCATGTCCTCACATGTCCATTTGAGTGGCTGTAGCATGCTTATCTTTTGCTCCAAACTTTCAATAAAATTCTGCTGCCAGAATTTTATTTCAAAGTTCAATATGTCCAAGATCATTGCTAGTGATCCGTGACTCCGTTGGGGGTGCACTTTGGACCTAGTTGCTGTACATTATATCTAGTTTATGTTCATGTCCTTTGCCATGCTTTTGGGGTGCTGTAGATTAATTATTTTGAGCTCCCAAGATGCTATGTTGCTGTAATTTGCAGTTTTCGCTCAAATCTTGTTTCGGGCATAACTTTTAGCCCGTAACTCCGATTTCAGCGAATCTTATATCAAACTTGGGTGATTTTCTGTGTAGATTAATAATATCAGGTTGTTGTCTTGTTTTGAGGTGTTTTTGCTTGAGTGATGTTTTACGTGCTCCATGTGCATCACTAGTGCATCCATCATGCATTCATGTTTTTCGAGTGCGCATTGCATCGTGTTGATTGGTGCTTGGTGTGTTTGTCTTGTTTAGAGCCGGAAGTTGAGCACGAGTTTTCCAACGAGGTTGAGCACGAGGTTTCCAACGAGTTTGAGCACGAGGACCCTTCTTTCGATCCGAACGTCTTCTCATCAGGCAAGATGACCGAACCCCGATAACTTTACTATCTTCGCCTTTTGCTAGTAGTCTCGATCTATAGTTTTGCCTCGATGCCCATGTTCTTCTTGTCAGCCTCCTACTTGTAACCAATTGCCATGTTTAACCACCCTACCTATGCAAACCGTTGCTTGGCTAAGTACGCTTCGCTTAGCCCTTCTTATAGCGTTGCTAGTTGCAGGTGAAGTGAAGATGCTTGCTCCATGTTGAAGTTTGGTTGGGTTATATCACACTATATAAATGCTTTAACTGAAATCATATATATATTGGCAAGGGTGGAAGGCTAAGCCTTTTGCTTGGTGTTTTGTTCCACTCATGCCGTTAGGATCCGTATAAGCCGGTTTTATGTTCCTTGATTATGCGTTCCTAACACGGTTGGGGTGTATGGGACCCCCTCGATAAACCGCTAAGTGCTAAGTCTTTTCCAGCAAATCCCAACATTGGTATTTTTTGCCTAATAACAAACTAAACGTGCATAGGGAGTAATTAACCCTCTTTCTTAATCAACAACCCCGGGCCAGTGCTCCACATGAGTGTTGGTCCGAAACGAGCAGACTGCGGGGCCGCCTCGGGGCAACCTGAGGTATCTGGCATACACCTGTAGGATGACTCATCCGGTCGTGTCCTGAGACCTAGATACGCGCGACTACGATCAGGGTGTCGACACGCCGGGAGGATTTGCTGGATTAGCCTTACCTTAGCTCGGTATATCTTGAGCACGGGATTCCGAGGATACTCGGGTCTTCCCACTTTGGAGTTGCGACTCCGCGGATCGTGGGCTTGTAATGGGTCAAGTTGGAACACCCCTGCAGGGTTTGAACTTTCGAAAGCCGTGCCCGCGGTTATGTGGCAGATGGGAGCTTGTTAATTCCGGTTGTAGATAACTTGACACAATGATATTAATACACTACCAGCGTGTGTTCCGTGACTGTCAATTTCCGAATGGGGATTCGGGAGTTGAACACGGAGGGGTTATGTTTGGAGCTTGTAGCTAGGATCACTTCGTGATCACTTCTCGCCGATGCCTTCTCTTCTCGCGCTCACTTGCGTAAGTTAGTGCTAGTTGCTGCTGCAGACTCTTTGTTGTTCCTTCACCTCATTTCTTTCTTCAGCCTTTCCTCACCTAAAGGCTTTGATAGTTCTGTTACCCGGGAACGGGATTGCTGAGTCCTCTGTGGCTCACAGTTACTTCACACACCAGATGCAGGTCCAGCTGTGAGCTATCCAGGTGATGGCACCGAGCTGGATTGGGAGTATGACGAGGAGCGTAGTCGTTACTACGTGCGCTACCCGGACGATCAGTAGTGGAGACTCTTACTAGGATTCGATCCGCCTGTGGTTGTTTTATTTATCTGAGTTTGGTACTTTGACATTTGGCTTTTGCCCTTAGAGGGTTGTAGTGATCTTATTGTATGATGTTTGAGACTTGTACTGTTATTCTGTGACGTGGCGATTGTAAGCCAACTATTTTTAAGTTTTCTATCCCCTCTTTTACATGAGTTGTGCAAAGTTTACCAGACTTGAGATCATTCTAGGATGGATTTATGCCTTTAAGTCGGGCCTCGACCCGTAGGAGGTATAACTCCATCCTGGGCATTACAAGTTGGTATTCAGAGCCTTCTCCGACCTAGGAGCCCCCACTGTTTGATCGAACCGTTGACGGTTGAGTCTAGGCACACACTGAAAACTTTTTGAGTCCTATATTATATCGGAGAGTAGGATTTCTTTGCTTCTCATCCCCTTTCTCTCTGGTGAGGACTCCTGACGTCTACTCTTGTCTCTCCTATCTTCAAAATTTGCACAAATTTTTTTTTTAGGAATCCCGCGAGTATTCTGGGATTGTTTCGATGTTCTTGTGACAAGGATATTGTTCCCGATGCCTCCTGTTACCGAGGAGTTGAGCTTCGGGGTATCATTGTAACAAGCATATCGCGACAGTACTAAATACTTAAGACAGCCGACATCGAAAATCTCCCCTATACGGCCAGTGGCAAGATAACCCCGACATCACCCAGTACTGGGGAGGTAGTTCGGGAGTATTGCCATAGCTTGTTATAGTGGATGCTTTTCGAAGGTCCGAGGTACACAGTTTCCGAGAAAGACTGGTTATGTGTTGAAGGATGGATACACCTGGATGTAGGTTAGAGTAGATTGCGCGGTGCTTCCCGTGTATCCCCAACACCTGATTGCATAACTGGAATCTTTCGGAAAGCTATAGGTGGGTTTTATCCAGTAGATCATAGGCATTCTTCCAACGAATGCAGGTTAGTGAGTTCGGGGTTCGACATTGAGTGAAGGAGTTATATGACCGAGGTTACTATCAGGAGTTGCATCTTAAAGGGTCCTTGGCTATGCTGATCCGGGGATTGCAAAACCTTTTCGTAACGCGTTCATATGCTTTCAGCACAAAGATGTTAGAACGAAACTCCTCTCTTGTGTTTGTTCCTTTCCGTACCTTGTTGTTTTTATTATTTTATCCTTTTGATCCCTATGTGGCTTCTCGTGAAGTCTGATGTTATCATTTAACTAAGGAATTCATTCGTTCCTCTTGTTCGGATGATTTCATTCGTTCTTATTGTTCGAATGATTATTGTGAAGACTTGTTGCAGTTCATTCCATTGATTCCGCTTATTCCTTTTTGTCAATCAATTGCTGATTCGTGGTCATCTCTTACAGGATGGCTCCGAAAAGGGTTCCGAATGCCAACCCAGAGGGTGAAGAGGTTCCAGAACGTCCTCCTTCCCCTCCTCCTCCGCCTGAGGCTTGGAGAGCAATTATGCAGACTACTGCTCAGAACACTCAGTTGATGATGCAGATGATGCAGCAAATGCAAGCTATGCAAGCTAATCAAGCTAATCAGGGCGTTCCAATGAACCAAGGCAACTTCTTCCAGCAGCACCATGCTACCCTCAACCAGTTCTTGGCCAACAATCCTAAAGCTTTCAGTTACTGTGTCGACCCTCTTGATGCTGAAGATTGGCTGACCGATATCAAGAAGCATTTTGAGTGCAGTAACGTGAAAGAAGATGACTATGTGAAGTTTGCAGCCTTCCAACTGAAAGATCAAGCAGCTGACTGGTGGCAGCAGTACAAAGACTCAAGGCCGGGTCAAGTGATCTCTTGGGAGAATTTCTGCAAGGATTTCCGCTCGCATCACATTCCTACAAGTGTCATCGAGGGTATGCGTGAGAAATTCCGCAACCTCAAGCAGGGCTCCATGTCAGTCTATCAGTATAATGTCAAGTTCCAAAACCTCGCTCGCTATGCAAAGCAAGACATTCCTGATGCTAAGAGCAAAATCTATCAGTTCCGTGGAGGTCTCAAAGATGAACTTCAGCTTGCTCTCACTTTGTTCGAGCCAGATGAATTCGATAAGTTCTATAACATGGCTTTGAAACAAGAAGCAGCTCAGCTTAAGATGGAGGCTTCTAAGAAGAGAATTCGAGATGTTGTTCACTCTACCTCATCGTCTCAGTTGGCTGCGAAACAACAGAAATTCTGGCTTCCTCCTCCTCCAATGATTCGAGCTCCATACAACAACTCCAGCAACTTCAACAACTCCAACAACAAGAACTCTAGTGGTCGTGGTTTCTCCCACCCACCCAACCCAAGCAACCAGTCGAAGAAGCAGTTTCAGTCTCAAGGCTCCAAGTCCAGTGGCTCTCATTTCCGTCCTCTCTCTGAAGTGGTGTGCAACAAGTGTGGCCAGAAGGGTCATTATGCCAACAGATGTCCGAATCCGAAGCGCCTTCCTCCTCCTCCGCCTGTCAGTACAGCGATTGTCAAGCATGATCCAAAGTCTGCCAGGGTCAATCTGATGAATGCAGCTGAAGCGGAGAACTCTTCTGATGTCATTTTGGGTAACCTCTCAGTGAACTCTTTTCCAGCTAAAGTTTTGTTCGATTCAGGTGCTTCACATTCTTTCATGTCAAGACCTTTTGCATTGTCACATGATATGCCATTGCAAGCTTTGCCGAATCCGATGTCTGTGCTTTCTCCGGGTTTGCTCATGAACTCCAACAACTTTGTTCCGAATGTTTCTATCCGCATGGGTGATTATCGATTTCTGGCTAATCCGGTGGTTCTTGGTCATTCTGATATCGACCTCATTCTCGGAATGGATTGGCTTTCTCAGCACGATGCTCACATTGATTGTGCTCAAAAGGAAGTCAAGTTGACTCATTCTGATGAAGATGTGATTATCTTCGCCTCCAGGGATAATACTATTCGGCTTTTCTCTCTTAATGATAAGGGTGAAATTAATGCCATAGAGCAAATTCCAGTGGTGAACGAATATCAAGACGTCTTTCCAGAAGATCTTCCAGGCATGCCTCCACACCGTCAGGTGGAGTTTGTCATTGAACTCGAGCCGGGCACCGAACCTGCTTGTCGGCGTCCATACAAGCTCTCTCCGGATGAATTGAAGGAATTGAAGAAGCAGCTTGATAAGCAGGAGAGTATGGGTCTCATCAGACCGAGTACATCTCCGTGGGGCTGTGGTGTCTTATTTGTCAAGAAGAAAGATGGCACGGAGCGTCTCTGTGTTGACTACCGGCCACTGAACAAGAAGACGATTAAGAACAAGTATCCGCTCCCCAACATCAACGAACTCTTTGAGCAGCTCAAAGGAGCTAAAGTATTCTCTAAGCTTGACCTCCGAATGGGCTACCATCAAATTCGCATTCGCGAGGAAGACATTCCCAAGACGGCTTTCAGAACGAGCTACGGTTCATATGAGTATACCGTCATGTCCTTCGGGCTCGCCAATGCTCCTCCTACCTTCTCAAGGATGATGCATTACATCTTCAACCCCTATACAGGCGAGTTTGTGCTAGTGTATCTGGATGATATTTTGGTGTTTTCCAAGAATGAAGAAGATCACGAAAAGCACTTGCGTCTGGTTCTTGATCGACTCAGAGAGCACAAATTCTATGCCAAGTTCTCAAAGTGCGAGTTTTGGCTCGATAAGGTTCTCTACCTGGGCCACATTATCTCAGCTGACGGTATTGCGGTTAATCCCGAGAAAGTTGAAGCAATTGTCAACTGGGAAGCTCCTCAGAACGTCAAGCAGCTCCGCAGTTTTCTGGGTCTTGCCAGCTATTGCAGAAGGTTTGTGGAGAACTTCTCCAAGATTGCCAAGCCTCTTTCCAACCTCCTCCAGAAGATTGTCAAATACTTTTGGTCTCCCGAGTGTGTAGTGGCTTTCAAAACCCTCAAAGAGAAGCTTGTCTCAGCTCCAGTTCTGATTCCTCCGGATGAATCCAAGCCCTATGAAGTGTTCTGTGACGCTTCTCTTCAAGGCCTTGGTGGTGTGCTCATGCAAGAAAAGAGAATTGTGGCATACACTTCACGTCAGCTAAAGCCGGCTGAGAAGAACTATCCCACACATGATCTCGAGCTAGCAGCTGTGGTACATGCTCTGATTACGTGGAGACATCTGTTGTTGGGCAGAAAGGTCGACATCTTCACTGATCACAAGAGTTTGAAGTACATCTTCACACAGCCGCATCTGAACCTCCGCCAGACTCGTTGGGTCGAGATGATCCAAGAGTACAACCCCAGCATTGAGTACACTCCAGGCAAGGCGAATGTGATTGCAGATGCTTTGAGCAGAAAGGCATATTGCAACAGCCTTCTTATCAAGCCACACCAGCCTGAGCTTTGTGAAGCTTCCAGGAAGCTCAACCTTCAGGTTGTTCCGCAGGGTTTTCTTGCTAATCTCCAGATTGCTCCTACCTTGGAAGATCAAGTCCGTGAGGCCCAGCTCAGTGATACCATGGTGAAGAAGGTGAAACATGGGATTGCAAAGGGCACTCCAAAATATAAGTGCTTCCGTGTTGATGAGAGAGATACCTTGTTCTTCGAGGACAGACTCGTTGTTCCCAAAGGTGATCTCAGGAAGCTTATAATGGAAGAAGCTCATGACTCTCTCCTTTCCATTCATCCTGGCAGTTCCAAGATGTATCAAGACCTCAAGCAATCTTACTGGTGGACACGCATGAAAAGGGAAATTGCCCAATTCGTGAATGAATGTGATGTATGCAGAAGAGTGAAAGCAGAACATCAATGTCCAGCCGGTCTTCTCCAACCTCTTCCTATTCCTGAGTGGAAGTTCGACCACATTGAAATGGACTTCGTCACTGGCTTTCCTAAATCCAAGCGAGGCAATGATGCTATCTTTGTGGTGATTGACAAGCTTACCAAAGTTGCCCACTTTCTTCCAGTCAAAGAATCAATCAATGCAGCTCAACTTGCAGAGCTGTACACTTCCAGAATTGTGTCCCTACATGGCATTCCTCAAGTGATATCCTCAGACCGTGGCAGCTTGTTCACATCAAAGTTCTGGGACTCCTTTCAGTCCGCCATGGGCACGAAGATCAGGTTCAGCACTGCCTTTCACCCTCAGACTAGTGGTCAAGTCGAGCGTGTGAATCAGATCCTTGAAGATATGCTCAGAGCCTGTGTCATCTCCTTCGGCATGAAATGGGAAGACTGTCTTCCATTTGCAGAATTCTCTTACAACAACAGCTTCCAAGCAAGTGCAGGCAAAGCACCGTTTGAGATTCTCTATGGCAGGAAGTGCCGTACCCCTCTCAACTGGTCTCAAACAGGTGAACGCCAACTCCTTGGCAATGATTTGATCTCTGAAGCCGAAGAAATGTGCAAAGTCATACGT
Organism: Secale cereale; assembly: GCA_902687465.1. NCBI lineage: Eukaryota > Viridiplantae > Streptophyta > Magnoliopsida > Poales > Poaceae > Secale > Secale cereale. Next base: position 436,021,005 of record LR738709.1, read on the forward strand.
GAGAATCTCAAGGCCGCTCAGTCGCGTCAGAAGAGTTACTATGACGGAAAGCATCGTGATTTGGCTTTCGACATCGGTGATCATGTCTATCTCCGAGTTTCTCCGATGAAAGGAACCCAAAGGTTCGGTATCAAAGGAAAGCTTGCTCCTAGATACGTCGGTCCTTTCAGAATTCTTGGCAAAAGAGGCGATCTAGCCTATCAGCTCGAGCTCCCTTCCAACTTTGCAAATGTTCATGATGTCTTCCATGTTTCTCAGCTTCGCAAATGCTTCAAGGCACCTGAGCGCATGATTCCATTTGAGGAGATTGATCTTCAACAAGACCTTTCCTACCGAGAGCATCCAGTTGCAATTCTCGAAGAAACTGAACGCAAGACTCGCAACAAGACCATCAAGTTTCTGAAAGTCAAGTGGTCACATCACACAGACCGAGAAGCTACCTGGGAACGAGAAGATCATCTTCGTTCCGAGTACCCTTCCTTTTTCCAGTCCTAGATCTCGGGACGAGATCTTTTTGTAGTAGAGGAGAGTTTGTAATGCCCCGGATGTAATACTTTCCCTTTTGGGCTTATAATAAATCTCCGGCTTCATCTATTTCCATTTCGGGTTCTTTGCCTTTCGGGCTTTCGTCATTTTGTTGTGTGAGTGTGTGGCATTCATTCATATCATGTAGACATGTGCATTGCTTTTTGTTTGTGTTGTGGGTTGCATCCGGTTCGTGGCGTTTCTTCCCGTTGTCCGTTTCGTGTTCCGGAGCTCCCTCACGTGTCCGTGACGTCCCGTAGGCCTACTTTGTTGTTCGGGCGTTTTTCGTTACCGGTGTGCCGCGAGGGTGTGTTGTGTGTTGTTGTTTTGTTGTGTGCAACCCGCCTCTCAAATCTCGTCTCGTTTGGACTCTGTTGACTTTTCCCTCCGTTGTCCGTGTGGGTCCGAAGTGCCCTTACTTCGTGTCCCGGAAATACCCCTGTTGCATTCTTTTATCTCCGTCTGGTCCTTTTAAATCATCCCCGCGATCGGATCCGTTGGATCACGATCGTAGGGCTCCTAAACTCCCCTAGTCCCCAAACCCTAGTCTAAGTTGCTATATATAGACCCCTAGGTCTATTTGGGCATCCCCCTTCTTCTTCCCCTTCTCCTCTTTCTTTTTCCTTTTTTTTTCTCAGATCCAATCCTCTTCTCCACCGGATCCCGAGGGGATCCACCAGTTCAGCCGCAGCTTCGCACCGTCCCGATCGGATCTCCCTCGAGCCCGCGCGAGTCAACGCGATCGTTTTCCTCAGCGGGCGCTCGTCGCCGCTCACCTGGGCCCTCGCCCGATCGAGCCGAAGCCGCCCCTCCCCGCGACGTCGTCCGCCGCCTGGGCCGCGGCCCGTACCGCGCCGCCGCCCCAGGACCACATCCCCGCGCCCCCAGCGCCCGATCGCACGGGCCGGCCTCGCCACCACCTCTCCGCGCCGCTGTGAGCTCCGCCCCCCGAGTCGGCCCATCCGCGGGCGCGCGCCGCCGCCTCATCCGCCCCAGCCCGAGCGGGCCGCCGCGCCGTCGCCGCTCTGGGCCGGCTTCGCCCTTCCGCCGCAGCGGCCCAGTAGCCGCCCAGATCCGCGCGGGCCGCCCCGCTTCGTCGCGGGCCTCCAAGCCGGCCGCCTCCAGCGCCGGATCGGGCCTCCGCCGCCTCCTCGCCAGATCTGGGCCGCCACTGTTCACCGAGGCCCGCACTGTTCATCCCCAGATCCCTGAGGTTGTTTTTTTTTCCTAAATCCCCAGATCTGTCAATCTGAGATCCATACTTTGACCTGCTGTATCTTTTTACCTGTTGCTCCGTTTTGAGCGTGTGATATGTCCAGATGTTCGTGGAGTTGTCCTCTACGTTTTACCTGTTGTAGTCATGCATGTTAGATGTCATCTTGACACTTGTTTTGCTGTTACAAGAGTGCATGTTGATATAAACTGCTGTTATGTGTTATTTTTGTGCCACCTTTGACATGTGATATCTTTTAGCTCGTTTGTCCAAACGAGGCAAATGACATGTCCACGTGTTCGTCTCGTCACGAACTACGTGTTGAGTGTGATAGGTTGCATGGTAGATTTATCTTTTCCTTGTTATCATCGTTGAAAGATGCCATGTTCACATGTTGTGTTTTTACTTGTTATGAAATGCCATGTTGTTGAGCTCGTTGTAATCGGTGTGTTCACCACAATGATGCATGCTTGTGTGTTTCGGGATCACCTTCATATGTATTTTGATGAGGTGCTTACCCTTTGCCATGTTTAGTTTCGAGGTGTCTTAAACATGCTCTTTTTGTTGCTATGATGATGTTGCTGTTTTAGGACTTAGTGAAATTTCACTAAGTCTGAAAATCTGTAACGTTCCGATGCCATGTTCGTGTGATGTTGTAGGACAAAGCATGATAGTTTTGGGGTGGATTTTAATTGTTCCATGAAGTATATATTGTTTTCTTTCCATCCATGTCCTCACATGTCCATTTGAGTGGCTGTAGCATGCTTATCTTTTGCTCCAAACTTTCAATAAAATTCTGCTGCCAGAATTTTATTTCAAAGTTCAATATGTCCAAGATCATTGCTAGTGATCCGTGACTCCGTTGGGGGTGCACTTTGGACCTAGTTGCTGTACATTATATCTAGTTTATGTTCATGTCCTTTGCCATGCTTTTGGGGTGCTGTAGATTAATTATTTTGAGCTCCCAAGATGCTATGTTGCTGTAATTTGCAGTTTTCGCTCAAATCTTGTTTCGGGCATAACTTTTAGCCCGTAACTCCGATTTCAGCGAATCTTATATCAAACTTGGGTGATTTTCTGTGTAGATTAATAATATCAGGTTGTTGTCTTGTTTTGAGGTGTTTTTGCTTGAGTGATGTTTTACGTGCTCCATGTGCATCACTAGTGCATCCATCATGCATTCATGTTTTTCGAGTGCGCATTGCATCGTGTTGATTGGTGCTTGGTGTGTTTGTCTTGTTTAGAGCCGGAAGTTGAGCACGAGTTTTCCAACGAGGTTGAGCACGAGGTTTCCAACGAGTTTGAGCACGAGGACCCTTCTTTCGATCCGAACGTCTTCTCATCAGGCAAGATGACCGAACCCCGATAACTTTACTATCTTCGCCTTTTGCTAGTAGTCTCGATCTATAGTTTTGCCTCGATGCCCATGTTCTTCTTGTCAGCCTCCTACTTGTAACCAATTGCCATGTTTAACCACCCTACCTATGCAAACCGTTGCTTGGCTAAGTACGCTTCGCTTAGCCCTTCTTATAGCGTTGCTAGTTGCAGGTGAAGTGAAGATGCTTGCTCCATGTTGAAGTTTGGTTGGGTTATATCACACTATATAAATGCTTTAACTGAAATCATATATATATTGGCAAGGGTGGAAGGCTAAGCCTTTTGCTTGGTGTTTTGTTCCACTCATGCCGTTAGGATCCGTATAAGCCGGTTTTATGTTCCTTGATTATGCGTTCCTAACACGGTTGGGGTGTATGGGACCCCCTCGATAAACCGCTAAGTGCTAAGTCTTTTCCAGCAAATCCCAACATTGGTATTTTTTGCCTAATAACAAACTAAACGTGCATAGGGAGTAATTAACCCTCTTTCTTAATCAACAACCCCGGGCCAGTGCTCCACATGAGTGTTGGTCCGAAACGAGCAGACTGCGGGGCCGCCTCGGGGCAACCTGAGGTATCTGGCATACACCTGTAGGATGACTCATCCGGTCGTGTCCTGAGACCTAGATACGCGCGACTACGATCAGGGTGTCGACACGCCGGGAGGATTTGCTGGATTAGCCTTACCTTAGCTCGGTATATCTTGAGCACGGGATTCCGAGGATACTCGGGTCTTCCCACTTTGGAGTTGCGACTCCGCGGATCGTGGGCTTGTAATGGGTCAAGTTGGAACACCCCTGCAGGGTTTGAACTTTCGAAAGCCGTGCCCGCGGTTATGTGGCAGATGGGAGCTTGTTAATTCCGGTTGTAGATAACTTGACACAATGATATTAATACACTACCAGCGTGTGTTCCGTGACTGTCAATTTCCGAATGGGGATTCGGGAGTTGAACACGGAGGGGTTATGTTTGGAGCTTGTAGCTAGGATCACTTCGTGATCACTTCTCGCCGATGCCTTCTCTTCTCGCGCTCACTTGCGTAAGTTAGTGCTAGTTGCTGCTGCAGACTCTTTGTTGTTCCTTCACCTCATTTCTTTCTTCAGCCTTTCCTCACCTAAAGGCCTTGATAGTTCTGTTACCCGGGAACGGGATTGCTGAGTCCTCTGTGGCTCACAGTTACTTCACACACCAGATGCAGGTCCAGCTGTGAGCTATCCAGGTGATGGCACCGAGCTGGATTGGGAGTATGACGAGGAGCGTAGTCGTTACTACGTGCGCTACCCGGACGATCAGTAGTGGAGACTCTTACTAGGATTCGATCCGCCTGTGGTTGTTTTATTTATCTGAGTTTGGTACTTTGACATTTGGCTTTTGCCCTTAGAGGGTTGTAGTGATCTTATTGTATGATGTTTGAGACTTGTACTGTTATTCTGTGACGTGGCGATTGTAAGCCAACTATTTTTAAGTTTTCTATCCCCTCTTTTACATGAGTTGTGCAAAGTTTACCAGACTTGAGATCATTCTAGGATGGATTTATGCCTTTAAGTCGGGCCTCGACCCGTAGGAGGTATAACTCCATCCTGGGCATTACAAGGGTATACCCAAACTCTCCCGCGGCCTCCGCTGCGGCTGCCTCCTCCAACTTGGTGGCAATGTAAGCCATCTCCTCGTCGGTGGTGTCGCGGGTGAGGCCCTTCTTCTCGTCGGGGTTGATGGGCAACTCCACCAAGTTATCGAAGAACGTTTGCACGGCTTCGTCAGAAGGCTCCCGCCAAGTGGGGTCAATTCCATGGGAGTCGCACCATGGCATCGCCGCGCGGATAGCGCTGAGCGACGAATTGTTACAGAGCGGAACTACCCCCTGCGGCAATGCAAATGACTCTGGATGCTTGGGGTCGTGCTTGAACAGCTCGCGAAGCATCCCTTTGAGCTCCAGGACAGTGAAATTGTAGTTGAGGCCTGGGCACAACCTCATAAAGTCTGCCGCGTTTCCAAATTCCCAAGCAGGCCTCTTCCTCTCCTGCAAGAGGGTGATGCGGCGGCGAAGGAAATCTGCTCCGACAACCCCTACAGTGAGTTTGGCTTGCCGGAGGCGAAGGATCCCAGTGGTGGCTATCTTCAACTTGTCGTCCTCGGGGGCCAGGTCACTCCAGTCGTTGCCGCGCACAATTGCAACTTGGCGCGGGGCAGTAAACTGCTGGGGTTCATCCTCCATGATCCAGCACCAGTTAGCCCTCCACTCCTCCCACTTGCCGCGGAGTTCTCCAGTCAAGTATGCCTCCTTCTTATGGAGCCTAAAGATCCAAGAGATCCCGCCGGATAAAGGAGACCCTGACTCTACTCGAGGCGTGAAATAGTGGCGGAAGAGGGCTACGTTGGGGTACACTCCGATGAAGTTCTCGCACAGATGTGCGAAAACGGCCATAGTCAAGACAGCATTTGGGGTGAAATCAAGGAGGTGAAACCCGTAGGTATTCATGATATCACAGAAGAATTCAGAGTATGGTGGGCAGAGTTCGCCATGGAAGAACAGAGAGAAGTAGGCGTACCCTCCCAGAAACATGTCGCAGGCCTCGGCGGGGAGTACCCTGGTGCGCGGGTGCGCTTTCGTCTCCCTCGACCAGAAGAGGTAGAAGGAGTCCCGCAGCTCCCTCGTGCCGAGCCTCGGCGGGAAGACCACCATCTTCTTCCGCATTGCCGCTAGCTTCAGTGCCCTGGCGGTCTTCGCGGCTTTCGCCTTGTCGCCCTTCGAGGCCATGGCGGGGGCGGCGAGGGAAGTCGACGGCGCTGGAGAGACTGGCGGCGGCGGAGGAAGGGCGGAGCGCTGCTCTCTTTCGACCTTCGGGGAGGAGGAGAGCGGCGGGGGTTTCTGGAGGTTGAAGAAGCAATGAGCGAATGGGGGGGGGAACTGCCCCTGTTTCCCCTGCTTTTAAGGGGGAAAGGGGGGCGTTCCGCATTCCCCCCATTAAAGAAACAGGCCACGATCTCTCCCACGATGCCGCAATCGACGCGTGCCGTTAGGGAGAGATGTGGTGGATACGGAGTGGGATACGGCGCGCCGTGGGCCGCGTGTGCCCGTGCACTATTTTTGGGCCTGGCCCAACAGCGCTCGGCACCGTGTGTGGCCCAGGCCCGGGGGCTCCTGTCGGTGTACTAAAGTAGGGGTACCTTAGTATCCTGACTTGTGCACGCGCAGTAGCAGCGTCCCGTGGCAGGGCTTGCCACGCGCCCGCCAAGGCCCGCTCTGGAACCTTTGGAGCCATTCAAGAACAAAGTATTCAAGTTAAAGAAACAAGACCCCGGCAAGAGGAGCTTGCCGGGAAGGCCGTTTCAGGCTCAAGACCACCACTTTGGCACAAGGCCCTGGCAAGAGGAGCTTGTCAGGAAGGCCAAGCATGGCATTTCAGAAGACTTGCCGCAACGCTCCGCGCGTCGCGGAGCGGCCTGGAGAGCGACAAACTTCCGGGCGCGGCAAGGTAGCGACCGCGGCAAGGCGCTTGCCGCGGCAAGCTCCCACTACGTGCCCGCGCTCCAGCTCATCCGGCCACGCGTCGCCCTGGGGCCCTTCCAGGTGTACGTGGCGGAAGGTTGTGCAGCCTGGGGTACACCGTGGCGAGCCGCGATGACGAGGCCACCTTCGTGGCGAACGAAGACGCCCTGACGGACGCTTTTTGCACTGTTTGGGGCGACGGCGACGGGCATTCAATGCCCTTGTCCCCTGCCGTCAGGGTTAGGTATAGACCACTGTACATACACTATTCCAACTACTACCGTTTTTACATTTTTGCCCTCATCTACGTTGCCACCTGTCGGTGACCCCTTTGACCTATAAAAGGAGGCCCATGCGCAACGGACAGGGGGTTCTGATACTTGATCACTCTCACGCTCGGTGTAGCTAGCAACCAACTCTGTAGCTCTTCGTGCTCCCGAGCCAAGAACACAATACAACCAAGGCAGGAGTAGGGTTTTACGCATCCGTGCGGCCCGAACCTGGGTAAACTGCTCGCGTGCTCGCCTCGATCCGCTCTTCGTGCACCCTCCGCTCCCTTGCCGTACCGAAAAGGGGCTCCGGTCCCATAGGTGTTCGTGGGCGATCAGTTTTCCCGACAAATAGGTTGTGCACAAGTGTCGTATCCGCCTATTGAGCAATCATGCTAGCGTCTCTCTTGAGTTGTGCAACACGAGCTGTTTCCGTGGATTCCACATTTTGTGCTCATTCCTTGGCTGCAAGACCCCATTTATCTATCCGTGTGTGTGTTTCCGTGTCCCACATATTGCTATTGGTCTACTTGTTACATTTGCGAATTTGTGAATCTCTTTCAACTTTATTGACTCTTGCTAACATTTTGCATCAAATTTTTGTGCCACTATCCTCACCGAGCTACTCGATAAGCTTTACTTGATAGGTGTGAGTGAACAAGTCCGATACCAATTCCACTATTCTTTCATTTCACATTGAGTGAAACGAGATACATCCTCAACGTTGGGAAAAGGTAACTTCGTATTGTTTATCTCATCTCCTACTCACCTTTGCTCGAGTCTTGTGATGGATAGGCAAAGCATTTCATCTCCGGTCTACACCAACAACGACAAGTTCGATGCCATGACAAACAACTTGTGTGCCAACATGGATGCTCAAATAAAGGAGCTCAAAGCCCTCCTCAAAAACCACAAGTGGTCTCCCTCATCTTCAAGAAGACGCTCTAGTGCACATCCTTCCGAGCTGCCATCTTCGGCGATATCACATCGGCATCGACAACATCAACGACAAGAACGTGAAGGTCAACAGCTCAACTCCAAAAACCGCTCAACGACTTCACCATGTACCTTGGCATCTTCGCCTTTGGACATACAGCATCTTCGCCAACAAGCACCTCAAGATTCTTCTCAAGAGAAGCTTCCCAAGCTCAAGTCTGCGACTTCCACGAGCTACAACGACCTCGACAACGATCACGAGATTCCTTTCTATGGGACTCAACACCCCGAGGAGTATCTCGAGTGGGAGCGCAGGATGGACGACTACCTCAAGCTACATCAAGTTCCCTACGAAGATCAAGCGAAGTGCGGCACAAGAAACTTCCACGACAACGCATCAACATGGTGGCTTCACACACCTTCGACGAGCTTCGACGTGAATTGGCCCAAGACGAAGAGAGCTATGCGGCGAAAGTTCGTGCCTCCCACTTACACAGAACATCTTCTACGCCAATTGGAGAACACCATACAAGGATCCAAGTCCATCGACAAGTACTTCAAGAAGATGAAGATGGCCATGCGACGAGCCGGCGTGGACGAACCCATTTCGATGAAGCTCCACTTCATGATGGGTTTGCACAACGACATCTACAAGACTATCTTCCTCGAGAACTACAAGTCCCTCGACGACAACTACATTAGTGCTCTCAAGGCGGAACAAGAACTCATGAAGGCCAAGGCTTCTCCACTGCAAGCACACTTCTCGAAGACCAAGCTCCAAGATAGAGAGCATGAGGGTAGTACCACCATGATGTCCAAGCCCGACGAGCTCCAAGACGACGCTCCCAAGTTCGACTTCATCGCCATCCCTCTTTGTGGCATTGATGATGCCGAGTCCACTTCGACTCTTTTTCAAGACGGTGCGGCAACGACTACAACTACGGAGCCATTCGAGGAGCAAGCTTCGGATGTGAACGACACGGTGACGAGCACGGATGATGCTTCCATCTTTGGAGGCAAGAGTGATGATCTGCCATCTTCGGCCTTCATCCACGGCGACGATGATGAGATGGTTGACCATGGGATTTTCCCTTCGACCACGGCGGCGTATGATGACTTGAATGACTTGTGCCACCATATTGAGAGTGAGAGCGAGTTCACCACTAGCCCCATATATGACGAGTTACCCCGATTCCCATGTGAGGAGAGCCACAACCCCCACCACTTGAGTGAGATGAGTGACTCCACAATATGCGAGTTTGAGTGCACCTACCTTGAGGGAGTGAGTGAGCCACCACATAGAGAGAGTGAGATGGTTGATACGGCATGTGAGGCCACTTCCTACGCTAACGACTTGACCTCTACCTCTATTGTGTCTTCTCATTTGGTGTTGGTCCCACATTTGATGACGCGCCGATCCTCGACGACTTTGTCCTTCCTATGGAGAAGATGATGGCCATGGTGGAATATTATGCACCCCCCACATGGTTCCATCAAGGTGAAGATGATGACCACCATTTGGTCTTTCCCACCTCACCTACACCACATGAGTGGAATGAGAAAGGTATCAAAGGTGAAGGTGATGATCTCGTCCCACTAGTGGACTATGTTGACATTGATTGCCTGCATGATGTTGATCCACCTATTGCCATGGTTCGTTCTAGTATGATTTACCCATGCGATGATTTACCCTTTCATGATGAGTTTGATGATTTCCATGTGGAGTCTATTAGTTGTGATGCCATGTTGCATAGGATTTCATGTGATACTTCTCTCGGTCACATCATGTTTGACAATCCGCTTGACTTGTCATATGCTATGAAAGAGATCAACCATATGTTATATTTGCAATCTCTTTGTAGTAACTATGCATATGCCATTAAGATAATCCCAATTTGCACATATGGCATAGATGACAAGCCCATGGTTATTGGCATTTGTTTTTTCTTGTGATGATATTGACATGCTTCCTTTGCACCATATCCATCATATGTTATGCCATGAACACCTAGCTTCGGATATGCATTGTTTTGGAGATTGTTCCACTTCTCCATATCATGCTTTCGATATTGCACATGAGGAGACCCCCATAGTTTCCTCATACATTTTAGAAGATTTTGATACATCCCATCCATTGCATGATCCCCATACTTGTGTGCACAATATGCTCCCCATGAATGCAAATGCTATTGTTGTGCCACATACTTGCTCTAATTTGTGTCCCCATTGTGCTATACATGACAACTATTCTTTCATGATGGATGACATATTTCTCTATCGTGCCTCAAATTTTTTTTGAGCATTGCTTATCTTGTGCTAACTCTAACGTGCACATACACATCATGATGGATGATGTGTACATTTACCACGCGCACAATTTCTTAGGCTTGTGTGTCTTTTGTGTAGGTCCCTATACTTACTCATCAACCTCGCAAGAGTACGAGTTGACGAAACGAGCTCTAGAGAGCAACGACGACATGGGACTCCATGGATTATCCTTCCAACCGCTCCCTTCGCGCAAAGACTTCGCGCATCTCTTCTACATGGCCCTCACATGGTTATGGGTTATTGTCCATTATATCTCTTACGCCCATTTTGCCATGTTCACTTTGCATGATATGCTCATTTATATGCCTTTGCCATGCATTTGTGACCCATGCTTTGCATTACACATGATGATTTATTCTCATACTTGTATGTGTATTTGCAAGCTTGGTGTAGATATTGCTTGTTATTGCCATTATTCCTTTGTACCCCATACCTATTATGATGCTTTGATCTTGATTTGTGATCGTGCTTGCGATATGTCATGTGCATTGCCTATATCCACTATTTGCTCACATGACATGATTGCCATGATTTCCTATAGTGTGTTGCATCTTCGCGCCACTAGTTTGCACGACATGATTGATATGCTTGCTTATGTTGCATCCCCGATGATTCATCCTTGCTCCTTTCATGCGGCTGATGTCAACCATTGGCATGCTTTGCACATGATTGATATTGCTTGTTGTCATATGTCTCGACATGTTGCCTCACTCATGCTATATGATTGTCCATGCATTGAGCGCAACCATGATTTTAGTCTTGCCAATGAGATTGCCCCCATAGCATTCTCGCATTTATTTGGAGATTTTGACATATTTCTTGTGAAGCATGCTTGTTTTACCTCTTTGCACCATATGCATAGTGCCATGAATATAGCCATTGTTGCATCATCTTATTCATGCACTTTTGCTTCTAATGGTTATGTGCAAGAGAAGAGAACCATCATGATGGATGATGTGTTTATCTACCATGCGCATACGTTCTTTGTTTTGTTGTGTGCATGTGTAGGATACTTGGACTTCGTGTCAACTTCCACTTCACGTGAGTTGACCATTCGAGCTCTTGAGAGCAAACCACCTTTGTTCACGACGCTTCTACATCGCACTTTCTTGTGCTTCGGCATTGTGAAGGACGCACAAGGACACACTTTCAAGGTGATATCCTTCTCTTCCGGGACACCCAAAACCATGAGCATGGATATTGTGGATCACACTACATGTGTTGCTTGAACCATGAGACTTATTTGTCATCTTGGACCCCTTGATTGCACACATGTTAGAGATCTCGCTTCGACTTGCCATTGTCACATTGCCATGCCTCATGTTATATGTGCCTTGTGTGTTGCATCCAATTCTTGGATTACTTATCCCTATCATATGCTTGGTTGCAACAATGTCATCTTTTCACATATGCCATGTTCCATTGCTTTTCACATTATTGACTTGATTGCCACACACATGTTGAACAATTGCTCTTTCTATTGTGTTGAGTGCCATACTATTTTCACTACACCCTATGCACGTTATGCTTGGATTGTCTTGCACTTGATCCATGTGTTTAGACACTTCATTTTATTTGGTGTTGTGAATGATTCCTATGCCTACCATAGACCTTTCATTGAGCACTTTATGCATGTTTGCTACGACTTTGAGGTAGATGCTTACTCTCTTGTCACACATATGTGCATCTCTACCTCACATTTACATGCTTGTTTTCATGATGACCTTGATTCTGCTCAATTAATATGCTTACATGCCATGTCACAATCATTTGTCACACCACATGCTACGCTCGATGACCACACTTGTTGGGCGAATCGCCTCTTGAATGCTTGGTTTTGCACTACCGCTAACCACATTTGTTTTTCCAAGTGTTCGTTGTCCTTGCTCCTTTTGAAGGAATCACTAGATGATGCGCGAGGTTAGCTTGGAAGCGAAGACGGAAGAAGACGGAGTGGCTGAAGTTACAGCCGCCGGACATCCGGCACCTCAACACCCGCCGGATATCCGGCCTTTAGCCCGGAAATCCGGCGCCAGCAACAGAACCGCACCCAAGGCTTGGCCCTGCTTGCCCGGACATCCGAGCATTACCCCGGACATCCGGCGACCCGTGAAGAGCCGGACATCCTGCGCGACCGCCGGACATCTGGCCTTGCCTGCGTGCATGTATCCGGGCCGATGCCCATGTACCCGTTTCGCTCCTCACTTACCCCTTCATGACCCTAGACTATATATACTCCTCTACCTCCACCATTTTAGGGTTAGAAAATGTGATAGCTCATTTTAGACTAGAGCTTTACTCATCTTAGTGGTTCTACTCCCAGGAGAGACTGTGGCCCCTCTACGGAGAAGATCCACGATGGATTCAAGACCCCTAAACGGGAAGATCCTTCGCGGATTCAAGACCTCCTCTTGGAGATGAACTCTACCTTGTATCTTTCCCTTTGTTGTTCATGTACCTTATGATCTTGTGTGTTAGATTGTCTAGTGGATGTGTGATTGGACTTGTTCTTGAGTGTTTTCCCTTGTGATTTCTCCTTGTTCGTCCCCGTGTTCATCGTGTTCCTCGCGGGGTCCCTCCTTTTCGTGAAAGATCGGCCTAGAATCGGGTTGACCCCGCATCATAAGATCTTTCTCGAAATTCGCCTCCATGGAGAAGATCCACACGGATTCAAGACCTCCTTCATGGAGAAGATCCCGCGGGATTCCCCAAGGCCTCCTCACGGAGAAGAACCGGTTACCCTCTGTATCGTCCCTTGTTGATCATGGATCTTGTATCCCTTTGTGTTTCGAGAATCTAGCATATGTGTGACTTGTTCTTGTTGGTTTGAGTGTTTCTCTCGTGTTTCCCCTCGTGTCCCCCCTCATGTTCTTCGTGGGATCCCCTCCATTTCGTGAAAGATCGGTCATCTAGGGTTCCACCCTGCATCTTATGGTATCATGAGCCACGGTTTCTCACGAATTTGGAGCCTCCCCACCGTTTTCTAGCCTTATTTTGTTGTGTTCTTCCCCAAATTCGAAAATTCCCCACCAAAAATAGCCCCAATTTTTTTTGATCTGTTGGTTTGATGAGGTTTTGTTGATTTTGATCCGTGGATTTGCTTGGTTTCAAGTGGATCTAGCATTTCCCCAAGTTTCCCCATCTTTCCTCCACAAAATCTCCCCAATTTTGCCCTTAGAATCATCTAATTCCGCCCCCAAACGAGTTAGGAAGTCCCAATCCCGATTTGGAATCGTCGGGCCGGACATCCGGGCCATCGGGCCGGACATCCGGGCCCCCGGCCGGACATCCGGCTCCTGGAGGGCAAAATCCCGCACGATTCTGCACATCAGACCCCGGAAATCCGGGCTCCACCCCGGATGTCCGGCCACTCAGGTTTCAGCCACCTGTGTTTCACCGTTTTGTCCATAACTAATTCATCCAGAGTCCGATTTTGACGTTCTTGAGCTTGTTTTGAAGCTCTTGACGTCCCCCATAACACAAAAATATTACCATCATCATTTGACTCCATCATGTTTTGTGCTTTTTGACATCTTTGCCTAGGGCTTCCACCACATCATCCGTTATACCACCACCGACTTCCGCAACCTAACCAATTTTGTTCCCATACCATTTGTGGTTGCTTGATCACTTGATTTGAGTCTCCTAAGGTGTTTAGGCTACTTAGGGACAATTGCTTCTTCATCAACCTCCACCACCACTTCAGCATAACCTTGTCCACTATACATAGCCAACGAAACTTAACCCAATTTTGTGTGAGCTTGTTTGAGTTGTGGCTCGTGTCTCCGAAGGTGTTTCGGCTACTTAGGGACCGTGACTTCAACTCCGACATCGTGTATAGCCCATCATAGGTACCATATGATGCGGGGTCAACTCGATTCTAGGCCGATCTTTCACGAAAAAGAGGGATCCCGCGAGGAACGCGATGAACACGGGGACGAACAAGGAGAAATCACAAGGGAAAATGCTCAAGAACAAGTCCAATCACACATCCACTAGACAATCAAACACACAAGATCACAAGGTACATGAAAAACAAAGGGAAAGATACAAGGTAAAGTTCATCTCCGTGAGGAGGTCTTGAATCCGCGAAGGATCTTCCCGTTTAGGGGTCTTGAATCCGTCGTGGATCTTCTCCGTAGAGGGCCCGCAGTCTCTCCTAGGAGTAGAACCACTAAGATTCAAGACCCCTAAACGAGGAGATCCTTCGCGGATTCAAGACCTCCTCACGGAGATGAACTTTACCTTGTATATTTCCCTTTGTTGTTCAAGTACCTTGTGATCTTGTGTGTTTGATTGTCTAGTCGATGTGTGATTGGTCTTGTTCTTGAGCGTTTTCCCTTGTGATTTCTCCTTGTTCGTCCCCGTGTTCATCACGTTCCTCACGGGATCCCTCCTTTTCGTGAAAGATCGGCCTAGAGTCGGGTTGACCCCGCATCATATGGTATCAAGAGCCACGGTTTCTCATGAATTTGGAGCCTCCCCACCGTTTTCTAGCCTTGTTTTGTTGTGTTCTTCCCCAAATTCGAAAATTCCCCACCAAAAATAACCCTAATTTTTTTTTTGTGATCTGTTGGTTTGATGAGATTTGTTGATTTTAATCTGTGGATTTGCTTGGTTTTAAGTGGATCTAGCTTTCCCCCACTTCGCCCATCATTCCATCCACGAAATCTCTCAAATTTTGAGCCCCAAATCATCAATTTCCGCCCCCAATTCGAAAAGTTCGTCCCGATTCAGATCTGAAATGTTCGGGCCGGATGGCTCGGATGTCCGGCCCTTGGAGGGCGAAATCCCGGGCGGTTCTGGACATCAGACCCTGGAAATTCGGGCTCCACCCCAGATGTCCGGACCCTGACTTTTCAGCTTCACGCGTTTCACCGTTTTGTCCATAACTAATTCATCCGGAGTCCGATTTTGACGTTCTTGAGCTCGTTTTGAAGCTCTTGACATCCCTCATAACACAAAAAACCACCATAATCAGTTGACTCCATCATATTTTGTGGATTTTGGCATCTTTGCCTAGGGCTTCCACCATATCATCCGCATAACCACCACCGACTTCCGCAACCTAACCATTTTGTCCCCCATAGCATTTTTGGTTGCTTGAGTAGTGATTTGAGTCTCCTAAGGTGTTTAGGCTACTTAGGGACCATTGCTTCTTCATCAACCACCACCACCACTTCCGCATAGCCTAGTCCACCATACATAGCCAACCCAACTTAACCAAATTTTCTTCGAGCTTGTTTGAGTTGTGGCTTGTGTCTCCTAAGGTGTTTCGGCTACTTAGGGACCGTGACTTCAACTCCGACACCGTGTATAGCCCATCATACACTTCCACCACCATAACCCATTTTGACCGGGTTTCCACCAACAATTCCAATACCACCACCACTTGTCCGCTACCACCATTTGACATTTGTCCTTGAGATTTTGAGTTGTGGTTTTTACGTTTCCTAAGGTGTTTCGGCTAATTAGGAACAGGTCTACATCAAGAACACTGCCTCTCATCATCGACTCAGACGGTAACCTCGACGACATCATTGTATATTCCCCTTGCAATTGCATTGTTAACCCCTAGCCCATTTTGCGTCACTTGCCTATCGATACTAGCCTTTGAGTATTGCCGGCACCGTTACTTGTGCATATTAGTGATCATCGATCCGCTCTTCCATTGCATACATACCATATCATCTTGGTATCATCATATCATCCCTTGTGTCACTAGATTGTTCCCGCATACACACAATTGCTATCTTGGTTTGTGCATTTCGCATCGTCGCCATACAAAAGAAAGAAAGAAAGAAAGAGAATAAAGCTTTTAAGAAAAAAGAGAAAGACAAAGAAGCTTGTAAGCAAGAGACGTAGCATCGCATCATCTGATATCATACTTGATCATCTTGGATCATGTTGTGCTAAAAGCACCGGAACATCATACACATAGCATACTTGGGATAGAAAGTTCATACATTTTGCATCTTATAGGTTGTGCACAAGTGTCGTATCCGCCTATAAAGCAATTATGCTAGCGTCTCTCGAGAGTTGTGCAACACGAGCGTTTTCCGTGGACTCCACATTTTGTGCTCATTCCTTGGTTGCACGACCCAATCTATCTATTCGTGTGTGTATTTCCGTGTGCCACCCATATTGCTATTGGTCTACCTGTTTCACTTGCGAATTTGTGAATCTCTTTCAACTTTATTGACTATTGCTAACATTTTGCATCAGATTTTTGTGCCACTATCCTCACCGAGCTACTCAATAAGCTTTACTTGATAGGTGTGAGTGAACAAGTCCGATACCAATTCCACTATTCTTTCATTTCACATTGAGTGAAACGAGATACATCCTCAACGTTGGGAAAAGGTAACTGGTATTGTTTATCTCATCTCCTACTCACCCTTTCTCGAGTCTTGTGATGGATAGGAAAAGCATTTCATCTACTTCGGTCTACAACAACAATGACAAGTTCGATGCCATGACGACCAACTTGTGCGCCAACATGGATGCTCAAATGGAGGAGCTCAAAGCCCTCATCAAGAACCGCAAGAGGTCTCCCTCATCTTCGAGAAGACGCTCTAGTGCACATCCTTCCGAGCTACCATCTTCGGCAAAGATCACATCAGCATCGACACCATCAACGACAAGAACGTGAAGGTCAAGAGCTCAACTCCAACAACCGCTCAACGACTTCACCATGTACCTTGGCATCTTCGCCAAGCGACTTCAAGGCATCTTCGCCTTTGGACATACGACATCTTCGCCAACAAGCACCTCAAGATTATGCTCAAGAGAAGCTTACCAAGCTCAAGTCCACGACTTCCATGGGCTATTACAATCTCGACAACGACCACGAGATTCCTTTCTATGGGACTCAAGACCCCGAGGAGTATCTTGAGTGGGAGCGCAAGATGCACGACTACCTCAAGCTACATCAAGTTCCCTATGAAGATCAAGTGTAGTGCGCCACAAGAAACTTCCACGACGATGCATCAACATGGTGGCTTCACACAGCTTTGACGAGCTTCAACATGAATTGGCCCAAGACGAAGAGAGCTTTGCGGCGAGAGTTCGTGCCTCCCACCTACACGGAACAACTTCTACGCCAATTGGAGAACACCATACAAGGATCCAAGTCCATCGACGAGTACTTCAAGGACATGAAGATTGCCTTGCGACGAGCCGGCGTGGACGAACCCATTTCGATGAATCTCCACTTCATGATGGGATTGCACAACGACCTCTACAAGACTATCTTCCTCGAGAACTACAAGTACCTCGCCGACAACTACATTGGTGCTCTCAAGGCGGAACAAGAACTCATGAAGGCCAAGGATTCTCCACCGCAAGCACACTTCTTGAAGACCAAGCTCCAAGACGGCGAGCATGAGGCTAGTACAACCATGATGTCCAAGCCCGACGAGCTCCGAGACGACGCTCCCACGTTCGACATCACCGCCACCCCTCTTTGTGGCATTGATGATGCCGACTCTACTTCGACTCTTTTTCAAGACGGTGCGGTGACGACTACGACTACTGAGCCATTCGAGGACCAAGCTTTGAAGGCGACCGACAAGGTGACGAGCACAGATGATGCTTCCATCTTTGGAGGCGAGAGTGATGATGTGCCATCTTCGGCCTTCATCAACGGTGAAGATGGCGAGATGGTTGAGCATGGGATTTTCCCTTCGACCACGGCGGCGTATGATGACTTGAGTGACTTGTGCCACCATATTGAGAGTGAGAGCGAGTTCACCACTTGCCCCATATATGACGAGTTGCCCCAATTCCCATGTGAGGAGAGCCACAACCTCCACCACTTGAGTGAGATGAGTGACTCCACCATATGTGACATTGAGTGCACCTACCTTGAGGGAGTGAGTGAATCACCACATAAAGAGAGTGAGATAGTTGATAGATCATTTGAGGCCACTTTCAACACTAACGACTTGACCTTTACCTCTATTGTGTCTTCTCATTTGGTGCTAGGTCCCATTTATGATGACGCGCCGATCCTCGACAACTTCGTCCTTCCTTTGGACAAGACGATAGCCATGGTGGAATATAATGCACCCCAACATGGTTCCATCAAGATGAAGATGATGATCACCATTTGGTCTTTCCGACCTCACCTACACCACATGAGTGGAATAAGAAAGGTAACAAAGGTGACGGTGATGCTCTCGTCCCACTAGTGGACTATGTTGACATTGGTTGCTTGCATGATGTTGATCCACCTATTGTCATGCTTCATTCTAGTATGATTTCTCCATGCGATGATTTAGCCATTTATGATGAGTTTGATGATTGCCATGTGGAGTCTATTAGTTGTGATGCCTTGTTGCATAGGATTTCATGTGATAATTCTCTCGGTCACATCATGTTTGACAATCCGCTTGACTTGTCATATGCTATGAATGAGATCAACCATATGTCATATTTGCAATATCTTCGTAGTAACTATCCATATGCCATTAGAATAAACCCAATTTGCACTTATGGCATAGATGACAATCCCATGGTTATTGGCATTTGTTTTTCTTGTGATGATATTCCTATGCTACCTTTGCATCATATCCATCATATGCCATGCCATGATTACCTAGCTTCGAACATGCATTGTTTTGGATGTGGTTCCACTTCTCCATATTATGCTTTCGATATTGCTCATGGGGAGACCCCCATAGTTTCCTCATACATTTTAGGAGTGTTTGATCCATCCCATCCTTTGCATGATCCCCATACTTGTATGCTCAATTTGCATCCACATCATGCTATACACAATAACTATTCATTCATGATGGATGACATGTTCTTATACCATGCATCAAATTTGTTTGAGCGATGCCTATCTTGTGCTAACTCACACGTGCACATACACATCATGATTGATGATGTGTACATTTACCACACACACACTTTCTTTGGCTTGTGTCTCTTTTGTGTAGGTACACATGCATACTCATCAACCTCGCAAGAGCATGAGTTGACGAAACAAGCTCTAGAGAGCAACGATGACTTGGGATTCCATGGATTATATTTCCCACCGCTCCCTTTGTGCAAATACTTCGCGCATCTCTTCTACATGGCGCTCACATGGTTATGGGTTATTGTGCATTATATCTATTATGCCCCTCTTGCCATGTTCACTTTGCATGATATGCTCATTTATATGCCTTTGCCATGCATTTGTGACCCATGCTTTGCATTACACATGATGGTTGATTCTCATACTTGTACGTGTATTTGCAAGCTCGGCAGAGATATTGCTTGTTATTGCCATGTTTGCGTTGTGCCAAATGCCTATGATGATACCTTGTTCATGCTATGTGCTCGTGCTTGTGATATGTTGGGTGCATTGCTTAGGCCTACTATTGGCTCACATGACATGATTGCTATGAACTCATCTAGTGTGTTGCATCTTCGCTCCACTAGTTTGCACGACATGATTGATATGCTTGGTTATGTTGCATCACCGATGATTCATACTTGCTCCTTTCATGTGGTTCATGTCAACCATTGCCATGATTCACACATGATTGATAGTGCTTGTTGTCATATGTCTCCACATGTTGCCTCTCTCATACTATATGATTGTCCATGCATTGAGCGCAACCATGATTTTAGTCTTGCCAATGAGATTGCCCCCATAGCATTCTCGCATTTATTTAGAGATTTTGACATATTTCTTGTGAAGAATGCTTGTTTTACCTCTGTGCACCATATGCCTAGTGCCATGAATATAACCATTGTTGCATCATCTTATTCATGCACTTTTGCTTCTAATGGTTATGTGCAAGAGAAGAGAACCATCATGATGGATGGTGTGTTTATCTACCATGCGCATACGTTCTTTGTTTTGTTGTGTGCATGTGTAGGATACTAGGACATCGTGTCGACTTCCACTTCACGTGAGTTGACCATTCGAGCTCTTGAGAGCAAACCTTATTCGTTCTCGACGCTTCTACATCGCACTTGCTTGTGCTTCGACATTGTGAAGGACACACAAGGACATGCTTTCAAGGTGATATCCTTCTCTTTCGAGACACCCAAAACCATGAGCATGGATATTGTGGATCACACTACATGTGTTGCTTGCACCATGAGACTTATTTGTCATCTTGGACCCCTTGACTTTTTTTGGTGGTGTAGGTGAGGTGTTGGATATTCAAGCAACACATGTGTGTGATTTCGTCCCCAAATTCGAAAATTCCCCACCAAAAATAGCCCCAAATTTTTTTGTGATCTGTTGGTTTGATGAGGTTTTGTTGATTTTGATCCATGGATTTGCTTGGTTTCAAGTGGATCTAGCATTTCCCTAAGTTTCCCCATCTTTCCTCCATAAAATCCGTCAAATTTTGCCCAAAAATCATCAAATTCCGCCCCCAAACGAGTTTGGAAGTCCCAATCCCGATCTGGAATCGTCGGGCCAGACATCCGGGCCCCCGGCCGGACATCCGGCTCCTCGAGGGCAAAATCCCGCTCGGTTCTGGACATCAGCCCCCGGAAATCCGGGCTACACCCCGGATGTCCGGCCACTGGCATTTCAGCCTTCCTCGTTTCACCGTTTTGTCCATAACTAATTCATCCGAACTCTGATTTCGACGTTCTTGAGCTCGTTTTGAAGCTCTTGACATCCCCCTTACCAAAAAAATACTACCATGACCATTTGACTCCATCAAATTTTGTGAAATTTGGCAAGTTTGCCTAGGCCCTCCACCATATCATCCGCATAGCCACCATAGCCTTCCGCAACCTAACCCATTTTGATCCCCATATCATTTGTGGTTGCTTGAGTAGTGATTTTAGTCTCCTAAGGTGTTTAGGCTAATTAGGGACAATTGCTTCTTCATCAACCACCACCACCACCACTTCCGCATAGCCTAGTCAACCATACATAGCCAACCCAACTTAACCAAATTTTGTTCGAGCTTGTTTGAGTTGTGGCTTGTGTCTCCTAAGGTGTTTCGGTTACTTAGGGACCGTGACTTCAATTCCAACACCGTGTATAGCCCATCATACACTTCCACCACCATAACTCATTTTGACCGGGTTTCCACCAACAATTCCGCAACCACCACCGCTTGTCCGCTACCACCTTTTGACATGTGTCCTTGAGATTTTGAGTTGTGGTTTTTCCGTTTCCTAAGGTGTTTTGGCTAATTAGGAACGGGTCTACATCAGGAGCACCACCTCTCATCATCGACACAGACGGTAACTTCGACGACATCATTGTATATTCCCCTTGCAATTGCATTGTTAACCCTTAGCCCATTTTTGCGTCACTTACCTATCGAGACTAGCCTTTGAGTATTGCCGGCAACGTTACTTGTGCACATTAGTGATCATCGATCCGCCCTTCCATTGCATACCTACCATATCATCTTCGTATCATCATATCATCTCCTGTGTCACAAGATTGTTCCCGCATATACACAATTGCTATCTTGGTTTGTGCATCGTGGTCATAAAAAAAAGAATAAGCTTTTAAGCAAAGGAGAAAAACAAAGAAGCTTGTAAGCAAGAGCCATAGCATCACAAAATATCATATCATACTTGATCATCTTGGATCATGTTGTGCTAAAGCACCGGAACATCATACACATAGCTTAATTGGGATAGAAAGTACATACATTTTGCGTCTTATAGGTTGTGCACAAGTGTCGTATCCGCCTATCGAGCAATCGTGCTAATGTCTCTCTTGAGTTGTGCAACACGAGCGTTTTCCATGGACTCCACATTTTGTGCTCATTCCTTGGTTGCACGACCCCATCTATCTATCCGTGTGTGTGTTTCCATGTGCCACTCATTGTTATTGGTCTACTTGTTTCACTTGCGAATTTGTGAATCTCTTTTTTGACTCTTGCTAACATTTTGCATCAAATTTTTGTGCCACTATCCTTACCGAGCTCCACCATAAGCTTTACGTGTGTAGGTGTGAGAAACCAACAAGAATTGGTACCAATTGTGTTATTTCCTTGTTCCACATTTGAGTGATCATTGATCCATCTTCAACATCGGTCAAGGTACATTTGGTATAGTTCTTCTCTTTCTCCCACTCATACTTGCTAGTGTCTTGTGATGGATAGGCAAGGCATTTCATCTCCGGTCTTTGACATTGATGCCGTGAACAATGACATCCACGCGAAAGCCATCGGACTACAATGAGCAATGGAAGAGCGCTTGGGCAACATCGCCATCGAACTACGACACTACGAGACAAGGACAATGGCTTCCTTCGACGACATGTGCGACTCCTTCAACAAACAAATGGCGGAGCTCCGACACTTGGTGGTCGATTACAAGTCTTCTTCCCCTTCGTCATCCTCTCGGCGGCGACGTTCAAGCCACAAGTCTTCGGAGCGCAAACATGATGCAAGTGCAAGTCTTCCACGTCCACACCGCCATGGCGACCATAGACATCGTCATGAAGGGCAAGTCACCTCCAAGCATCATGTGCACGACAACGACGGACGACATATACCAAGAGCTCAAGCACTACAACGAGACCATCAAGATGAAGATGCTCGACACGCGCAAACATACAAGTCCGAAGATGCTCTACTTCACGCCAAGCCCAAGCTTCAAGAGCAAAAGAGAAGACCGCGAGACAAGCACACCCAAGACGGAGCTACGGCTACAACCAGCACTTCGGCATCTTCGCCAAGTGCTATCAAGGCATCTTCGCCTTTGGACGTACAACATCTTCGCCTACTTCCCATGAGTTCGCCTACATCGACGTCTTCATCATCGGCGATCATCTACGAGCGATGGTGTCAAGACGGTCGAGCATGGGCCATCCCCTTCGACCAAGGAGACGAGCATGAACCTCTTCGACACCATGAAGACGGCGCCCATATTGGACTACTACTCCGGGTCAAGCTACGTGAGCAAGCATGAGACCTTCTCTTTGACCTCGGAGGAGCGTGGTGATTTGCCACATCCCACGGCATTCATCTTTGGAGGCATTACGGATGAGGAAGTTGAGCATGGAGACTATTGCACCTACACCTCTTTGACATCCACTTATGATGAGATTCCCCAATTCCCATGTGAAGAGAGCCACCACCACATGAGTGATACGAGTGACTCCACCATATGTGACATTGAGAGCATTTCTTTTGAGAGGATGAGAGTGACCACTACTAGCCCCATACATGAGAGCATGCCACTTCTCCTATGTGAGGTTGAGAGCCCTTTGAGTGACTCCACCAACCATACGAGTGAGAGCATCCACAAGGGAGTGAGTGAGCCACAACACTTCGTGAGTGAGGTAGTTGATAGGGCATGTGAGTCCACAATGATTTCTAACGACTTAACCTCTACTCCGAGTGTGTTTTCTTTGGTGCTAGGTCTCCTACAAGAGGACATGCCTACCCTTGACGAGTCCTTCCCTCCAATGGATAACCCGATGGCCATGGTGGAAGAACATGCACCACCCACATCGTTCCATCATGATGAAGAAGAGCATGATTGGATCTTGAACAACTCACCTACAACGCATGAGCGATGCTCCAAAGGTAAAATAGGTGAAGGTGATGCTCTTGTCCCACTAGTGGACTATCTTACCAATGATTGCTTGCATGATGTTGACACACCTATTGCCATTCTTCATGCTAGAGTGACTTCCTCATGTCTTGACTTACCTATTTATGATGAATATGATGATGAGCATGTTGAGTTGCCTAGTTGTGATGCTATGCTCCATAGGATATCATGTGAAAATTATTTTGGTCACATCATGTTCGACAACCCTTTAAAATTGTCATATGCTATGAGTGAGATTTCTCATATAGCTTCATTTCAATCTCAACATAGTAACTATGCATGCCCCATTAAAGTAAATCCCATTTGCACTTGTGGCATAGATGACAAGATGATGGTCATTGGCTTTTGTTTTTCATGCGATGATATTGCCATGCTCCCTTTACATAATTTGCGCAATTCATCTACTATGCCATGCCATGATCACATTGTTCCAAATATGCATTGTTTTGAATGTTATCAATATTCTCCGTGTGATATTTCCATTAATGCTCATGAGGAGACCCCCATAGTTTCCTCATACATACTAGGAGTTCTTGATGCATTCCATACCTTGCATGCTTACCATAATTGTGTGCACCATATTCATTCCATGAATAACAATGCTCTACCTACTTGTCATGATGCATTACACAATTTGAGTCTCCATTATGCTATACATAACAACAAACCTCTCATGATGGATGACATGTTTCTATATCACGCATCTCATTTATTTGAGCATTGGCTATTTTGTGCTAACCAACACATGCACGTGCGCATCATGATGGATGATGTGTACATATACCACGCACATACAATTTTTCCTTTGCCTTTGTCTTGTGTAGGTACTTTTGCAAACTCGTCAACCTCACAATCCCATGAGTTGACGAAAAGAGCTCTTGAGAGCAATGACGATTTGGGATTCCGTGGAATCTCCTTACCACCATTCTCTTCGCGCAACCACTACGCGCATCTCTTTTACTTGGCCCTCACACGGCTATGGGCTATTTGCCACTTGTCACATTATGCCCATACTATCATGTTCACTTTGCATGTTATGCCTCTTGCTATGACTTTTCCATGCAATTGTGACCCTTGCTTGCATTTACTCATGATTCACCATTATGATACTATGACGCCCGAGACTGACGTCCCAGAAGATTCCAGAAGATTCCCGAGATTCCAGATGTTCCGGGTCCTCCCGTGGGTTGCATTGTGCTTGTGTTATTTATTTTTGCATTGCATCATGTCATCATGCCATCATGTCATTTTATTTTGCATCTCAACCTAATAAATTGTGTGGACCTTTCGGTCCATTTAAATCAAGGGAAGAATGTCTTCTCTTTATAACATATAAAAGTCTCTCAATATTTAGGGAGCTATATTTATTAATTATTCCATTGCTTCGGAATCACCATAACACACTTGCAAATTTCCCCATGTCTTTTTCACTTCAAGTTCATCATCAAAAACCTTGCCAATAATTCTTTTCCCTTGTTTCGAGGTTCCTCCAAAAATTTGAACATTTTTGGACACTTCAATAATCTCGTCTTAGTTCAAACCTATTTGAATTAAATTCAAATATGTTTGAATTATTTTCCGTACTGGCCTTTTATATTTTTCTCCGGACGTGCTCATGTTTATGATGCCGAGAAAAATAGCCTCTTGTGTTTTTGCCCTAACCCCCTCCTCTTTCTTTCTTTTTCCCTCGTAGTTGTTTTTCTGCTAAGAGAAATTAAAAGAGGAAAAGAGGCCCAGCCTTCCCTCTCCTCCTTCCAGCCCATCTGGGTTCCCAGCCTCTTGGGCCTCCCTGGCCTATCTCCTCTTCCCTCCTCTCTTCGGCCCACTTCTGGCCCAAGGCCACTCCAGCCGCAGCTTCCCCGAACCCTAGCCCGACCGAGAGCCTCACCCTCTCACCCCTCGAGTCTCTCCCGACCCCCGCCGCCAGGCGATTCCTCCCCGAGCCCGATCCCCATCGGCCGCTTCCCTCTGGCTCTCTCTGCCCGATCCCTCGACCCGCTTGCTCTGCCTCGATCCTCCTCTTCTTTCCCCCTCGCTCGTCCGAACCTCTCCATCCTCCCCTCGGCTCCCTCCTGTCCTCCTCGCCTCCTCGCCCGCATCGACGGGGCCGGCCAGGAGCGCCGGCTGCGCCGCGCAGGCCTGCCTCCCGATGCGCCCCGCGCCCCTGCTGACTCCGCGCCATGGCGCCCGTTCGCCAGCCACCAGAGGCCCGCGACCGCGGCTCCTCCTCTTCCCGCGCCGTGGCGCCCTCCGGCCTCCTTCTTCGCCTTGGATGCCCTGCGCCGCGGCCCTCCTCTTCGGTCTCCAGCGGCCAGGAGCCAAGGCCAGCTAGGCGCCTCGAGCCCCTCTCCTCCCTTCGCCAGCTCCGTCCAGAGCGCCCGAGCCGCGCGCCCGCGCCCAAGCTCTCCAGCCCCGGGCCCTTCCTCGTCTCCAGGAGCCGCGGCCCCGAGGCGCCAACTCCAGCCAGGAGCTCCCGCAGCGCCCCGTCCAGCGCCGGCCAGAGGCCTCCTCCTCTGCGCTGAGTACTCCGACCCCAGCCCCTCCGAGGAGCTGCTGCAACCTCGTCGCCGTGCTGCCCCTTTTGTTGCTCCCGAGCAGTTTTGTTTTGTTTTGTGTGCTGTCATGTTCTGTTAATTTGACAGATGACCGAACGACTACCGGCAACCTGATGAGTACATCTACGAACGAGCTCCGTGAACATCTACAAAACGCCCCGTGTACGACTACCGACGCCCGGAAAACGACCAAGTTCCACTACGTCCACGACGACCTGAACGACTACCGATGACCGTGAACAACTACCGCCGTCGTGGAACCGGCAAGAACGAACGGAACGAGTACATCTACCGTCGCCGAGTACAACTACTTCCCTCCACGGAATGGCTACTTCCTCTCCGACGTGAACGACTCCTTCCTCTACGTCTCGAACCGCCCCGAAACGCACGCTTCGAAGGTATACCGAGACGACCCCGTGGAAGCTTGTTGTGTTGTATGAAATGTCTCTGTTGTGCGCTTCGTGCCCGTTCCACCTTTTGTCATGTTCCTCGGTTGCCTCGTCGCCGACTCGTGGGAACCCGGCAACGGGATCACCCCATCATCTCGTTTGACTCACTCCGCCATCTTTCCTTTTTGCACCGGTCTCTCACCGAGTTACCGGAACCGATATGATGCGTTGCATCATTTTCGGATCGTTGCCGTGGCACCTTTCCATTCCACCACGGTGACAAATGCTTCTTATCTTGTTAATTGTCAACCTTTTAATAAAACTTGCATAAACTTGATCATGTCATCCGCATCATGTTAACAACATTAATATGTGTGTTTGTTGTTGCTTATAATTAATAAACATGCTCATGGGGATTTTTCCGGATATGTTGTTGTTATTCTCCGGCCTCATTTAAATTGCCTAATAGTGTAGTTTGCTTTGCTTCACCTCTAGCCATGTTAAAAACATTTAACCTTGTCTTGTAAATAAACGAGAGTCAATTAAATAATTAATGTGGTGTTTCGTCAATATGCAACTCGTTGCATATTGATCTCCACTTAACTTGTAGTATTTGTTGTGCACTTGCCATGCCATGCATATTTAAACCGGACATGCATCATACTTGGATGTGCATCTTATGACTTGCTTATATTCGTGTGTTTACCGTGTTGTTTCTTTCTTTCCGGTTGCTTCTCTTGTTAGCTTCGGTTTCGTTCCGGAGTTGTGAGGTTTTCTCTCGTCGGTGTTGCTCCGTCTTCTTGGATCCGTTCTTCTCCCTTGTGGAATCCCAGGCAAGATGACCGAACCCGGATACCATTACAATCTTTGCCTATTGCTAGAGTATCGCTCTATAGTTTTGCCTCGATGCCCATGTCTTTCTTGTCAGCCTCCTACTTGTAACCAATTGCCATGTTTAACCACCCTACCTATGCAAACCGTTGCTTGGCTAAGTACGCTTCGCTCAGCCCCTCTTATAGCATTGTTAGTTGCAGGTGAAGATTGAAGATGCTTGCTTCATGTTGAAGTTTGGTTGGGTTATATCACACTATATAAATGCTTAAAAATGAAATCATCTATATACTGGCAGGGTGGAAGGCTAAGCCTTTTGCTTGGTGATTTGTTCCACTCATGCCATTAGGAACCGTATAAACCGGTGTTATGTTCCTTGATTATGCGTTCCTAACACGGTTGGGGTGTATGGGAGCCCCTTGATAAACCGCTAAGTGCTAAGTCTTTTCCAGCAAGTCCCAACATTTGGTACTATTTGCCTCATAATAACAACTTAATTAATTAATTAAAATTGCATAGGGGGTCGCGTCCCCGAGGATCCTTTATTTCTACATAGCAGGGGGGCCAGTGCTGATGGCGTTGGTCCCAAACGGGGAGTCTGCAGGGCCGCCTTGGGGCAACACGAGGTATCTGGTATACCTGTAGAATCGCCCATCCGGTCGTGTCCTGAGACTTAGATACGCGCGGCTACTATCAGGGTGTCGACACGCCGGGAGGATTTGCTGGATTAGCCTTACCTTAGTTCGGTTTAACTTGAGCACGGGATTCCGAGAATACTCGGGTCTTCCCACCTATGGAGTTGCGACTTCGCGGATCGTGGGCTTGTGATGGGCCAAGTTGGAACACCCCTGCAGGGTTTGAACTTTCGAAAGCCGTGCCCGCGGTTATGTGGCAGATGGGAGCTTGTTAATTCCGGTTGTAGATAACTTGACACAATGTTTCAATACACTACCAGCGTGTGTACCGTGACTGTCAATTTCCGAATAGGGATTCGGGAGTTGAACACGGTGGGGTTATGTTTGACCGGCTTTAGCTAGGATCACTTCGTGATCATCTTTCGACCGATGCTCTTCTCTTCTCGCTCTCTTTTACGTAAGTTAGTGCTAGTTGCTGCTGCAGACTCTTGTTTGTTCCTTCACCTCTTATTCTTTCTTCAGCCTTGTCCTCACCCAAGGCTTAAATAGTCTTGTTACCCGGGAACGGGATTGCTGAGTCCTCTGTGGCTCACAGTTACTTCACCACACCAGATGCAGGTTCAGCCGATTTCGTTGCAGGAGTTGGATCAGTTCTTCACCCAGGAGCTCGACGAGGAGTTTGACCGTTTGCTTGTGACGTTTCGATGTTCAGTAGTGGTTTCTACTAGGATTCGATCCTGACCTGTGGCTTTATGTTGTTTTGGTATCTTTCTTTTGGATCTTACCCGTAGTCGGGCTGTGATGTTCTGAATGATGTTTTGCTTATGTAATGTATTGTGTGAAGTGGCGAGTGTAAGCCAACTATCCCCTTTTGCAATTTAATCCCTCTTTTACATGAGTCGTGCAAAGATACCAAACTTGAGATCATTCTAGGATGGGCTTATATCTTTAAGTCGTGCCTCGACACGTAGGAGATATAGTCCCATCCTGGGCATTACAAGTTGGTATTCAGAGCCTTCTCCGACCTAGAAGCCCCCACTGATTGATCGAATCGTTGACGGTTGAGTCTAGGCACACACTGAAAACTTTTTGAGTCCTATATTATATCGGAGAGTAGGATTTCTTTGCTTCTCATCCCCTTTCTTTCTGGTGAGGACTCCTGACGTCTACTCTTACCTCTTCTACTTTCAAAAATCGCACAAATTTTTTTTTTAGGATCCCGCGAGTATTCTGGGATTGTTTCGATGTTCTTGTGACAAGGATATTGTTCTCGATGCCTCCTGTTACCGAGGAGTTGAGCTTCGGGGTATCATTGTAACAAGCATATCGCGGCAGTACTAAATACTTAAGACGGCCGACATCAAAAATCTCTCCTATACGGCCAGTGGCAAGATAACCCCGACATCACCCAGTACTGGGGAGGTAGTTCGAGAGTATTGCCATAGCTTGTTATAGTGGATGCTTTTCGAAGGTCCGAGGTACACAGTTTCTGAGAAAGACTGGTTATGTGTTGAAGGATGGATACACCTGGATGTAGGTTTAGAGTTGATTGCGCGGTGCTTCCCGTGTATCCCCAACACCTGATTGCATAACTGGAAACTTTCGGAAATCTATAGGTGGGTTCATCTACTAGTTCTAGGCATTCTTCCAACGGATGCTCGATATGAAGTTTGGGGTTCTACATTGAGTGAAGTGGTTTTATGGACTTGTTCTGATCGGGAGTTGCATCTTAAAGGGTCCTTGGCTATGCTGATCCGGGGATTGCAAAACCCTTTTGTAACACGTTCCATGAGCTTTCAGCACGAAGATGTCGAACGAAGCTTCTATCTTGTATTTGTTCTATCTGATCCTTGTTCCTTTTTATTTACCTTGTGTTCTTCAACTGGCTTCTCGACTAGTTGATGTACCTGCGGAATTCATTCGTTCAATATCTATCCTTTGTTTTTTTGTTTTGATTCTGGTATTCGAGTTGCTTCGATGTCAAATGTTGATTCCATACCTTTCCTAATCGGTGTTCTCATATTTCTATGGGAGTGCTAGTCCTTCTTGACCTTCGAGATCTTCATGTTAAATTCTTTTCAACCGGTGTCCATTTTGTTCATCCCATGTTGTCTTTGTTTTCCCCACCCTCCCACCCTTCTTCTTCTCGGAGCCAGAAATTCTCAAATGAAGTATCCATTTTATTCATGTGTTGTTTCTTCATTCTTTTCCTTCAATGTTCCCATCCGGTGATTCATCGTGAAGATGCTCAAGAGCTTCAAGTTCATCATTCTTTTGTTCTCTAATTCTGTCGGTGGATGTAATTCAAGATTTCGGTGTTGATCTTATCCTTTTTCCTCTTTTCACAATGCTTTCTTATTCCGGTGCACCAATTAATCATTCTCCTCTTGTTATTCATATCCGGAGTGCTGAAGATTCATAATTCCATTCTTAATCCGTTCAAATTATTATTTGAGCATTGTCATCTTATTCAAGCCTTTTAAATTCAACCGGTGCAATATCTCTGAAGCAATCTTTTCCAACGGTGATTTTTCTTTGAGTGGGCCCTAACCCACAGGTCTTTTCCCAGGATCTTACCTGACTCTTCTTCTCCGGAGAATTCTTTTCAAAGTGTGACGTAAGAATGATCTCCATCAGTCACATGCCTTCTCCAAGTTCGCTTTCAAATTCTTTTCCATCGTTGGTTCAACCTTTTTAATTCTTCATTCCGGAGTGCTCAATAATTCTTATGGCATTTCTCGTCTTCATTCTCAACATTTGAAGACCGGAGAAGTGTTTCTCTTAAATCTTGGCCCGTTCTCTCAAGATTCGTGGTTCTAGCTTCATGCCATCCTCATTATTGTTTCGATTGTGTGGAATTATTTTCATACCATCTGAAGCATTTCATGAATTCTTTCCTTGTGTTCCTCCGAAGGCCATCATCTCAGAATATTTCTTCGTTCTCAGTTTTCAACCTCGTCCTCCAAATATTCTTCATTGATGTCTCTTCGTTCGTCTCCTAATTCTTACGGTGGTTCTTTCAAGTT
Organism: Secale cereale; assembly: GCA_902687465.1. Lineage (NCBI taxonomy): Eukaryota > Viridiplantae > Streptophyta > Magnoliopsida > Poales > Poaceae > Secale > Secale cereale. The sequence continues at coordinate 436,052,123 of LR738709.1, forward strand.
TACCCTTCCGTTGTTATCGTTTTAATTCACTCGTTCTTTTCATAATCCTACCGGTGCTTTGTTGAAGATTTATCCGAGCTTGTGTGAGATCTCTCTTTAATTCTTTCCAACGAGAATAAGTAGTATGCTAAATCCTTTGGTTGTCGTCAATTTAAATTGGTGAAGGAGATGCATGACATAATTCTTATTCTTATTCATTCAAGGTGATTTAATTCTTTTGTCTGGAGCTTGTTCATCATATCATATCCTTGGTTCTAAGTTCTTCTTCTTGTTTTCCGGAGCTCCAAGTTATTTCTATTACATCATTTCAAACCTCCATCTAATTCATCGCAGGCCTTGAATCTTATTCTTTTCATCTTTCACTTCTCATGCTTTCATTACCGGAGTTTCATGGTGGTTCATCAAGAATTAATTCATCCTCGAAGTCTTCATCAAGATTCTTGTTGGAGCTTAAGCTTTTTTTCATCATGCTTTCCAATTGCAATTCTTTCTCCCTTATCTTTTGAGATGGTGTTATGTCATTCTTGACAATTTCTTCATGTTTCATGATTCATGAGTTGTCAAGAATGAGTTATTTAAACCCATCAATTTTCTTGGTTCAGAAGATCATTTTCAACCATTCAATTTATTCGTTGGAGTTATCTTGGGTTGTATTTCACCTAAAAGCTTTCCTTAAGAATTGTTGCTATTAGGGTGCTTATAAATGACCCAAGTTCTTCATTTATCATCCCGATGAAATAAGTTTTTCATCTCCTTGTTGATCTCGATCCAAGCAATTCGTTTCTGTTAGTGGCTGGTTGTCACCTCATAATTTGAGATGTTTTCCATAAGCCCACATGAAGCTTATTTCTTTTCGTTGTTGATTTTTTCCATCAACCACGTTCAACCATTCTTCGTAAGGATGCTCTTTCAAATTCAATTTTGAGAGAAGTTGTCATTTTTTTCTCCATTCTTTTCTTCATTGAGTTTTATGTTATTCTGTCATTCCGGAGGCTTTGTGATGTTGCTCTCTTTAACCATCATCTCGTTTTTATCGAGATCAGGTTATTTCCCTTGCTTACCATTTAACCGGAGTATTGTATTCTTCATTCAAGTTCTCTCATCTTATTTAGTTTGCCTCTCTTTTCAACCGGAGTGCTGTCTGAGTCTTTCTTACCCTTGTGCCATTCTTTTAATTGTTTCGGAGGCAATATGTTGTTGTTTTCATCAAGTATCATCTAAACTTGGCAAGTTTTTGTTCTTTTCCTTCCATTTACAGACGGAGTGCTGTCCAAATTCTATCATTCTTATTCCTTGGCTATACCACTGCGGTTTCTTATTCTTTTGGTCCGTGAGCTCTTGTTTCATGTCTTTCAACCTGCAAGGTTCTTGTTATGTTCCTTGTTCCTCCCGCTTACCGGAGTGCTCTTAACTTTGTTCATCTCCGTTGCATTCTTCTTTCATTTGTTAAACCTCTCAAGGTTCTTTGGTTTCACTCGTCTGTCAAAGAAGCAACTTTGTTTTACCTCTTCCTCTTCCGTTTTTACCCGGTGATATCTCTAGGATCTCGGGTCGAGATCCTCTGTTAGTGTGGGAGAGTTGTGACGCCCGAGACTGACGTCCCAGAAGATTCCAGAAGATTCCCGAGATTCCAGATGTTCCGGGTCCTCCCGTGGGTTGCATTGTGCTTGTGTTATTTATTTTTGCATTGCATCATGTCATCATGCCATCATGTCATTTTATTTTGCATCTCAACCTAATAAATTGTGTGGACCTTTAGGTCCATTTAAATCGAGGGAAGAATGTCTTCTCTTTATAACATATAAAAGTCTCTCAATATTTAGGGAGCTATATTTATTAATTATTCCATTGCTTCGGAATCACCATAACACACTTGCAAATTTCCCCATGTCTTTTTCACTTCAAGTTCATCGTCAAAAACCTTGCCAATAATTCTTTTCCCTTGTTTCGAGGTTCCTCCAAAAATTTGAACATTTTTGGACACTTCAATAATCTCGTCTTAGTTCAAACCTATTTGAATTAAATTCAAATATGTTTGAATTATTTTCCGTACTGGCCTTTTATATTTTTCTCCGGTCGTGCTCATGTTTATGATGCCGAGAAAAATAGCCTCTTTTGTTTTTGCCCTAACCCCCTCCTCTTTCTTTCTTTTTCCCTCGTAGTTGTTTTTCTGCTAAGAGAAATTAAAAGAGGAAAAGAGGCCCAGCCTTCCCTCTCCTCCTTCCAGCCCATCTGGGTTCCCAGCCTCTTGGGCCTCCCTGGCCTATCTCCTCTTCCCTCCTCTCTTCGGCCCACTTCTGGCCCAAGGCCACTCCAGCCGCAGCTTCCCCGAACCCTAGCCCGACCGAGAGCCTCACCCTCTCACCCCTCGAGTCTCTCCCGACCCCCGCCGCCAGGCGATTCCTCCCCGAGCCCGATCCCCATCGGCCGCTTCCCTCTGGCTCTCTCTGCCCGATCCCTCGACCCGCTTGCTCTGCCTCGATCCTCCTCTTCTTTCCCCCTCGCTCGTCCGAACCTCTCCATCCTCCCCTCGGCTCCCTCCTGTCCTCCTCGCCTCCTCGCCCGCATCGACGGGGCCGGCCAGGAGCGCCGGCTGCGCCGCGCAGGCCTGCCTCCCGATGCGCCCCGCGCCCCTGCTTACTCCGCGCCATGGCGCCCGTTCGCCAGCCACCAGAGGCCCGCGACCGCGGCTCCTCCTCTGCCCGCGCCGTGGCGCCCTCCGGCCTCCTTCTTCGCCTTGGATGCCCTGCGCCGCGGCCCTCCTCTTCGGTCTCCAGCGGCCAGGAGCCAAGGCCAGCTAGGCGCCTCGAGCCCCTCTCCTCCCTTCGCCAGCTCCGTCCAGAGCGCCCGAGCCGCGCGCCCGCGCCCAAGCTCTCCAGCCCCGGGCCCTTCCTCGTCTCCAGGAGCCGCGGCCCCGAGGCGCCAACTCCAGCCAGGAGCTCCCGCAGCGCCCCGTCCAGCGCCGGCCAGAGGCCTCCTCCTCTGCGCTGAGTACTCCGACCCCAGCCCCTCCGAGGAGCTGCTGCAACCTCGTCGCCGTGCTGCCCCTTTTGTTGCTCCCGAGCAGTTTTGTTTTGTTTTGTGTGCTGCCATGTTCTGTTAATTTGACAGATGACCGAACGACTACCGGCAACCTGATGAGTACATCTACGAACGAGCTCCGTGAACATCTACAAAACGCCCCGTGTACGACTACCGACGCCCGGAAAACGACCAAGTTCCACTACGTCCACGACGACCCGAACGACTACCGATGACCGTGAACAACTACCGCCGTCGTGGAACCGGCAAGAACGAACGGAACGAGTACATCTACCGTCGCCGAGTACAACTACTTCCCTCCACGGAACGGCTACTTCCTCTCCGACGTGAACGACTCCTCCTCTACGTCTCGAACCGCCCCGAAACGCACGCTTCGAAGGTATACCGAGACGACCCCGTGGATCCTTGTTGTGTTGTATGAAATGTCTCCGTTGTGCACTTCGTGCCCGTTCCACCTTTTGTCATGTTCCTCGGTTGCCTCGTCGCCGACTCGTGGGAACCCGGCAACGGGATCACCCCATCATCTCGTTTGACTCACTCCGCCATCTTTCCTTTTTGCACCGGTCTCTCACCGAGTTACCGGAACCGATATGATGCGTTGCATCATTTTCGGATCGTTGCCGTGGCACCTTTCCATTCCACCACGGTGACAAATGCTTCTTATCTTGTTAATTGTCAACCTTTTAATAAAACTTGCATAAACTTGATCATGTCATCCGCATCATGTTAACAACATTAATATGTGTGTTTGTTGTTGCTTATAATTAATAAACATGCTCATGGGGATTTTTCCGGATATGTTGTTGTTATTCTCCGGCCTCATTTAAATTGCCTAATAGTGTAGTTTGCTTTGCTTCACCTCTAGCCATGTTAAAAACATTTAACCTTGTCTTGTAAATAAACGAGAGTCAATTAAATAATTAATGTGGTGTTTCGTCAATATGCAACTCGTTGCATATTGATCTCCACTTAACTTGTAGTATTTGTTGTGCACTTGCCATGCCATGCATATTTAAACCGGACATGCATCATACTTGGATGTGCATCTTATGACTTGCTTATATTCGTGTGTTTACCGTGTTGTTTCTTTCTTTCCGGTTGCTTCTCTTGTTAGCTTCGGTTTCGTTCCGGAGTTGTGAGGTTTTCTCTCGTCGGTGTTGCTCCGTCTTCTTGGATCCGTTCTTCTCCCTTGTGGAATCCCAGGCAAGATGATCGAACCCGGATACCATTACTATCTTTGCCTATTGCTAGAGTATCGCTCTATAGTTTTGCCTCGATGCCCATGTCTTTCTTGTCAGCCTCCTACTTGTAACCAATTGCCATGTTTAACCACCCTACCTATGCAAACCGTTGCTTGGCTAAGTACGCTTCGCTCAGCCCCTCTTATAGCATTGTTAGTTGCAGGTGAAGATTGAAGATGCTTGCTTCATGTTGAAGTTTGGTTGGGTTATATCACACTATATAAATGCTTAAAAATGAAATCATCTATATACTGGCAGGGTGGAAGGCTAAGCCTTTTGCTTGGTGATTTGTTCCACTCATGCCGTTAGGAACCGTATAAACCGGTGTTATGTTCCTTCATTATGCGTTCCTAACACGGTTGGGGTGTATGGGACCCCCTTGATAAACCGCTAAGTGCTAAGTCTTTTCCAGCAAGTCCCAACATTTGGTACTATTTGCCTCATAATAACAACTTAATTAATTAATTAAAATTGCATAGGGGGTCGCGTCCCCGAGGATCCTTTATTTCTACATAGCAGGGGGGGCCAGTGCTGATGGCGTTGGTCCCAAACGGGGAGTCTGCAGGGCCGCCTTGGGGCAACCCGAGGTATCTGGTATACCTGTAGAATCGCCCATCCGGTCGTGTCCTGAGACTTAGATACGCGCGGCTACTATCAGGGTGTCGACACGCCGGGAGGATTTGCTGGATTAGCCTTACCTTAGTTCGGTTTAACTTGAGCACGGGATTCCGAGAATACTCGGGTCTTCCCACCTATGGAGTTGCGACTTCGCGGATCGTGGGCTTGTGATGGGCCAAGTTGGAACACCCCTGCAGGGTTTGAACTTTCGAAAGCCGTGCCCGCGGTTATGTGGCAGATGGGAGCTTGTTAATTCCGGTTGTAGATAACTTGACACAATGTTTCAATACACTACCAGCGTGTGTACCGTGACTGTCAATTTCCGAATAGGGATTCGGGAGTTGAACACGGTGGGGTTATGTTTGACCGGCTTTAGCTAGGATCACTTCGTGATCATCTTTCGACCGATGCTCTTCTCTTCTCGCTCTCTTTTACGTAAGTTAGTGCTAGTTGCTGCTGCAGACTCTTGTTTGTTCCTTCACCTCTTATTCTTTCTTCAGCCTTGTCCTCACCCAAGGCTTAAATAGTCTTGTTACCCGGGAACGGGATTGCTGAGTCCTCTGTGGCTCACAGTTACTTCACCACACCAGATGCAGGTTCAGCCGAGTTCGTTGCAGGAGTTGGATCAGTTCTTCACCCAGGAGCTCGACGAGGAGTTTGACCGTTTGCTTGTGACGTTTCGATGTTCAGTAGTGGTTTCTACTAGGATTCGATCCTGACCTGTGGCTTTATGTTGTTTTGGTATCTTTCTTTTGGATCTTACCCGTAGTCGGGCTGTGATGTTCTGAATGATGTTTTGCTTATGTAATGTATTGTGTGAAGTGGCGAGTGTAAGCCAACTATCCCCTTTTGCAATTTAATCCCTCTTTTACATGAGTCGTGCAAAGATACCAAACTTGAGATCATTCTAGGATGGGCTTATATCTTTAAGTCGTGCCTCGACACGTAGGAGATATAGTCCCATCCTGGGCATTACAGATACTCCTATGTGTATTTGCATGCTTGGTGGAGATACTTGTAGCTACTACCATGATTTCTTTGTGCCCCCACGCTATTGATGCTTGTTGTGTTGGGAGAGTCATGATGCCCTATTGCTATTTACATATGGCCTCTAGCCAATACATTGATCCTATTTTGCTCATATCTTGCTTTCATGCTTGTGCTATGCCATGTGCATTATTCATGCCTACAATTTGCACACATGACATGCTTGCCATGATTACCTCTAGTACGTTGCATCTTCGCACTACTAGCTTGTTTGACTTGATTGCTATGATTGCTTGCTATGTTGCATCACCCATGTTCCACTCCTACTTGCTTTCTTGGGTTGATGACATATATGTTCATGCCACTCACATGATATATCTTGATCATTGTCATTTGTCTCCACTAGTTGCATATCTCATCACTTGTATTGAGTGCAACAATGCTATGTTTGTTGATCTTGGAGACTTGGACACCATACTTGTGATGCATGCTTGCTTGTTTGAGCCTAATGCCTTTGGTTGTTATCGCATCATATGCTTACATGCCATGCCACATTACCTTATCCTTTCTTATGATAAGAATGATGCAAGCACTTGTTGGGTATTTTCCCTCACGAATGCTAGGTTTTGCATTCATGCTAACCTCATTTGTTTTTCCGAGTATTTGTCATGTTCTTTCATTTTGAAGGATTCACAAGGCGGTGCCGTCATGCGACAACTTGGTCATGCCAAGGCATACATGATGTGCAACACCAACATTCGCGAGAATCTCCTTAAGGTGCACTCATTCCCTTTGAGCCATCCTCACGTATGCATATTGGATGGGTCATTCTTTCATTGTAGTCTTCTTATTGTCTACATGATACATCTGTTGGAGAGAGGACCTACATTGGAGATGGACCTTCAAGATGAGGAGCGCTCGGACTTATTGGATGCACCTTCGGACCTTCACCCATGCCACGACATCGAGCATTGGTATATCAAAACTCCTTCGGCACATTGCACCAAACCCTTCATATTTGTTGATTGTGTGCTCACATGCCATGCTCCATGGACATATCATTCACATAACAAATTTGCATCTTATGCATGGATTGACTCACATTATGATTGCCTTGTTGCATCTTGTATTCCCATGTCATCAATTATATATAAGCTTGTGCATTTCCTTAGCAAATTTGATGTGATCTTTCTTGATGGCATATTCACACATCATGATCATATTGTCCTCCATCAATTGCATGATAACATACACATATTGAGCATCCATTGCCATATTCATGCTCTTGATAAACCATCACACTATGACATCATTTTGCACAATGGTTGCATTGATCACATTCACAACACCTTTGTGTGCACCACAAATGCATTTGATCACATGAATGCTTTACATCTCATACTATATCATCTTGCTAAGCTTCATGTACCTTGTCACACGGACACATTCTTACATGATGGACACTTTGTGTGCGCTAACCATTGTATTTCCAAGTGTACTTTGTGTTTGCTCATTTTGCATGTACCACATACCGGAGACACCTTGGAGTACTTGGATTGCGACATGCCCTCAACTTCGTCCAACTACAAGTCCGTTCACGACTACCATTTCCATGGTGATGAGATTTTTGATCTGAGGTCGGATCTTACCCAAGGGAGGGGAGATGATGCGGAGCATCCTTCGCTCATCCCCATGTACACCATTTGGACGCAAGGTGATCCCGTTCCTCGATGCTTTCCCTTTCCTTTCTCACGAGACATGGATGCTACTTTAAGCGCAGACCTTGTGCATGCTCAGGAACACCCATGGAGAGCCCAAGGACCAAGGCCAAGTGAGCGCGAGAGGGAAGGAAGAAAGGCTAGCACCTATTGGCCCCGGACATCCGGCCCCCAAGCACGGACATCCGGCGCCCCTTCACAGAAGCGAGCACCGCAAGCCCGGACATCCGGCCCCATGCCCCGGACATCTGGCTCCTCCTGAACCCCGGACATCTGGCCCCTTCGCCGGAAATCCGGCCCCTCATCACAGAAGGCTACCGAAGCCGGCCACGCTCAGCCCAGACATCCGGCCAGAGGCCCGGACATCCGGCTCCTCGCGAGCCGCCGGACATCCGGCCCCCGGCCCGGACATCAGGCGCCTGCCTACGCGCAGAGACGGGCCTGAGGCCCATGTATCCCTCTCCCACTTACCCCTTCGTGGACCTAGACTATATATACTCCTTCACCTCCTCCTAGTTAGGGTTAGCCTAGGTTTAGCTCATTTGAGACAAAGCTTTGCTCATCCACTAGTGGTTCATCTCCTTGTGAGTGACTGCGGCCCCTCCACGGAGAAGATCCACACGGATTCAAGACCTCCTTAGCGGAGAAGATCCCGCGGGATACCCCAAGACCTCCTCACGGAGAAGAACCGGTTACCCTTTGTATTGTCCCTTGTTGATCATGGATCTTGTATCTCGTTGTGTTTCGAGGATCTAACATATGTGTGACTTGTTCTTGTTGGTTTGAGTGATTCTCTCGTGTTTCCCCTCGTGTTCCCCTCTCATGTTCTTCGTGTTCATCGTGGGATCCCCTCCATTTCGTGAAAGATCGGCCATCTAGGGTTCCACCCTGCATCATATGGTATCAGAGCCATGGTTTCTCACGAAATTGGAGCCCCCCGCCTAGTTTAGTGATCATATGGTATCATGAGCCACGGTTTCTCACGAATTTGGAGCCTCCCCACCGTTTTCTACCCTTGTTTTGTGTGATTTCGTCCCCAAATTCGAAAATTCCCCAACAAAAATAGCCCCAAATTTTTTCCTCGTGTTCTTCGTGAATCACAAAGATGGTGTTCTCATAACGTGCATATGGTGTAGTGAAAGCCGTGTGGCACTCAACACAATAGAAAGAGCAATTTTTCAACATGTGTGAGGCAATCAAGTGAAGCATGTGACAAGCAATGGGACATGGCATATGTGAAGATATGACATGTGTTTCTTGCACCATGAGACTTCTTGGTCATCTTAGACCACTTGATTGCGCACATGTTGGTGATCTTGCTTCGACTTGCCATTGCCACATGGCCATGCTTCATGATATATATGCCTTGTGTGTTGCATCCGACTTGTGTATTACTTGTCCCTATCATATGCTTGGTTGCAATTGCAACAATGTCATCTCTTCACATATGCCATGTCCCATTGCTTGTCACATGCTTCGCTTGATTGCCTCACACATGTTAAAAAATTTCTCTTTCTATTGTGTTGAGTGCCACATGACTTTCACTACACCATATGCACGTTATGCTTGGATTGTCTTGCACTTGACTCATGTGTGTAGACACTTTATTTTATTTGGTGTTGTGAATAATTCCTATGCCTACCATAGACCTTTCATTGCGCGCTTTATGCATGCTTGCTACGACTTTGAGGTAGATGCTTACTCTCTTGTCACACATATGTGCATCTCTACCTCAAATTTACATGCTTGTTTCCATGATGACCTTGATTGTGCTTAATTCATATGCTTACATGCCATGTCACAATCCTTTGTCACACCACATGCTATGCTCGATGACCACACTTGTTGGGTGAATCACCTCTTGAATGCTTGGTTTTGCACTACCGCTAACCACATTTGTTTTTGCAAGTGGTTTTTGTCCTTGCTCCTTTTGAAGGAATCAATAGATGGTGCGACATTAGAGAGTGCCCATTTCAAGCTTCAAGATGATGAGTGCTTGGCGATCGACCGCTTCGACATGGCGACGCCATCTCTTTCCCATGATGATTTGGCTTTCGATCCGAGTTCGGATCTTTTCCAAGGGGGAGGGGATGATGCGGAGCATCCTAAGGACATTACCGTGTCAAGAGTCCGTTTGGCAAGTGACACGTGCGACCTCTACTTCTCATACATAAAGATGAATCGTCTCCTTTACACGTGTTCACTTGACCCCTTCGAGGATGGTATACTACTTGACACTCCACCCGTGTGCATGCATAGGTATTGTCGGAGCTTCACGAACGACGAGGAGGAGTGCAAGCACCAAGGAACACCTTCACCATCCGCGAGGCATAAGTATTCGGTTGGAAGGGGTTCGATCATTGGCTCTTCCTTTTTATTATTCCGCAAGATTATTATTGTTCCACGCAACAGCTCGTTATTGCTCACGCTTCAGGTGTGAGCTTGTTGCTCGTCGTGAAGCGGGATATAGCTCTCACGCAGAAACATGAGATTTCTCGTTCCCTGAATGTGGCGGCATGGAGCACGAAAACATGCACCCAGCCACACCGTTTGGGTCGATCCAATGCGGAGCATGGGCACCCTTTGTTTTTTTCTTTTATTCTTCATTCTTTAGTCTTTTTCATTTTTGGAAATTCACAAAATAAAAAGTCATTGATATTTGGAAAAGATGTTATGAATGTCAAACAATATTCAGCTATTTGAAAAAAATGTTGCAAAGAATGATTTGTATTTCAAAGAAATTTCAAAAATATTAAATAATTTTTCGAATTATAACAAAATGAAATTATTTTCAATTTTATTAATTCGAAAAATTTACTCATGTTCCAAAAATTGTTCAAAAGTTCGAAAAATGTTCATAAAAAAGTTAAATATTTCGAAATGTTTTCACGGATTTCTAAAAAATGTCCATGAACACTAAAAGTGTTTTCACATTTCAAAAAGGTAATTACTAATTCTCTGAAACATTCACGAATATAAGTTTGCCCTGAATTTAAAGATTATAGTTACCGATTATCATTACAAAAAATATTCATGATTTTCAAAAGAAAATACTGCATTTCATAAAGTGTTCAAAAAGTTTGAAATATTTCCGGTTCAAAAATGGTAAGAATGAAAATGAAAATGAAAAAATGAGAAAGAAAAAGAAAGAAATAATGTTAAAATAAAATGATGGTTTAAGGAAATTCTCAAATAATTTGAGAAGTGGAAATGGCCCAGCCAATATAGCCGGGTATCCCTTAAAATGATGGTGCTCGTTTGGGTAGTATTACCCGCTTCTTATTGGAATATAAGATAACAAATCCTATTTGCTGCTCATTGCGACTGCTTGCCGGCTTAATGAATGGCTCGATGCGAATTCGGCCGCTGCATGATAGCAGCTACAAGGTTATGGTTTTTTGTTTTTGGAACCTTCTATAAGGTAGTTTTCTATGCCAGTTCTTTTTTTCATATTTTTTGCTTTTATTTCTTGTTTAATTTTTAAAATGTTCAGAAATTTGTAAAAACAAATAACCATGTTTTTTACCATATAATAAATAACCATGTTTCGATAAAATTCAGATTTACTAAAAAAAATCGTATTGGTCGGCCAATTTCGGCTGTTTCCTATGTGTTTCCCACCGGTTTTGGGAAGAGCCTTCCCACAACCATTTTTCTATGTGTTTTTTATTTCTTCTGATTATTTTTTTCATGATTTTCTTCTTCTTCTTTGTTTTTTCTATTTCTTTTTATTATATTTTATTAATGTCAAAAACTCTTTACAAGCCCGAATATTTTTTAATATGCAATTTTTCTCTTAAACTTACGTACAATTTTATTGGATCTGTAAATATTTTACCAAAATTATTATCCTTTCATAATTCACGAATATAGTTTTAGAATATGCGAATATTTTCCCATAACCATGAGCATTTTTTGAATCTACCAATATTTTTCCAAATCTAGAAAATATTTGTGGAATGGAAAACATCTATAAAATTCATGATTTTGTTTTAATAATCGAACATTTTTTGAAATCCATGAAGATTTTGTGATTTCCCAACATTTTATCAAGGTCATGAGCATTTTTCAATTTCACGTAAAAAATAGTTTCATGATTATTTTCTGAATACACGAACTTTGTTTTTCAATATTATATTTTTTTAATCCACAAACATTTTATGATTTCTTGAATATTTTTCAAAATCATGACAATTTTTGAAATTTGGGGAAATTATGAAACCTTAAAACATTTTAAAAATTAAGATATTTATTAAAACCTAAAATATTTTCAGGTTCATGAAATCGTATTTTCTAAAATCCCATAAACTTTTCAAAAATAAAACCAGAAAAGAAAACGGGAAAAATGAAAAATATTTGGCACAACACATGCTTAGATGGCCCGGCCCAAATCATGTGCCGGAGGACAGAGGGGGTGCGCGTTTGTGCGTTCTCCCCAACATAGGAAGCTTAATAAGAGCTATGTAATTATTATTTTTGAACATCTAGAAATTAATTTTCCATCCTCGGCCTCTTGCCATTTGGAAATTGACTAGGTTGTATGGCGCTACAACGACGAGGCCATACCAGGATAAAAAATGAACTACTTGTGCCACCAGGGGGATCAAAATTTTGCCATCAGTGTTGGTATCCCTGACTGGTGCCAACGGTTCCGAAAGGCTTAAGCCGTATTGATTCGTTGGGATGCTCTCCAGTGATAATTGAAAAGAATTCACTTGATATTAGTAAAGCTTGTGCTCGAGATGAAGATGTAAGGCCCTAATGCAGCAATCATAATGAAAATTATCCACATATCCAGATGCATGGTACAGTCTCTGTTCAACATTGTTCGAGGGAAGTTAACAAGGTGGCGCACAATCTAGCTAGACACGCTTTTGATTCTAGTTCTTCTTTTGTTTGGGATGGTTGTCCTCTTAATTTTATCGAGCAAGACTTTTTTGTTAGAATAAAGTCGAGGCATACCGTCGATCATCCCAGGACCAAGCAATCACACGAGTCACGACACTGAGATTTGTTAACGAGATTCACCGATATGGCTACATTCCCGGGGTATGACTATGAGCCCTCCTTCCCATGAGACCGCTACAACACCGCACCCAGTCGCCCTGGACGCCGACGCATGCCGCCAGCTTCCTCTGCGTTCATGTGCTATTATGTTGGCATAATTTACATTGTGTGTCTACCCTCACTATATTTGAGAGAGCTGGGATATAAGTGTCCTATTAAGACACGACTCTATATCCCATCCAAACACAATACAACTACAAGTCCAACTATAACCTACTTTGTACACTATATTCGACACAACACTAACAAACTGCACTTTGGCAAATATTTTACACCACCCTGGATTTGTCAATGCGTCAAACTTTCATGTACATTGGACTTCAGCTTATCCCATGAGTACCGCTGCTATTCCAAAGACTCCATATGACTCCATCTGCAACTTGTAGTCCCTTCTTTTCTTGACCACAGTCAACACTCGAGCAAAATTAAGTTCCTTGTCGCTCTAGTTTGTGCTCCCAACTTCCAGAGTATCCGTCCAACACCATCACACACCGATCACCGACCTGCGTGAAAGTGAACAACTCACGTATTGGGTGTCGCACATAAGAGTTACCTGAACTCAACGTCACCGCTCTTTTCTTGACCGCATGTGTGAAACTTGAAGGAATTTCACCATTGCTTGTAGTCATCCCGAGTCAAATTCGTAGTTGTCTCGCCACATGTATAACCACTAGAGCCCTGGCCCGTCTTCATGCCCCGTGCATACCGCACGCCTTGCCGCTATTACAGCGTCGAGCCTCTGTTGTCTCGATTGAGTCTCAAGGGTCACGAATGCACACCACTCAGTCCTCACTCCAGAGTACGACCGATTATCATCTTCCGATGAAGAGTTTGACGCTTCCATCAAACCACTGGGCTCTAGTCCGAGCCACGTGTCACTCGCTTTTTCCCGTTGAATAGACTTCGATTCTCTGGATCCTTACACCATATCCCCTCAATCCAGCTGCACCGTCAACATGACTCTGATGGAAATATGCCATAGAGGCAATAATAAAATAGTTATTATTATATTTTCTTAATCATGATAAAGGTTTATTATTCATGCTAGAATTATATTGACCAGAAACTTAAATACATGTGTGAATACATAAACAAATAATGTGTCCCTAGTAAGCCTCTACTAGACTAGCTCGTTAATGAAAGATGGTTAAGGTTTCCTAACCATGGACATTAGTTGTCATTTGATAACGGGATCACATCATTGTGAGAATGATGTGATGGAAAAGACTCATCCGTTAGCTTAGCATTTGATCGTACAGTTTGTTGCTATTGATTTCATGAATGTCAAATACATATTCCTATGACTATGAGATCATGCAACTCCCGGATTCCGGAGGAGTGCCTTGTGTGCTATCAAATGTCACAACGTAACTGGGTGATTATAAAGATGCTCTATAGGTACCTCCGAAGCTGTCTTGTTGGGTTGGTGTGAATCGAGATTTGGATTTGTCACTCCGAGTATCGGAGAGGTATCTCTGGGCCCTCTCGGTAATACACATCATAATAAGCCTTGCAAGCAAATGACTAAATGACTTAGTCATGGGATGGTGTATTACGAAATGAGTAAAGAGACTTGCCGGTAATGAGATTGAACTAGGTATAGAGATACCAACGATCGAATCTCAGGCAAGTAACATACCGACGAACAGAAGGAATTGTGTATATTGTCATAATGGTTCGACCAATATGTGGGAGACAATATGGGCATCTAGATTCCTCTATTGGTTACTGACCGGAGAGGTGTCTCGGTCATGTCTATATAGTTCTCAAACCCGTAGGGTTCGCACGCTTAACGTTCACTGACGATATAGTATTATATGAGTTATGTGATTTGGTGACCGAATGTTGTTCGGAGTCCCAGATGAGATCACAGACATGACGAGGAGTCTCGAAATAGTCTAGAGGTAAAGATTGATATATAGAATGATGATATTCAAACACCGGAATGGTTTCGGAATGCACCGGGTAAACATAGGATCACCGGAAGGGGTTCCGGGAGGCCCCGGGAGGTCTATGGGCCTATTGGGCCAAGGAGAGGCACACACCAGCCCACAGATGGGCTGGCGCATCCTCTCCCCGGCCGTGGGCCCTGCTGAAGGAAAGGGGGGCGCCACCTCCTCCTACCTTTTCCTCCTTGTAGGAGAAAGGAAATGGGGAGCACCACTTTCCCCTTCCTTCCCCTTGGCGCCAAAAGAAGCAAGGGGGCGGCCTAGGGCAAGCCCAAGTAGGATTTGGACCTACTTGGGGCGCGCCTTGGCCTCTTCCCTCTCCCTCCCTCCTATATATATGAGGGAGGGGGCGCCTAGGACACAACATCAATTGTTAGCCGTGTGCGGCGCCCCCCTCCACAGTTTGCACCCTCGGTCATATTTTCGTAGTGCTTAGGCGAAGCCCTGCAGAGATCACTTCACCATCACCGTCACCACACCGTCGTGCTGACGGAACTCATCTACTATCTCGAAGTCTTGCTGGATCAAGAAGGCGAGGGACGTCACCAAGCTGAATGTGTGTAGAACACGGAGGTGTCGTGCGTACGGTACTTGATCGGTTGAAGCACGAAGAAGTTCAACTACCTCAACCGTGTTGTGAAACGCTTCTGCTTACGGTCTACGAGGGTACGTAGACACACTTTCCCTTTGTTGCTATGCATCTCCGTAGATAGATCATTGCGTGTGCGTATAATTTGTTTTTGTTTTCCATGCAACATTTCCCAACAGTGGCATCAAGAGCCTGGTCAATGCGTAGATGATATGCACGAGTAGAATACAAAGAGTTGTGGGCGGTGATCATCATACTGCTTACCACCAACGTCTTAGTTTGATTCAGCGGCAATGTAAGATGAAGCGGCCCGGACCAACCTTACATGTCCACGTACATGAGACCGGTTCCACCAACAGACATGCAACTTTTTTGCATAAAGGTGGCTGACAGGTGTCTGTTTCTCCTACTTTAGTTGAATCGAATTTCACCGCGACCGGTCCTTGTTAAAGGTTAAAACAGCAAACTTGATAAATCACCATTGTGGTTTTGTGCCGTAGGTAAGAAGGGTTCTCGCTAGAAGCCTGTAGCAGCCACGTAAAACTTGCAACAACAAAGTAGAGGATGTCTAGCTTATTTTTGCAGGGCATGTTGTGATGTGATGTGGTCAAGACATGATGAGTTATACGTTATTGTATGAGATGATCATGCTTTTTAATTTATCGGCAACCGGCAGGAGCCTTATGATTGTCTCTGTATTGTATGAAATGCAAGCATCATGTAACTGCTTTACTTTATCGCTATGAGTTAGCAATACTCATAGAAGCAATAGTTGGTGAGACGACCACGACGCCAACGATGGTGATCAAGGTGTCGAGCCGATGATGATGGAGATCATGATGATGCTTTGGAGATAGAGATTAAAAACACAAGATGATGATGGCCATATCATGTCACATATTTTGATTGCATGTGAGGTTTATGCTTTATGCATCTTATTTTGCTTAGTACGGCGGTAGCATTATAAGATGATCCCTTCACTAAATCGGGTGTGATAGACTCTACGTTCACATACAACGTGTAAGACAGTTTTACACACGCGATATACTTGGGTTTAACTTGAGGAGCCTAGCATGTACAGACATGGCCTCAGAACACTAGAGACCGAAAGGTCGAACATGAGTCATATAGTAGATATGATCAACATAGAGATGTTCACCATTGATGACTACTCCATCTCACGTGATGATCAGACATGGTTTAGTTGATTTGGATCATGTATCACTTAGATAACTAGAGGGATGTTAATTTAAGTGGAAGTTCATTAGTAATTTGATGAATTGAACTTAATTTATCATGAAGTTAGTCCTGATAGTATTTGCATATCTATGTTGTAGATCAATAGCTCGCGATTTAGCTCCCTTGTTTTTTTACAGTCCTAGAGAAAACTTAGTTGAAAGATGTTAGTAGAAATGATGCAGACTGGGTCCGTGATATGAGGATTATCCTCATTGCAGCACAGAAGAATTATGTCCTTGCTGCACCGCTAGGTGACAGACCTATTGCAGGAGCAGATGCAGACGATATGAACGTTTGGCAAAGCTCGATATGATGACTACTTAATAGTTTAGTGTGCCATGCTTTACGGCTTAGAACCGAGACTTCAAAAACATTTTTAACGCCACGGAGCATATGAGATGTTCCAAGAGCTGAAATTGGTATTTCATACTCATGCCCATGTCGAGAGGTATAAGACCTCTGACAAGTACTTTGCCTACGAGATGGAAGAGAATAGCTCAGCTAGTGAGCATGTGCTCATAATGTCTGGGTGCTACAACCACTTGAATCAAGTGGGAGTTAATCTTCCAGATAAGATAGTGGTTGGCAGAGTTCTCGAGTCACTATCACCAAGCTACTAGAACTTTGTTATGAACTATAATATGCAAGGGATGACAAAAATGATTCCCGAGCTCTTCGCGATGCTAAAATCGGCGAAGGTAGAAGTCAAGAAAAATCATCAAGTGTTGATGATTAACAAGGCCACTAGTTTCAAGAAAAGGGGCAAGGGAAGGAAGGGAAACTTCAAGAAGAATGGCAAGCAAGTTGTCACTCCCGATAAGAAGCCCAAAACTAGACCCAAGCCTGAAACTAAGTGCTTCTACTTCAAAGGAAATGGTCACTTGAAGCGGAACTACCTCAAATATTTGGTGGATAAGAAGGATGGCAAAGTAAACAAAGGTAAATTTGATATACATGTTATTGATGTGTACCTTACTAGTGCTCGTAGTAGCCCCTGGGTATTTGATACTTGTTCGGTTGCTAAGATTAGTAACTCGAAACATGAGTTGTAGAATAAACGGAGACTAGTTGAGGGTGAGGTGACGATGTGTGTTGGAAGTAGTTCCAAGATTGATATGATCATCATTGCACACTCCCTATACTTTCGAGATTAGTGTTAAACCTAAATAAATGTTATTTGGTGTTTGCGTTGAGCATGAACAAGATTGGATCATGTTTATTGCAATACGGTTATTCATTTAAGTTAGAGAATAATTGTTATTCGATTTACATGAATAGAACCTTCTATGGTCATACATCCAAGGTGAATGGTTTATTGAATCTCGATCATAGTAATACACATATTCATAATATTGAAGCCAAAAGATGCAGAGTTGATAATGATAGTGCAACATACTTGTGGCACTACCGTTTAGGTCATATTGGTGTAAAACGCATGAAGAAACTCCATGTTGATGGACTTTTGGAATCACTTGATTATGAATCATTTGATACTTGTGAACCATGCCTCATGGGCAAGATGACTAAAACTCCGTTCTCCTGAACAATGGAGCGATCTAATGACTTACTGGAAATAATACGTACAGCTGTATGCGGTCCGATAAGTGTTGAAGCACGCGGCGAGTGTCATTATTTTCTCACCTTCACAGATGATTTGAGTAGATATGGGTATATCTACTTAGTGAAACACAAGTCTGAAACATTTGAAAAGTTTAAAGAATTTCAGAGAGAAGTAGATAATCATCGTAATAAGAAAATAAAGTTTCTACGATCCGATCGCGGAGGCAAATATCTGAGTTACGAGTTTGGTCTTTGTTTAAAACAATGTGGAATAGTTTCATAGCTCACGCCGCGTGAAACACCACATCATAATGGTGTGTCCGAACGTCGTAACCGTACTCTATTGGATATGGTGCGTTCTATGATGTCTCTTACCTATTTGCCTTTATCATTGTGGGGCTATGCATTAGAGACAGTCGCATTCACGTTAAATAGGGCACCGTCTAAATCCATTGAGATGACACCGTATGAACTATGGTTTGGCAATAAACCAAAGCTGTCGTTTCTTAAAGTTTAGGGTTGCGATGCTTATGTGAAAAAACTTTAGCCTGATAAGCTCGAACCCAAATCGGAGAAGTGCATCTTCATAGGATACCCATAAGAAACTGTTGGGTACACCTTCTACCACAGATCTGAAGGCAAGACTTTTGTTGCTAAGAATGGATCCTTTCTAGAGAAGGAGTTTCTCTCGAAAGAAGTGAGTGAGAGGAAAGTAGAACTTGATGAAGTAATTGTACCTTCACTTGAAAGGGAAAGTAGATCATCAGAGAAAACCGTTCCCGTGATGCCTACACCAACTAGAGAAGAAGCTAATGATTATGATCATGAAACTTCAGAACAAGTTACCACCGAAATTGAAGTCGACCAGAACACGTACCACACCAGAGTGGTGCAGTAACCTTGTCCTAGAAGTCATGTTGTTAGACAAGGTGAATCTTCGAACTATGAAGAAACTATGATAAGCCCAGATTCTGATAAATGGCTTGAGGCCATGAAATTTGAGATAGGATCCATTTATGAGAATAAAGTATGGACTTTGGTGGACTTGCCTGATGATCGGCAAGCCATTGAGAATAAATGGATCTTCAAGAGGAAGACAGACGCTAATGGTAATGTTACTATCTACAAAGCTCGACTCATCGCAAAAGGTTTTCGGCAAGTTCAAGGTGTTGACTACGATGAGATTTTCTCACTCGTAGCGATGTTTAAGTCTGTCTGAATCATGTTAGCAATTGCCGCATTTTATGAAATCTGGCAAATGGATGTCAAAACTGCATTCCTTAATGGATTTCTTAAATAAGAGTTGTATATGACTGGTTTTGTCAATCCTAAAGGTGCTAACAAAGTGTGCAAGCTCCAGCGATCCATCTATGGACTGGTGCAAGCATCTCAGAGTTGGAATATACGCTTTGATGATGTGATCAAAGCATATGGTTTTATACAGACTTATGGTGAAGTATGTATTTACAAGAAAGTGAGTGGGAGCTCTATAGCATTTCTAATATTATATGTGGATGCCATATTGTTGATTGGAAATGATATAGAATTTCTTGATAGCATAAAAGGATACTTGAAAAATAATTTTTTTTAAATAAAATACTTTGGTGAAGCTTATTACATGTTGGGCATCAAGATCTATAAAGATAGATCAAGACGCTTGATAAGACTTTCTATGAGTACATACCTTGATAAGATTTGAAGGAATTCAAAATGGATCAGTCAAAGAAAGAGTTCTTTCCTAAGTTGTAAGGTATGAAGTTGAGTAAGACTCAAAGCCCGACCACATCAGAAAAATAGAGAGAGAATGAAAGTCATTCCCTATGCCTCGGCCATAGGTTCTATAAAGCATGCCATACTGTCTACCAAACCAATTGTGTGCCTTGCCACATGTCTGGAAAGGGGGTACAAGAGTGATCTAGGAGTGGATCACTTGACAACGGTCAAAATTATCCTTAGTCGAATAAAGAAATGTTTCTCGATTATGGAGGTGATAAAGAGTTCGTCGTAAAGGGTTACGCTGATGCAAGCTTTGACACTAATCCAGATGACTCTGAGTATCAATCTGGATGTGTATTGAACGTAGGAGCAATTAGCTAGAGTAACTCTATGCAGAGCATTGTAGATATAGAAATTTGCAAAGCACACACAGATCTGAATGTTGCAGGCACGTTGACTAAAACTCTCTCACAAGCAAAACAGAGCATACCTTACAGTGTTAATCACATAAACGATGTGAACAAGATTATTGACTCTAGTAAACTCTTTGGATGTTAATCACATGGCGATGTGAACTATGTATGTTAATCACATGGCGATGTGAACTAGATTATTGAATCTAGTAAACTCTTTGGGTGTTAATCACATAGTGATGTGAACTAGATTATTGACTCTAGTGCAAGTGGGAGACTGATGGAAATATGCCCAAGAGGCAATAATAAAATGGTTATTAATATATTTCCTTAATCATGATAAAGGTTTATTATTCATGCTAGAATTGTATTGACCGGAAACCTAAATACATGTGTGAATACATAAACACATATTGTGTGCCTAGCAAGCCTTTATTAGACTAGCTCGTTAATCAAAGATGGTTAAGGTTTCCTAAACATGGACATGAGTTGTCATTTGATAACGGGGTCACATCATTGTGAGAATGATGCGATGGACAAGATCCATCCGTTAGCTTAGCATTTGATCGTACAGTTTATTGCTACTGCTTTCATGTATGTCAAATACATATTCCTATGACTATGAGATCATGCTGTCGGATTAGGGGCTCTGCAAACCCAAGAAGTTCGAACACAGGGGCGTGAACGAAGATCTCTCCCGCTCACGTCTACCTAGCATCTCGCCTTCGCCCAACGAAGAGATTCAAGTGAACAACAAGTAAACACACACGAATTTACCCAGGTTCAGGCCACCTTGCGGTGTAAAACCCTACTTCCTGCTTTGGTGGATTAGCCTCGGGATGGCTTGAGTATGAATGAGTATAGTGGTTCCTGAGCTCAGGAGGGTCAGGAGGCAAGTGTTCTTGCTCCTTTGTGTGTGGGCGGAGTCTCTGGATCTGATCGGCCTCTCTCCATAGTGGAGATCCTAGCTACTTAGACGGCCAGGGTGCTCTTCCCCCGAAATGTTTAGGCGGGAAGGGATCCCACAACAGCCATTTTGAGCGGGAACACAAGGACGTTCCTATCCTGACAAAAGCGGTCTTCGCTTGCAAAGGGATCAAGCGGTGACGCGGTGGTGGGCTCGGTGGTGACATCCTCCCTGTCGTCCTTGCGGTCTTCGGTCTTGTTGCACCGAAGGGGAAACCTTTGTCCCGCTCGTCAGGAACCTACGCCTGTGCTGTCTCCTTTGCACCAAAATGGCAACTGCGCCGCTGGCGTGGTGCGTCACTGCCTCCTCCTGAGGCAGGCTTGGCCTTGGATTCTCCGCCCCTCCGAAGCAACCTAGCCGAGGCCGCTCCTGAGGGGGTCTTGATGTCGTTCTCCTCGCGAGGTCTAGCCCCCTCGCGAGGGTCTTGAACACTTGGTAGATCAGCTGGGCCGTACCAGGCCGTAGTAGGAGTGCGTTGCGGCCCGCAGACAGGCAAGTCTGGGTACCCTGGTTCCCAGGACGCCGACAGTAGCCCCCGGGCCCAAGGCACGCGCGGAGTTGGCTTCGGGGCGAAGCCATAGTCGAGGACGAAGCACCGCTGCCCCCAAAAGGCTGCGGGCGAGGCTGGCGCGTGACAGTTGGATGGGACGTGGGCGACTCCGCTTCCCACGCAATCTCGGCAACCGTGTGACTTGACAACTCCTTGGCGCGGGTGGCAGGGTCATTATGGCCGCGCGTGACTGGCCGGCGATTGATCTTCTCGGCCTATAAATAGGGGGTGAGGCGCCACGCCCTTCACTTGACTGTTACAGATTAACCCCAGCTCTTCCCACTTCTCCGAGGGCTTTTCATGGTGCCGATACGTAGGTTCTCGGCCGCGCAGAAGGAGAAGACCCCGATGGTTGAGCCCGAGCAGCTCCCACCGAAGAAGAGGCACCGTGACTCTCCAAGAGTGCCCCGAGGCTGGCGGACGCCTGTACGTGGTGCACGCGGGTGCCACCAGGATTCCCGCTTCACTTGGGTGCTCCGGCGACAGGCGGACGTTGCGGGAGCGGCGACGAGGGCAGTGCGGTCAGTCACCCAGAAAGGCGAGTGATTTCACGCATCCCGCCGCCGTGTCATACTGAAGACAACGTTCGCGAGTTTATCGTGTGGGCGGGAGCCCCTCCGCATTCTTGGATCCTTCTTCCTCCATTCCTGAAGGAGGTGCTCCCGGCTCGCGGCTGGGTGACGATGCAGCTGCGGCATGAAGGGTGCCACCTCCCCCCTTCATATGTCGACGTGGAAGTGATCTCCTTCGGCCAGGTCTTCATGACCTGGGGTTGGGGCGTGGTGCGCCGCGCCTGCGCCCCCGCCGGGAGGCACATTCTTCATTTCGCGTTGGACAGGATGGCCACGCTGACCTTCAAGGTCTTCAGGGCGGACGGTCGTCGGCTGGCGTGCAACGCTGAGGATGGGCCCACCGGCGACCATCTGCCATGCTGCCAGGGCAACGAGGCCGGGGGCGAGGCGCTCGCCATCGGTCGTGCCTCCAACTCCTCCGACAGCAGCTATGCTTCTCCTGAGACGGCCTCGAGCTCCGACAAGAGCTACGAGCCGCCGAGTCGCCGTTCTTATCGCCGGAGGGAGACATCGTCCTCCAGCCGCCGCCGTCGCTGAAGGAGCCCGGGCCGCATCCCTCTGAGAACGGCCTTCTTTAGCTTGGTCCATGCGAGGCAGCCATGGGCGGCCCCATGAGGGCGTGTAAATCTTTTGTGATACTTTTGATGTTATCTGATGTTATAGACTTATGTTCCTCATGAGGTCCTTCGCTAGAGCAGGACTTTCCCTTTCTCCCGTCCCTGTGGTAGTTTAGGGCCCTACGCCTGCGAGACCCAGTCCCTAGACAGGCTTCAGCCGTCGCTGGTATGCCAGGCTGCGATGCCGTGGTCAAGGCCAGGAGGTGAGCGGCCCAGGGTCCGGTAAGAGCCCCCGAGGCGCGATGCTCGGGAGGTCTCTCTTGGTGTGCATGTGATCGACCACAAGGGCCGGCGAGGGGCTTTCGTGCTCCAGCGAATTCATAATTACGGTGGGTGTAGGTACGCGAGTAGATGCGGGCGTCGAACGCTTATCTTAGTGATACCCTGCGGTCGGGCGGCAGTGGTACTTGATCTTCTGCCACATTTCCCGCGGGGCGAGGCTCTGTGCTTCTTGGAACTCGCCTCTTGAGATGCCCAGGTCGCCGCTGGCATGCCGGGTTGCAATGCCACCCGCGAGGCCAGGAGGTAAAGGTCCAGGAGCCAGTTGGGGCCCTGAGGCGTGATGCTCAGGAGCTCCCCCTTCTGCGCCCGAGTCGTCTTCGCGAGGGGGTGGCTGCAGCTGCTCCCAGGCCACCGAACATAGGGGCGCGGCTGCCTAGGCCCCGGAGGAGAAGGTCAAGGGGCTGGTGAAGGTGTTCCTTCGGGTTGCTGCTGTCGCGGCCGAGGAGGCGGAAGCTGGTGGTGATGCACTTAGTGATGCCTGACCTGTTCCTGTCCAATTGAGAGAAATGCAAGTGCCTAGGGGAGGCGTAAGAACTCGCTTGAACTTGGATAACTTGGTATTATTGTAATAACTAGATTTGAACTTGATGATTTCCATGCTTGATTCCTTTCATGTTTGCTTAGGTGCTCTGCGTCGGCAGGGCCCAACCCCGCGCATACCTCGATCGCCATTGAGCCCTCTGGGTGACCGGGGTTATTGTAATAACTAGACTCAAGGAATGAGGGGCTACGTGGGTAGTGAGGCCCTTGGGTCGCCATGCCCAGGGGTCCCCCTTGACGTTCAAGCGATCCCGTTTGCGTTCTACATCGGCAGGGCCCAGCCCCGTGCATACCTCGACCGCCGTTGAGCACCGGGCTCAAGGAGTGAGGGGCTACGTGACTAGTGAGACCCCTGGGTCGTGATGCCCAGGGGTCCCCCTTGACATACGAACGGCTCTCATGAGGGAGAACGAGCACCATACCTTGCTCACGAGCCTTCGCCTAGGATGGGGGCGCGCGAAAGCCAGGTGTCTGGGCACCTGGTAGGGTGGCGTCTGCCAGGCGTGACCTGAGCATAGCCCCCATGCCTAGCCCCCCCTCACGACACCTATCCAAGGAGAAGTTGTGAGTGTCGTGAGCTGATAAGCTCCCTCAGGTTGGTGCGACCGCTGGGGGCCGTCGTCAGTTGTTTATAACTAGCGCGAAGCATAGAGCTACCACACTTGCGCGGAGTGTGGGCATAACCGTGCCTCGGTCGTAGTGGCCAGCGCGGAGCTTGGTGCTTCCACGGGTTCGTGGGAAAAACAGCTCCTCGGTTGGTTCTACCAGTGCGGAGCATGGCACTTCCACTGGACCGTGGGAGGGAGCCTCCCACCGGGAGAGACTTTGGAGCGTGTACAACCCCATCCTGTCACGTGGCTTGCACGGCAGAACAGCCAAGGTGTATATGGGTCCTCCTCAGGACGAGCTGAACAACTCTGAGGAATTTCTCAGGAGCTTATGCATCACTCACGAGACCCTACCCTGAGGCAGGTTGCACCAGAGTCTTCTTCTGCAAAATGTGAAAAGATATGCATTGTGTCGACCTGCGTCGGGTGCATCTCTAGAGGGCATCGCATGAGAAGGCCGCAGCACCAACGACCCCAGGAGGTGACGTTAGCGGGACCGGCCCGTAAGACAGAGCACAGCCGCTGGATTTATCGACGCTGCAGGGACGGACCCGAGCACAGACGCCGTGCCCAGTCTTCTCATGCAACAGCCCAAAAGAAAAACAACTGGCGCGCAGTTCCCGTGTGAGCGAGGTACCTGCCACGGGCCCTTACTTACCCATCCACGATTACCCCATGCGATAACAAGGCACCAAGGACCACGGGAGGTGACGTCATGGGAATGGCTCGCGAGACAGAGCTCAGCCCTTGGATTTAGCAACGCTGCAGGGACGGACCCGAGCACAGAAGTCGTGCCATTCCTTAATCATGGGGCGGTCGCGAGTGGGCTCGCAAGGGCTCATGACCTTAATGGCGGTGAGAACGCCGAGCATATAGATAATGCAAACAGGAAGAAGCAACTAGCCTTGATTTACGCGCAAAAGAGACAGCTGCGGGGGGTGAGCCCCCAGCAGCTCGAGGATAATGCAGCCCGGGGGGTGCCCTCGATTGAATACAAGAGACGTCACCTGACACTTGTCGAAGAAGAGTTGGGATAGCTGAAGGTGCGAGCCGTGCGGGTTGCCCCTGAGGATCGTCGGGCTCCTGAGGCCCAGGGGCTCCGGAGGCCTTCAGTGATCACGGGGGTCCGGCTCCCGCTCCCTCTGGACCGCTCGCCACTGAGCCTCCTGAGCCCCCAAAGCCTGTCGCGCGAGGCGCTGGAACGTGGCGGCTGCGTTGCGGAAGCCGAAGAGCGTGCGGACGTAGCTGCAGGGGAGAGCCCTCCTCCAGCCGACTGCCGTCGGCCATGAGGGCTCCAAAGAAGCGGCTCGGTTGAGGCTCGCGACGTCGATGCAGACACGGAAGTGGTTGCTTGGGTTGCAGGTAAGTGTGCTTGGTATCGTGCGGTTGCGCCCACAGCATGTGAGCCTTTGATGGCTTCTCGCCCCTCGTTGGTTACCCCAAGTGGAAGGTTTGAGATGCAGTGTAGCGGTAGTTTTCCCTTGGCAAAGATACCAAGGATCGAATTCCCGTGAGCCTCCAAGGTTCAACAAGAAGGTGTCAACTGCTAACGGCGCCAGATACTTAGCAATCAACTTGGACCTGCACACAGATACAAATAACTTTGCTCCCAACGAGTACAGAGAGGTTGTCAATCCCTCCGGCCTTGTCGTTTACAAAGGATCAAACGCAAGAGATAATAGTGATAGGTATTACTGCAACTAGTAAGTAAAAACAGAAAGTAAAAAGCAGATGTGATCAGTGATGGTAATATGGACCGGGGTCCCATGATGTTCACTAGTGATGTCTCTCTCCCAAAAGACGATAGAACAGCTATGTGAGGTAAACGAATTACAGCTGGGCAATTGACAGGATCATGTGCGCAAACCAATGCTAACAATGCTACAAGAAAGATCGAGGCTCAAAAGCATGGGCGGTACGCCAAGGTAAGTAGACCGAAATCCATCTGCATCTACTACTAATCATCCACCTTGAGATATCTATCCAGAACATCTCGCTGGTATTAAGTTGCGAGTCCCACCCATAGTGTAAACTCAAAGCAACAGACAACTGCATTAAAAGAACTTTGCGTAAAGTAAACAATCCTTGCACCCGCGAGTACAAGCACCGTTGTTTTCCCCCTTGTGGCAACAGCACATCCCCTAGACTCATGTTTCTGTCACTCAAGCTAGTCATCGAGGGGCATGAACCCACAATCAAGCATAACGTTCCCTCTTGGAGTTACTACCTACTACTTGGCCAAAGCAATAAACAGCAGCGGAGAACATGCAAGAATTACTCAAGAACATAAATATAAAATAGGTAAATCAAATATATTACTCACACACAATCTGAACATAATCTCACAATCCATCGGATCCCAGCAAACTCAACATAGCAACAGCATAAGGATTACATATGTGCCTCGATCATGTAGGGCAGCTCACGAGGTCTAATTAGTGAAGCACAAAGAGGGGAGGAGAACATCACATAGCTACTGGTCATGGACCCATGGTCCAAGGGAGACTACTCACAACTCATCTGGGAGGCGTCCATGGTGGTGGAGAGGCTCCCGGTGGTGGTTCTCCCCTCCGGCAGGGTGCCGGGAAGAGTTCTCCTGGTGCTCCCGATCTTGGAAGCGCGGCGGCGGCGGAACAGAGATGAGATCGCGAAAAAGGGTTCCGTCCTCGAGGGTTTCGGGACGCGGTGTAAATATATGCCAAAGGGGGGCATCAGCGTAGACCTGGGGGCCCCAGGCGCCCCCCCCCCCCCGGCGCGGCCAGGAGGGGGGCCGCGCCACCAGGGCGCCTGGAGCCCTGGTGGCCCCCCTTCGGCCCTACTTTGGCCGCAAGGAAGCTTCCGGAACGCTGATTTTTTATATAATTTTTCCGGGATTTTTCTGGCAGTTTACGTAATGGGAAAACCTGAAATACAAAACAGCAGAAAACAGAAACTGGCACTGGGGTGCACTGAGTTAATAGGTTAGTCCAAATATGATCAAAAGTGTATGGAAGTGTATAAATATCATAGCAATATCACACAAAAGAGGCATGGAGCAAGCAGAAATTATAGATATGTTTTGGACGTATCAACATCCCCAAGCTTAATTCCTGCTCGTCCTCGAGTAGGTAAATGATAACAAGCATAATTTCTGTGGTGACATGCTATTAACCATATAAGAACTTTTCACAGTCACAGGACAAGTGCTTACTGAGACAATGAATCTGTAGTAATTAAGTTGCCTCATGAGAAAATCACAAAGAACTGAAAGTTTTACAATATGATACTGAAACACTCAAAAGATTTGTAATGAGCATGGTGTGCAAATATGATAAAGTGGTACCTCGCTTGCCCCCTTTAGTGAAGCAAAACATCAATGCAGGGGCACCTCCAAGGTTTAAGTGACGACTAGATACAATGATTTCATAATAAACGATATCATAATCATGCAAAAGACAATGCTACTTTGGGATAATGCACATTACACTCAGAATGACAATCATGCTCTTAATAGTTGGTGCTTTAAAGAAGGTGGAGACTCTCGAACCGTGGCTTTTGTTGGCAAGGTTGAAAACCCGTGGTCGGAAACAAAAACTAAACATGTACCAGAGCTCTTGGTTTTAAAAACAGAGGTAATAATTTTTTTTTGATTATGCATGTTCTATCAACGAAAGCTAGCAGATAACTCAATTACTTCTTGAGCTGGACAAGTTTCGAGAAACGGCTCCCGAATGAGGACGATCACATCCTCTTAATCTCCTTTGTTTATCACTGCCAAAGTTTTCTGATTTCTCATGAACAAAGCATGAAGGAGGGTTTGTTTGTTATATTATTTTTGAGCCAGGCGCACTCTTTGCCAGTTCCTTCTCGTATTATGGGTTTGCACATTAGACATGCAATCCCGGGGTGAAGCTTGTCCAACTTAAAAAGATCATGAATTAACTACTACTTCCTCATGAACTAAAACAGAGGCACAAAAGAGAAATGCTTTTTTTGAATAATTTCGAGATGGTACATGAAAGTCTTCGCTAGGAATAGCAGGTAAACACCATGCATAGGAAGGTATGGTGGACTCATATGGCATAACTGGTTTAAGGGATTTTGGATGCACAAGCAGTCAGTCCGCTTAGTACAGGCGAAGGTTAGCAAAAGACTGGGAGCGACCAACTAAAAGAGCAATGACGGTCATAATCATGCAGAGCGCAAAGCAACATTGAATCAGGCATGGAAGTTATATCGCTACTCAGAAACTAAAGATCATCAAGGCTTGATAGACTTTCTTTACAGTCTTAAATATGCGTGAGCATACGCCAAGTCAATCAAAATAAATTCTTGAAGGAAGATATCACTAGACCATACCACATCATAGGCAAACAAATCATGTTGGTACTCCAATAACACATTGAGAACCCCCCAGCTATTTGAGACTAACCATAAGAAAACATGAACTACTAAGCATCATTATGCACATAGCATTTTTATCATAGACATATCGACCAGTGCAACAGAAGCCAACTCTCTTAATAAGATAAGCATGATAACTAAAGAGAGTTCCAGCGACCAACTAAACAAAAGCTCTTTAAAAAGATAAGCGTGAAAGCTAAGAGCTAAGCATGACAGTAGCTATTGAAAGACAAAGAACACACACAGCAAAGATAGACATGAAAATTCTATGTTATGTTCTAGGTTGAAGTGGAGCGTGTTTCTCTCCCACATAAAGAAAGCTGAGTTCCAACTCGTTATGAAAAGCAAGCAAAGCTTAAAGAAAACTAAAAAGGAAACTAAAAGCAAGACGCTCCAAGCATAGCACATAACACATGAAGTGATAAAAATATAGTGGAACGAAAGACGAACTGATAATTTCTGATGGAGAAGTGGATGCACGGGGGCATCCCCAAGCTTAGACGCTTGAGTCTTCTTGAATATTTCTTGGGGGTGCATGGGGGCATCCCCAAGCTTGAGCGTTTGACACTCCTGAATCTTTTTATCATCTTCCCTCGCACACTTGAAAACTCCCTTCATACATAACTCATCATAATCTGATTAGCGAGGTTAGTACCCATAATAAAATAATTTTTCCTTGCTGGAAATAAGGATATTCTTGAAGGTCTACTGTTTCTCAAGATTGCCAAAAGGTTTTTGCAAAGAAAAAGCAAGCTCAAGGTTTGCAAAATGAAGGAGAGGCAAAACAGGACAGAATCTGTGAAAAACAGACCAGCAGGCAGTAAATGATTTTTTCGGGGCACTTCTGCAACTCTAATAAAAAAACTCAGAACAGACGCCCGAAAGACAATTGTATAGAGCATGCTGTCGAAACAATTCAGACCAAAAAGATGATCTGGTGATTTTATACGAATTTTTCTACCCAAGGACAGAATCTGTTTCCTGGACAGCACGTCACAACTTTTGAACTTTCTTGCAATCAGAGGCTACACTTGGCACAAAGCTGAAAAGTAAAGATACAATGATGATGCTACTGTAGTAAAAACATCAAGACACAACAAAAGAAAAATAAAATTTTATTCATTGTGGTGTGCCTCCCAAAAGCGCTTTCTTTTATGCCTTTAAGCAAGGCATAATGCATAGAGATCAAGTCTTATCAAGAGTAAAAGAATAGGTAGCCCGTATAACGGACTCAAAAGGTAACTTAATCTTCTTTCTAGGGAAGTGTTCCATCCCTTTATTGAGAGGAAATTGGAATTTTATATTCCCCTCTTTCATGTCAATGATGGCACCAACGGTGCGAAGAAAAGGACGTCCCAAAATAATTGGACAAGAAGGTTCACATTCAATATCCATAATAGTAAAATCAATGGGAACGTAATTGTCATTGACAATGATAAGAACATCGTCGATCCTCCCCAAAGGTTTCTTTATGGAAGAATCAACAAGACGAACACCAAAAGAACAAGAATCAAAAGGTTTCGATTTAAGCATATCATATATTCTTTTGGGCATAACGGAGGTACTAGCTCCAACATCACATAAAGCATAGCAAGAGAAGTTATTCAACTTAATTTTAATCATAGGATCCCAACCATCTTCTAGCTTTCTAGTTATGGAGGCTTCTACTCTAAGTTTCTCCTCCCTAGCTTTGATGAGAGCATTAGTGATATGCTCTGTGAAGGCAAGGTTAAGCGTGCTAGTGCGGGGATCTCTAGACATCTTGTGAAGGAAATCAATAACTTCGGTAAGAGTGCAATTATCAAAATCAAGGTCACTACTATCAAGTAAAGTGGTAGTGGTGTCCTTTGGGCTCACTTGTTTGGTAGTTTCTATGGTCATAGCATCACCATTAATAGGTCCAATGGGACCAGGAGCGCGTTGGGTGCTAAGAGTTTGAATATCCTCAACAACTTGGATAGTAGCAACAGTGTGGTGGGTAGGAAGGTTCTTAATTCTATCTTCTTCCTCCTTTAGGGGTGCAACTACTTCGGGTTTAGCTGCCATTTGGTTTATCAAAGTGGCTTGTGTGTGGGACATATTGGAAACTTGGGTCTCAGTGATGGTGAGCCTAGTCTGGAGGTTAGAAATCTCAATATTTAGGCTCTCTAGTTGTCTACCAATGTTTTGCAAGACAGCAGTATGCTCATTTAATTGCCTCGAGAAGGTTTTGTTTTGTTCATATTGGGTGTGCATCTAGTTCTTAGTGGCCTTCTCTATTTCTAGAAGTTTCTCATAACCAGGCATGTCTCTATCTCCTTGGGTGGAGTTCTTGGTGCTAGGATAAGCATTGTTGTTCCCATAGGAATTAGAGGGGAACGGTCTCGGATTGCTACCAAAATTACTCATATAAGCATTGTTGTTGAAATTGTTTCTAGAGATAAAGTTCACATCTACTTGTTCTTGAGCAATCAAAGAATTTAAAGGAACATCACGAGGATCAATTGAAGATTGCTTCGAAAGTAGAGACATGATCAAGTCAACTTTTTCATTTAGGGAGGAAATCTCCTCGACAGAGTTTACCTTCCTACCTGTTGGAGCGCGTTCGGTGTGTCATTGGGAATAATTGGTCATCATCTCATCGAGAAGCTTCGTGGCAGCACCAAGTGTAGTTGACATAAAGGTACCTCCCGCGGCCGAATCTAACAAGTTCCGCGAGGTAAAGTTCAAGCCTGCATAAAAAGTTTGGATAACCATCCAAGTAGTCAAACCATGAATAGGGCAGTTCTTGACAAGAGATTTCATGCGTTCCCAAGCTTGGGCAACGTGTTCATTATCCAATTGTTTAAAATTCATTATGTTACTTCTTAGTTGGATAATTTTAGCAGGTGGATAGTATTTTCCAATAAAAGCATCCTTGCACTTGTCCCAAGAATCTATGCTATATCTAGGCAAGGATTGAAACCAAATTTTAGCTCCTCCTCTCAAGGAGAAAGGAAAAAGCTTAAGCTTAACAATATTACCATCTACTTCTCGGTACTTTTGCATATCACAGAGTTCAACAAAGTTGTTCAAGTGTAAAGTAGCATCATCTCCAGCACCGGAGAATTGATCTTTCATTACTAGGTTCAGTAAAGCAGGTTTAATTTCATAAGAATGTGCTGAAGTGGCAGGTGTAGTGATAGGCGTGCAAATAAAGTCATCGTTGTTATGACTAGTGAAGTCACACAACTTGGTGTTCTCGGTGGAGCCCATAGCAGCAAGCAAGCAAGCTAACTATTTTTGTGATTTTCGATAAAAGATACTAAAGCAAAACTGAAAGGTAAACTAACAAGACTAAAAAGCAAAGGTAAAGGATAGCGTGCAACTCCCCTATCTTGAAGAGTGGAGTCCCCGGCAACGGTGCCAGAAACTTTGCTTGATGGCTTCTCGCCCCTCGTTGGTTACCCCAAGTGGAAGGTTTGAGATGCAGTGTAGTGGTAGTTTTCCCTTGGCAAAGATACCAAGGATTGAATTCCCCTGAGCCTCCAAGGTTCAACAAGAAGGTGTCAACTGCTAACGGCGCCAGATACTTAGCAATCAACTTGGACCTGCACACAGATACAAATAACTTTGCTCCCAACGAGTACAGAGAGGTTGTCAATCCCTCCGGCCTTGTCGTTTACAAAGGATCAAACGCAAGAGATAATAGTGATAGGTATTACTGCAACTAGTAAGTAAAAACAGAAAGTAAATAGCGGATGTGATCAGTGATGGTAATATGGACCGGGGTCCCATGATGTTCACTACTGATGTCTCTCTCCCAAAAGATGATAGAACAGCTATGTTAGGTAAACGAATTACAGCTGGGCAATTGACAGGATCATGTGCGCAAACCAATGCTAACTATGCTACAAGAAAGGTTGAGGCTCAAAAGCATGGGCGGTACGCCAAGGTAAGTAGACCGAAATCCATCTGCATCTACTACTAATTATCCACCTTGAGATATCTATCCAGAACATCTCGCTGGTATTAACTTGCGAGTCCCACCCATAGTGTAAACTGAAAGCAACAGACAACTGCATTAAAAGAACTTTGCGTAAAGTAAACAATCCTTGCACCCGCGAGTACAAGCACCGTTGTTTTCCCCCTTGTGGCAACAACACATCCCCTAGACTCATTTTTCTGTCACTCAAGCTAGTCATCGAGGGGCATGAACCCACAATCAAGCATAACGTTCCCTCTTGTAGTTACTACCTACTACTTGGCCAAAGCAATAAACAGCAGCGGAGAACATGCAAGAATTACTCAAGAACATAAATATAAAAGAGGTAAACCAAATATATTACTCACACACAATCTGAACATAATCTCACAATCCATCGGATCCCAGCAAACTCAACATAGCAACAGCATAAGGATTACATATGTGCCTCGATCATGTAGGGCAGCTCACGAGGTCTAATTAGTGAAGCACAAAGAGGGGAGGATAACATCACATAGCTACTGGTCATGGACCCATGGTCCAAGGGAGACTACTCACAACTCATCCGGGAGGCGTCCATGGTGGTGGAGAAGCTCCCGATGGTGGTTCTCCCCTCCGGCAGGGTGCCGGGAAGAGTTCTCCTGGTGCTCCCGATCTTGGAAGCGCGGCGGCGGCGGAACAGAGATGAGATCGCGAAAAAGGGTTTCGTCCTGGAGGGTTTCGGGACGCGGTGTAAATATATGCCAAAGGGGGGGGGCATCGGCGGAGACCTGGGGGGCCCAGGCGCCCCCCCCCGGCGCGGCCAGGAGGGGGCCGCGCCACCAGGGCGCCTAGAGCCCTGGTGGCCCCCCTCCGGCCCTACTTTGGCCGCAAGGAAGCTTCCGGAACGCTGATTTTTTATATAATTTTTCCTGGATTTTTCTGGCAGTTTATGTAATGGGAAAACCTGAAATACAAAAACAGCAGAAAACAGAAACTGGCACTGGGGTGCACCGAGTTAATAGGTTAGTCCAAATATGATCAAAAGTGTATGGAAGTGTATAAATATCATAGCAATATCACACAAAAGAGGCATGGAGCAAGCAGAAATTATAGATACGTTTTGGACGTATCTGCCTGAAGGAAATATGCCCTAGAGGCAATAATAAAGATGTTATTTGTATTTCCTTATATCATGATAAATGTCTTTTATTCATGCTAGAATTGTATTAACCGGAAACTTAGTACATGTGTGGGTACATAGACAAAACAGTATGTCCCTAGTATGCCTCTACTAGACTAGCTCATTGATCAAAGATGGTTATGTTTCCTAGCCATAGACATGAGTTGTCATTTGATCAACGGGATCACATCATTAGGAGAATGATGTGATGGACAAGACCCATCCGTTAGCATAGCACTATGATCGTTTAGTTTTACTGCTATTGCTTTCTTCATGACTTATACATGTTCCTATGACTATGAGATTATGCAACTCCCGAATACCGTAGGAACACCTTGTGTGCTATCAAACGTCACAACATAACTAGGTGATCATAAAGATGCTCTACAGGTGTCTCCGAAAGTATTCGTGGTGTTGGCATAGATCAAGATTAGGATTTGTCACTCCGAGTGTCGGAGAGGTATCTCTGGGCCCTCTCGGTAACACACATCACAATAAGCCTTGCAAGCAAAAGACTAATGAGTTAGTCACGAGATAATGTGTTACGGAACGAGTAAAGAGACTTGCCAGTAACGAGATTGAACTAGGTATAGAGATACCTACGATCGAATCTCGGGCAAGTAACATACCGATGACAAAAGGAACAACGTATGTTGTTATGCGGTTCTGACCGATAAAAGATCTTCGTAGAATATGTAGGAGCCAATATGAACATCCAGGTTCCGCTATTGGTTATTGACCGGAGATGAGTCTCGGTCATGTCTACATAGTTCTCGAACCCGTAGGGTCCGCACGCTTAACGTTTGATGACGATCGGTATTATGAGTTTATGAGTTTTGATGTACCGAAGGTAGTTCGGAGTCCCGGATGAGATCACGGACATGACGAGGAGTCTCGGAATGTCCGAGACATAAAGATTGATATATTGGACGACTATATTCGAACACCGGAAGTATACCGGAAAAGTTTCGGATTTAACGGGATTGCCGGAGGGGGTTACCGGAACCCCCTACGAAGGGGGATGGTCCATAGTGGGCCTTATGGAAAAGAAAGAGGCAGCCCATAGGGGCTGGCCGGCGCCCCACCTAGGGTTCCTAGTTGGACTAGGATTGGGGGGCGCCACCTCTCCCTCTTTTCCTTTCCCTCTCTTCCTTCTTTGGTAGTTCCTACTAGGAATAGGATTGCAATCCTATTCCTAGTAGGATTGCACTCCTAGCCGCACCATAGAAGGGCCGGCCGGCCTCCCCCCTTGCTCCTTTATATACGGGGGCAGGGGGCACCCAAAGACACACAAGTTGAATTGTTCCAGCCGTGTGCGGTGCCCCCCTCCACAGAAACACACCTCGGTCATACCGTCGCGGTGCTTAGGCGAAGCCCTGCGCCGGTGAATACATCATATCCGTCACCACACCGTCGTGCTGACGAAACTCTCCCGTGAAGCTCAACTGGATCAAGAGCTCGTGGGACGTCATCAAGCTGAACGTGTGCTGAACGCGGAGGTGCCGTACGTTCGGTGCTTGATCGGTTGAATCGCGAAGAAGTTCGACTACATCAACCGCATCACTTGACGCTTCCGCTTCCGGTCTACGAGGGTACGTAGACGCACTCTTCCCTCTCGTTGCTATACATCTGGTAGATAGATCTTGCGTGATCGTAGGAAAATTTTAAAATACTACGTTCCCCAACAGTGGCATCATGAGCCAGGTCTATGCGTAGATGATATGCACGAGTAGAACACAATGAGTTGTGGACGATACTAGTCATACTGCTTACCAGCATGTCATACTTTGCTTCGGCGGTATTGTGAGATGAAGCGGCCCGGACCGATATTACACGTACGCTTACGCGAGACTGGTTTCACCGTTACGAGCACTCGTTACTTAAAGGTGACTGGCGGGTGTCTGTCTCTCTCACTTTAGCTGAATCAAGTGTGGCTACGCCCGGTCCTTGTGAAGGTTAAAACAGCACATACTTGACGAAACATCGTTGTGGTTTTGTATGCGTAGGTAAGAACGGTTCTTGCTAAGCCCGTAGCAGCCACGTAAAACTTGCAACAACAAAGTAGAGGACGTCTAACTTGTTTTTGCAGGGCATGTTGTGATGTGATATGGTCAAAGACATGATGAGTTATACGGTTTTGTATGAGATGATCATGTTTTTGTAATGTTATCGGCAACTGGCAGGAGCCATATGGTTGTCGCTTTATTGTATGAAATGCAATCGCCATGTAATTGCTTTACTTTATCACTAAGCGGTAGCGATAGTCGTAGAAGCAATAGTTGGCGAGACGACAACGATGCTACGATGGAGATCAAGGTGTCGCGCCGGTGACGAAGGTGATCATGACGGTGCTTTGGAGATGGAGATCAAATGCACAAGATGATGATGGCCATATCATGTCACATATTTTGATTGCATGTGATGTTTATCTTATTATGCTTCTTATTTTGCTTAGAACGACGGTAGCATTATAAGATGATCCCTTACTAAATTTCAAGGTATAAGTGTTCTCCCTGAGTATGCACCGTTGCGAAAGTTCGTCGTGCCGAGACACCACGTGATGATCGGGTGTGACAAGCTCTACGTTCAAATACAACGGGTGTAAGCCAGTTTTGCACACGCAGAATACTCGGGTTAAACTTGACGAGCCTAGCATATGCAGATATGGCCTCGGAACACTCGAGACCGAAAGGTCGAGCGTGAATCATATAGTAGATATGATCAACATAAGATGTTCACCGTTGAAACTACTCCATCTCACGTGATGATCGGACATGGTTTAGTTGATTTGGATCACGTGATCATTTAGATGACCGGAGGGATGTCTATCTAAGTGGGAGTTCTTTAAATTAATATGATTAAATTGAACTTTAATTTATCATGAACTTAGTCCTGATAGTTTTTGCATATCTATGTTGTTGTAGATCAATGGCCCGTGCCACCGTTCCTTTGAATTTTAATGCATTCCTAGAGAAAGCTAAGTTGAAAGATGATGGTAGCAATTACACGGACTGGGTCCGTAACTTGAGGATTATCCTCATTGCTGCACAGAAGAATTATGTCCTTGAAGCACCGCTAGGTGACAAGCCCCCTCCCGCTAATGTAGACGCTTTGAACGTCTGGCAGTCGCGGTCTGATGACTACACGATAGTTCAGTGTGCCATGCTTTACGGCTTAGAACCGGGACTTCAACGACGTTTTGAACGCCATGGACCATATGAG
Organism: Secale cereale; assembly: GCA_902687465.1. Classification (NCBI taxonomy): domain Eukaryota; kingdom Viridiplantae; phylum Streptophyta; class Magnoliopsida; order Poales; family Poaceae; genus Secale; species Secale cereale. The sequence continues at coordinate 436,089,108 of LR738709.1, forward strand.
ATGTTCCAGGAGTTGAAGTTAATATTTCAAGCAAATGCCCGAATTGAGAAATATGAGATTTCCAATAAGTTCTACAGCTGCAAGATGGAGGAGAATAGTTCTATCAGTGAACACTTGCTCAGAATGTCTGGGTACTACAATCATATGACTCAACTTGGTTGCAAAGTTGACGAGGATAGTGTTATTGATAGAGTTCTTCAATCACTGCCACCAAGCTATAAAGGCTTTGTGATGAACTATAATATGCAAGGGATGCAAAAGACAATTCCCGAGCTCTTCGCTATGCTCAAGGCTGCGGAGGTAGAAATCAAGAAGGAGCATCAAGTGTTGATGGTTAACAAGACCACTAGTTTCAAGAAAAAGGGCAAGGGAAAGAAGGGGAACTTCAAGAAGAATAGCAAGACAGTTGCTACTCCTACAAAGAAACCCAAGTCTGGAGCCAAGCCTGAAACTGAGTGATTCTACTGCAAAGGGACTGGACACTGGAAGCGGAACTGCCCCAAGTATTTGGCGGATAAGAAGGATGGCAAGATGAACAAAGGTATATGTGATATACATGTTATTGATGTGTACCTTACTAATGCTCGTAGTAGTACCTGGGTATTTGATACCGGTTCGGTTGCTAATATTTGTAACTCGAAACAAGGACTACGGATTAAACGAATATTAGCTAAGGACGAGGTGACGATGCGCGTGGGAAATGGTTCCAAAGTCGATGTGATCGCCGTCGGCACGGTACCTCTACATCTACCTTCGGGATTAGTATTAGACCTAAATAATTGTTATTTGGTGCCAGCGTTGAGCATGAACATTATATCTGGATCTTGTTTCTTGTGAGACGGTTATTCATTCAAATCAGACAATAATGGTTGTTCAATTTTTATGAATAATATCTTGTATGGTCATGCACCCTTGAAGAGTGGTCTATTCTTATTGGATCTCGATTGTAGTGATACACATATTCATAATATTGAAATCAAAAGATGCAAGGTTAATAGTGATAGTGCAACTTATTTGTGGCACTGCCGTTTAGGTCATATTGGTGTAAAACGCATGAAGAAACTCCATAATGATGGACTTTTGGAATCACTTGATTATGAATCACTTGGTGCTTGCGAACCATGCCTCATGGGCAAGATGACTAAAACTCCGTTCTCCGGAACTATGGAGCGAGCAACAGATTTGTTGGAAATCATACATACTGATGTATGTGGACCAATGAGTGTTGAAGCTCGCGGCGGGTATCGTTATTTTCTGACCTTCACTGATGATTTGAGCAGATATGGGTATATCTACTTAATGAAGCACAAGTCTGAAACATTTGAAAAGTTCAAAGAATTTCAGAGTGAAGTAGAGAATCATCGTAACAAGAAAATAAAGTTTCTACGATCTGATCGTGGAGGAGAATATTTGAGTTACGAGTTTGGTCTTCATTTGAAACAATGTGGAATAGTTTCACAACTCACGCCACCCGGAACACCGCAGCGTAATGGTGTGTCTGAACGTCGTAACCGTACTTTATTGGATATGGTACGATTTATGATGTCTCTTACCGATTTACCACTATCGTTTTGGGGTTATGCTTTAGAGACAGCTGCATTCACGTTAAATAGGGCACCATCTAAATATGTTGATACGACACCTTATGAACTATGGTTTGGCAAGAAACCAAAGTTGTCGTTTCTTAAAGTTTGGGGCTGCGATGCTTATGTGAAAAAGCTTCAACCTGATAAGCTCGAACCCAAGTCGGAGAAATGTGTCTTCATAGGATACCCAAAAGAGACTGTTGGGTACACCTTCTATCACAGATCCGAAGGCAAGATATTCGTTGCTAAGAATGGATCCTTTCTAGAGAAGGAGTTTCTCTCGAAAGAAGTGAGTGGGAGGAAAGTAGAACTTGATGAGGTAATTGTACCTTCTCCCGGATTGGAAAGTAGTACATCACAGAAAATTGTTCCAGTGATTCCTACACCAATCAGTGAGGAAGTTAATGATGATGATCATGAAACTTCGGATCAAGTTTCTACTGAACGTCATAGATCAACCAGAGTACGTTCCGCACCAGAGTGGTACGGCAACCCAGTTCTGGAAATCATGTTACTAGACCATGATGAACCTACGAACTATGAGGAAGCGATGATGAGCCCAGATTCCGCAAAATGGCTTCAGGCCATGAAATCTGAGATGGGATCCATGTATGAGAACAAAGTGTGGACTTTGGTTGACTTGCCCGATGATCGGCAGGCCATCAAAAATAAATGGATCTTCAAGAGGAAGACCGACGCAGACGGTAATGTTACTGTTTACAAAGGTCGACTTGTTGCGAAAGGGTTTTGACAAGTTCAAGGAGTTGACTACGATGAGACTTCCTCACCTGTAGCGATGCTTAAGTCTGTCCGAATCATGTTAGCAATTGCCACATTTTATGATTATGAAATCTGGCAAATGGATGTCAAAACTGCATTCCTAAATGGATATCTCAAAGAAGAGTTGTATATGATGCAACCAGAAGGTTTTGTCGATCCAAAAGGTGCTAACAAAGTATGCAAACTCCAGAGATCCATCTATGGACTGGTGCAAGCATCTCGGAGTTGGAATATACGCTTTGATGAGGTGATCAAAGCATATGGTTTTATACAGACTTTTGGAGAAGCCTGTATTTACAAGAAAGTGAGTGGGAGCTCTGTAGCATTTCTAATATTATATGTGGATGACATATTGTTGATTGGAAATGATATAGAATTTCTGGATAGCATAAAAGGATACTTGAATAAGAGTTTTTCAATGAAAGACCTCGGTGAAGCTGCTTATATATTAGGCATCAAGATCTATAGAGATAGATCAATACGCTTAATTGGACTTTCACAAAGCACATACCTTGATAAGATTTTGAAGAAGTTCAAAATGGATCAGTCAAAGAAAGGGTTCTTGCCTGTATTACAAGGTATGAAATTGAGTAAGACTCAATGCCCGACCACTGTAGAAGATAGAGAGAAAATGAAAGTCATTCCCTATGCCTCAGCCATAGGATCTATCATGTATGCAATGCTGTGTACCAGACCTGATGTGTGCCTTTCTATAAGTCTAGCAGGGAGGTACCAAAGTAATCCAGGAGTGGATCACTGGACAGCGGTCAAGAACATCCTAAAGTATCTGAAAAGGACAAAGGATATGTTTCTCGTGTATGGAGGTGACAAAGAGCTCGTCGTAAACGGTTACGTCGATTCTAGCTTTGACACTGATCCGGATGACTCTAAGTCACAAACCGGATATGTATTTTTATTGAACGGTGGAGCTGTCAGTTGGTGCAGTTCCAAGCAGAGCGTCGTGGCGGGATCTACGTGTGAAGCGGAATACATAGCTGCTTCGGAAGCAGCAAATGAAGGAGTCTGGATGAAGGAGTTCATATCCGATCTAGGTGTAATACCTAGTGCATCGGGTCCAATGAAAATCTTTTGTGACAACACTGGAGCAATAGCCTTGGCGAAGGAATCCAGGTTTCACAAGAGAACAAAACACATCAAAAGACGCTTCAATTCCATCCGTGATCTAGTCAAGGAGGGAGACATAGAGATTTGCAAAATACATACGAATCTGAATGTTGCAGACCCGTTGACTAAGCCTCTTCCACGGGCAAAACATGATCAGCACCAGGACTCCATGGGTGTGAGGATCATCACTTTGTAATCTAGATTATTGACTCTAGTTCAAGTGGGAGACTGAAGGAAATATGCCCTAGAGGCAATAATAAAGATGTTATTTGTATTTCCTTATATCATGATAAATGTCTTTTATTCATGCTAGAATTGTATTAACCGGAAACTTAGTACATGTGTGGGTACATAGACAAAACAGTATGTCCCTAGTATGCCTCTACTAGACTAGCTCATTGATCAAAGATGGTTATGTTTCCTAGCCATAGACATGAGTTGTCATTTGATCAACAGGATCACATCATTAGGAGAATGATGTGATGGACAAGACCCATCCGTTAGCATAGCACTATGATCGTTTAGTTTTACTGCTATTGCTTTCTTCATGACTTATACATGTTCCTATGACTATGAGATTATGCAACTCTCGAATACCGTAGGAACACCTTGTGTGCTATCAAACGTCACAACGTAACTGGGTGATCATAAAGATGCTCTACAGGTGTCTCCGAAAGTATTCGTGGTGTTGGCATAGATCAAGATTAGGATTTGTCACTCCGAGTGTCGGAGAGGTATCTCTGGGCCCTCTCGGTAACACACATCACAATAAGCCTTGCAAGCAAAAGACTAATGAGTTAGTCACGAGATGATGTGTTACGGAACGAGTAAAGAGACTTTCCGGTAACGAGATTGAACTAGGTATGGAGATACCGACGATCGAATCTCGGGCAAGTAACATACCGATGACAAAAGGAACAACATATGTTGTTATGCGGTTCTGACCGATAAAAGATCTTCATAGAATATGTAGGAGCCAATATGAACATCCAGGTTCCGCTATTGGTTATTGACCGGAGATGAGTCTCGGTCATGTCTACATAGTTCTCGAACCCGTAGGGTCCGCACACTTAACGTTTGATGACGATCGATATTATGAGTTTATGAGTTTTGATGTACCGAAGGTAGTTCGGAGTCCCGGATGAGATCACGGACATGACGAGGAGTCTCGGAATGTCCGAGACATAAAGATTGATATATTGGACGACTATATTCGGACACCGGAAGTATACCGAAAAAGTTTCGGATTTAACGGGATTGCCGGAGGGGGTTACCGGAACCCCCTACGAAGGGGGATGGTCCATAGTGGGCCTTATGGAAAAGAGAGAGGCAGCCCATAGGGGCTGGTCGGCGCCCCACCTAGGGTTCCTAGTTGGACTAGGATTGGGGGGCGCCACCTCTCCCTCTTTTCCTTTCCCTCTCTTCCTTCTTTGGTAGTTCCTACTAGGAATAGGATTGCAATCCTATTCCTAGTAGGATTGCACTCCTAGCCGCACCATAGAAGGGCCGGCCAGCCTCCCCCCTTGCTCCTTTATATACGGGGGCAGGGGGGCACCCAAAGACACACAAGTTGAATTGTTCCAGCCGTGTGCGGTGCCCCCCTCCACAGAAACACACCTCGGTCATACCGTCGCGGTGCTTAGGCGAAGCCCTGCGCCGGTGAATACATCATATCCGTCACCACGCCGTCGTGCTGACGAAACTCTCCCGTGAAGCTCAACTGGATCAAGAGCTCGTGGGACGTCATCAAGCTGAACGTGTGCTGAACGCGGAGGTGCCGTACGTTCGGTGCTTGATCGGTTGAATCGCGAAGAAGTTCGACTACATCAACCGCATCACTTGACGCTTCCGCTTCCGGTCTACGAGGGTACGTAGACGCACTCTTCCCTCTCGTTGCTATACATCTGGTAGATAGATCTTGCGTGATCGTAGGAAAATTTTAAAATACTACATTCCCCAACAGTGGCATCATGAGCCAGGTCTATGCGTAGATGATATGCACGAGTAGAACACAATGAGTTGTGGACGATACTAGTCATACTGCTTACTAGCATGTCATACTTTGCTTCGGCGGTATTGTGAGATGAAGCGGCCCAGACCGATATTACACGTACGCTTACGCGAGACTGGTTTCACCATTACGAGCACTCGTTGCTTAAAGGTGACTGGCGGGTGTCTGTCTCTCTCACTTTAGCTGAATCAAGTGTGGCTACGCCCGGTCCTTGTGAAGGTTAAAACAGCACATACTTGACGAAACATCGTTGTGGTTTTGTATGCGTAGGTAAGAACGGTTCTTGCTAAGCCCGTAGCAGCCACGTAAAACTTGCAACAACAAAGTAGAGGACGTCTAACTTGTTTTTGCAGGGCATGTTGTGATGTGATATGGTCAAAGACATGATGAGTTATATGGTTTTGTATGAGATGATCATGTTTTTGTAATGTTATCGGCAACTGGCAGGAGCCATATGGTTGTCGCTTTATTGTATGAAATGCAATCGCCATGTAATTGCTTTACTTTATCACTAAGCGGTAGCGATAGTCGTAGAAGCAATAGTTGGCGAGACGACAACGATGCTACGATGGAGATCAAGGTGTCGCACCGGTGACGAAGGTGATCATGACGGTGCTTTGGAGATGGAGATCAAATGCACAAGATGATGATGGCCATATCATGTCACATATTTTGATTGCATGTGATGTTTATCTTATTATGCTTCTTATTTTGCTTAGAACGACGGTAGCATTATAAGATGATCCCTTACTAAATTTCAAGGTATAAGTGTTCCCCCTGAGTATGCACCGTTGCGAAAGTTCGTCGTGCCGAGACACCACGTGATGATCGGGTGTGACAAGCTCTACGTTCAAATACAACGGGTGTAAGCCAGTTTTGCACACGCAGAATACTCGGGTTAAACTTGACGAGCCTAGCATATGCAGATATGGCCTCGGAACACTGGAGACCGAAAGGTCGAGCGTGAATCATATAGTAGATATGATCAACATAAGATGTTCACCGTTGAAACTACTCCATCTCACGTGATGATCGGACATGGTTTAGTTGATTTGGATCACGTGATCATTTAGATGACCGGAGGGATGTCTATCTAAGTGGGAGTTCTTTATATTAATATGATTAAATTGAACTTTAATTTATCATGAACTTAGTCCTGATAGTTTTTGCATATCTATGTTGTTGTAGATCAATGGCCCGTGCTACCGTTCCTTTGAATTTTAATGCATTCCTAGAGAAAGCTAAGTTGAAAGATGGTGGTAGCAATTACACGGACTGGGTCCGTAACTTGAGGATTATCCTCATTGCTGCACAGAAGAATTATGTCCTTGAAGCACCGCTAGGTGACAAGCCCCCTCCCGCTAATGTAGACGCTTTGAACGTCTGGCAGTCGCGGTCTGATGACTACACGATAGTTCAGTGTGCCATGCTTTACGGCTTAGAACCGGGACTTCAACGACGTTTTGAACGTCATGGACCATATGAGATGTTCCAGGAGTTGAAGTTAATATTTCAAGCAAATGCCCGAATTGAGAAATATGAGATTTCCAATAAGTTCTACAGCTGCAAGATGGAGGAGAATAGTTCTATCAGTGAACACTTGCTCAGAATGTCTGGGTACTACAATCATATGACTCAACTTGGTTGCAAAGTTGACGAGGATAGTGTTATTGATAGAGTTCTTCAATCACTGCCACCAAGCTATAAAGGCTTTGTGATGAACTATAATATGCAAGGGATGCGAAAGACAATTCCCGAGCTCTTCGCTATGCTCAAGGCTGCGGAGGTAGAAATCAAGAAGGAGCATCAAGTGTTGATGGTTAACAAGACCACTAGTTTCAAGAAAAAGGGCAAGGGAAAGAAGGGGAACTTCAAGAAGAATAGCAAGACAGTTGCTACTCCTACGAAGAAACCCAAGTCTGGAGCCAAGCCTGAAACTGAGTGCTTCTACTGCAAAGGGACTGGACACTGGAAGCGGAACTGCCCCAAGTATTTGGCGGATAAGAAGGATGGCAAGATGAACAAAGGTATATGTGATATACATGTTATTGATGTGTACCTTACTAATGCTCGTAGTAGTACCTGGGTATTTGATACCGGTTCGGTTGCTAATATTTGTAACTCGAAACAGGGACTACGGATTAAACGAAGATTAGCTAAGGACGAGGTGACGATGCGTGTGGGAAATGGTTCCAAAGTCGATGTGATCGCCGTCGGCACGCTACCTCTACATCTACCTTCGGGATTAGTATTAGACCTAAATAATTGTTATTTGGTGCCAGCGTTGAGCATGAACATTATATCTGGATCTTGTTTCTTGCGAGACGGTTATTCATTCAATCAGAGAATAATGGTTGTTCTATTTTTATGAATAATATCTTTTATGGTCATGCACCCTTGAAGAGTGGTCTATTCTTATTGGATCTCGATTGTAGTGATACACATATTCATAATATTGAAATCAAAAGATGCAAGGTTAATAATGATAGTGCAACTTATTTGTGGCACTGCCGTTTAGGTCATATTGGTGTAAAATGCATGAAGAAACTCCATAATGATGGACTTTTGGAATCACTTGATTATGAATCACTTGGTGCTTGCGAACCATGCCTCATGGGCAAGATGACTAAAACTCCGTTCTCCGGAACTATGGAGCGAGCAACAGATTTGTTGGAAATCATACATACTGATGTATGTGGACCAATGAGTGTTGAAGCTCGCGGCGGGTATCGTTATTTTCTGACCTTCACTGATGATTTGAGCAGATATGGGTATATCTACTTAATGAAGCACAAGTCTGAAACATTTGAAAAGTTCAAAGAATTTCAGAGTGAAGTAGAGAATCATCGTAACAAGAAAATAAAGTTTCTACGATCTGATCGTGGAGGAGAATATTTGAGTTACGAGTTTGGTCTTCATTTGAAACAATGTGGAATAGTTTCACAACTCACGCCACCCGGAACACCACAGCGTAATGGTGTGTCTGAACGTCGTAACCGTACTTTATTGGATATGGTACAATTAATGATGTCTCTTACCGATTTACCACTATCGTTTTGGGGTTATGCTTTAGAGACAGCTGCATTCACGTTAAATAGGGCACCATCTAAATATGTTGATACGACACCTTATGAACTATGGTTTGGCAAGAAACCAAAGTTGTCGTTTCTTAAAGTTTGGGGCTGCGATGCTTATGTGAAAAAGCTTCAACCTGATAAGCTCGAACCCAAGTCGGAGAAATGTGTCTTCATAGGATACCCAAAAGAGACTGTTGGGTACACCTTCTATCACAGATCCGAAGGCAAGATATTCGTTGCTAAGAATGGATCCTTTCTAGAGAAGGAGTTTCTCTCGAAAGAAGTGAGTGGGAGGAAAGTAGAACTTGATGAGGTAATTGTACCTTCTCCCGGATTGGAAAGTAGTACATCACAGAAAATTGTTCCAGTGATTCCTACACCAATCAGTGAGGAAGTTAATGATGATGATCATGAAACTTCGGATCAAGTTTCTGCTGAACATCGTAGATCAACCAGAGTACGTTCCGCACCAGAGTGGTACGGCAACCCAGTTCTGGAAATCATGTTACTAGACCATGATGAACCTACGAACTATGAGGAAGCGATGATGAGCCCAGATTCCGCAAAATGGCTTGAGGCCATGAAATCTGAGATGGGATCCATGTATGAGAACAAAGTGTGGACTTTGGTTGACTTGCCCGATGATCGGCAGGCCATCGAAAATAAATGGATCTTCAAGAGGAAGACTGACGCAGACGGTAATGTTACTGTTTACAAAGGTCGACTTGTTGCGAAAGGGTTTCGACAAGTTCAAGGAGTTGACTACGATGAGACTTCCTCACCTGTAGCGATGCTTAAGTCTGTCCGAATCATGTTAGCAATTGCCACATTTTATGATTATGAAATCTGGCAAATGGATGTCAAAACTGCATTCCTGAATGGATGTCTCAAAGAAGAGTTGTATATGATGCAACCAGAAGGTTTTGTCGATCCAAAAGGTGCTAACAAAGTATGCAAACTCCAGAGATCCATCTATGGACTGGTGCAAGCATCTCGGAGTTGGAATATACGCTTTGATGAGGTGATCAAAGCATATGGTTTTATACAGACTTTTGGAGAAGCCTGTATTTACAAGAAAGTGAGTGGGAGCTCTGTAGCATTTCTAATATTATATGTGGATGACATATTGTTGATTGGAAATGATATAGAATTTCTGGATAGCATAAAAGGATACTTGAATAAGAGTTTTTCAATGAAAGACCTCGGTGAAGCTGCTTATATATTAGGCATCAAGATCTATAGAGATAGATCAAGACGCTTAATTGGACTTTCACAAAGCACATACCTTGATAAGATTTTGAAGAAGTTCAAAATGGATCAGTCAAAGAAAGGGTTCTTGCCTGTATTACAAGGTATGAAATTGAGTAAGACTCAATGCCCGACCACTGCAGAAGATAGAGAGAAAATGAAAGTCATTCCCTATGCCTCAGCCATAGGATCTATCATGTATGCAATGCTGTGTACCAGACCTGATGTGTGCCTTTCTATAAGTCTAGCAGGGAGGTACCAAAGTAATCCAGGAGTGGATCACTGGACAGCGGTCAAGAACATCCTAAAGTATCTGAAAAGGACAAAGGATATGTTTCTCGTGTATGGAGGTGACAAAGAGCTCGTCGTAAACGGTTACGTCGATTCTAGCTTTGACACTGATCCGGATGACTCTAAGTCACAAACCGGATATGTATTTTTATTGAACGGTGGAGCTGTCAGTTGGTGCAGTTCCAAGCAGAGCGTCGTGGCGGGATCTACGTGTGAAGCGGAATACATAGCTGCTTCGGAAGCAGCAAATGAAGGAGTCTGGATGAAGGAGTTCATATCCGATCTAGGTGTAATACCTAGTGCATCGGGTCCAATGAAAATCTTTTGTGACAACACTGGAGCAATAGCCTTGGCGAAGGAATCCAGGTTTCACAAGAGAACAAAACACATCAAAAGACGCTTCAATTCCATCCGCGATCTAGTCAAGGAGGGAGACATAGAGATTTGCAAAATACATACGGATCTGAATGTTGCAGACCCGTTGACTAAGCCTCTTCCACGGGCAAAACATGATCAGCACCAGGACTCCATGGGTGTGAGGATCATCACTTTGTAATCTAGATTATTGACTCTAGTTCAAGTGGGAGACTGAAGGAAATATGCCCTAGAGGCAATAATAAAAATGTTATTTGTATTTCCTTATATGATCATAAATGTCTTTTATTCATGCTAGAATTGTATTAACCGGAAACTTAGTACATGTGTGGGTACATAGACAAAACAGTATGTCCCTAGTATGCCTCTACTAGACTAGCTCATTGATCAAAGATGGTTATGTTTCCTAGCCATAGACATGAGTTGTCATTTGATCAACGGGATCACATCATTAGGAGAATGATGTGATGGACAAGACCCATCCGTTAGCATAGCACTACGATCGTTTAGTTTTACTGCTATTGCTTTCTTCATGACTTATACATGTTCCTATGACTATGAGATTATGCAACTCCCGAATACCGTAGGAACACCTTGTGTGCTATCAAACGTCACAACATAACTGGGTGATCATAAAGATGCTCTACAGGTGTCTCCGAAAGTATTCGTGGTGTTGGCATAGATCAAGATTAGGATTTGTCACTCCGAGTGTCGGAGAGGTATCTCTGGGCCCTCTCGGTAACACACATCACAATAAGCCTTGCAAGCAAAAGACTAATGAGTTAGTCACGAGATGATGTGTTACAGAACGAGTAAAGAGACTTGCCGGTAATGAGATTGAACTAGGTATGGAGATACCGACGATCAAATCTCGGGCAAGTAACATACCGATGACAAAAGGAACAACATATGTTGTTATGCGGTTCTGACCGATAAAAGATCTTTGTAGAATATGTAGGAGCCAATATGAACATCCAGGTTCCGCTATTCGTTATTGACCGGAGATGAGTCTCGGTCATGTCTACATAGTTCTCGAACCCGTAGGGTCCGCACGCTTAACGTTTGATGACGATCGGTATTATGAGTTTATGAGTTTTGATGTACCGAAGGTAGTTCGGAGTCCCGGATGAGATCACGGACATGACGAGGAGTCTCGGAATGTCCGAGACATAAAGATTGATATATTGGACGACTATATTCGAACACCGGAAGTATACCGGAAAAGTTTCGGATTTAACGGGATTGCCGGAGGGGGTTACCGGAACCCCCTACGAAGGGGGATGGTCCATAGTGGGCCTTATGGAAAAGAAAGAGGCAGCCCATAGGGGCTGGCCGGCGCCCCACCTAGGGTTCCTAGTTGGACTAGGATTGGGGGGCGCCACCTCTCCCTCTTTTCCTTTCCCTCTCTTCCTTCTTTGGTAGTTCCTACTAGGAATAGGATTGCAATCCTATTCCTAGTAGGATTGCACTCCTAGCCGCACCATAGAAGGGCCGGCCGGCCTCCCCCCTTGCTCCTTTATATACGGGGGCAGGGGGCACCCAAAGACACACAAGTTGAATTGTTCCAGCCGTGTGCGGTGCCCCCCTCCACAGAAACACACCTCGGTCATACCGTCGCGGTGCTTAGGCGAAGCCCTGCGCCGGTGAATACATCATATCCGTCACCACGCCGTCGTGCTGACGAAACTCTCCCGTGAAGCTCAACTGGATCAAGAGCTCGTGGGACGTCATCAAGCTAAACGTGTGCTGAACGCGGAGGTGCCGTACGTTCGGTGCTTGATCGGTTGAATCGCGAAGAAGTTCGACTACAGCAACCGCATCACTTGACGCTTCCGCTTCCGGTCTACGAGGGTACGTAGACGCACTCTTCCCTCTCATTGCTATACATCTGGTAGATAGATCTTGCGTGATCGTAGGAAAATTTTAAAATACTATGTTCCCCAACACAGCCTTGCGTACTGAAGTTCTTCGGTAACCTGGTCGATGAAGTCCTGAACCCCAACGCTGTACGGCCCACGCTGGGCTCACAAAAACGTGTGTCGAGACACGCCTGCAGGTGGTGCCCGAACACCTCCCTTGAGACGCTGGTCAGACCAGAGAAACTCCAGAGGAGAGCCCCCGATCCCGTCCTGAGAGGGGCGTCGGTCCCGCCTCCCTATGTGAGGGTGGAGGGCGCCTCGTCGGCAGGCGCGGGTCCTGAGGCGGAGAGGAGCCCCTCCGTCCTGAGGTCCGTTGGTGGGCATGTTCTTCTTCTTCTTGGGGGGCGGTCTGCAGGGCAAAGACGGCTCCATCCTCATCGGAGCTCTCGACCGCCGCGGTCTGGTAGGCGCGCTCCAGGGAACGCAGTGCTTCCTTCTCGTCGGAGGCGATCGTGATGACTCCGCCCAGGGTCGCCGCCGCCATGATGGGTCGCCGCCATGAACTTGGCGAGGGCAGGATACCCAAGGATGGCGTTGTACGGGAGGTGGATGTTGGCGACGTCGAAGTCGATGAGTTCGGTGTGATAGTTGTCGCGATCACCGAAGGTGACGGGGAGGCAGACCTGCCCCATCGGGAGTGTGGAGCCATCCGTGACTCCATAGAATGGCTTGATCGGGTGGAGCTGATCATAGGGGACCTGGAGCGTCTCGAAGGTCTGGACAGAGAGGAAGTTGAGCCCTGCTCCACTATCGATGAGGGTCTTGGTCACGAGGACGTTGCTGATGGTCGGAGTGTAGAGCATCGGGAGAGCGCATGGGGCTGTGGTGCACTTGAGCTGGTCCTTGGGGTCGAAGGCGATGACCTGCTTGGTCCACCTGAGGTTGCGTGCGGTGTCAGGCCTGGGAAGCGCCGTGTTCACCTCGCGAGTGAACTTCTTGAAGATGCGGTGGGAAACTGGAGCATGGGCTCCTCCCAAGATGCATGCAACCGCTCGTGGCTCCTAAATGCCCCCTGCTCCATCTCCCTGGCAGTCGTCGTCGTTCCTCCTTGGCGGTGGTGGTAGTGGAGGCAGAATTGCGTTGCCCTGAGGGCGACCCTCACGAGACTGGTTGCGCCAGGGGGGCGTCACGAGGGTGCTCCTGCCAGTGGTCTTCACGAGGTTGGTCACGCCATCCTTGGCGCGAGTTCCTGCCGTCCCAGCGTCCTCCACCACGGCCCCCTCTGCGGCCGTAGCCGTGGTTGTCGCGCTCAGGGCGCTGCCCGACGCGCCCACCACGTATCGCCCTGAGCTCTTGACAGTCGTTGGTGTTGTGGCCATGAACATCATGGAAGACGCAGTATGGACGGTTGTCTCTTGGGGGGGCGGGGTCGTTGTAGCCGCAGCCACGCTTTACTTCTGGCTCTGCAGCCAGCACGGTGGGTCCCTTGCACTTTGCTTCCTTGTCCTTGGCCTTCTTGTCGTCAGCCTCCACTTTAGGCAGCTGCTGGAGGGAGATGCATCCTTCCTCCGCCCTGGCGCACTTTGCCGCGAGCTTGAACATCTCGAGGGATGTGCACAGATCCTCGTGGATGGCGAGCTCCTTCCTCATCCTGACGTCGCGGACACCGTCGGGGAACGCCGAGATGATGGCCTCATCCGAGACCCTAGGATCCTGAGGCGCATGGTGTCAAAACGCTGGATGTACTTCTGCAGGGTCTCCCCAGGCTGTTGCTTCACGCGGCGCAGATCCGCAGCCGCTGGGGCTCGGTCGCGGGTGCCCTGGAAGTTGGCGACGAAACGCTCACGAAGGTCCCCCCAGGAGGAGATGGATCCCACGGCGAGGTTCAGGAGCCAGGAGCGGGCGCCATCCATGAGGGCCATGGTGGGAACCAGTTCGCCATGACCTGCTCGGTGCCGTTGGACGCCTCAATGCTCAGCTCGTAGAGTTGGAGGAACTCTGTGGGGTCGGTGATGCCATCGTAGCGCGGAGGCGGATCTGGCTTGAACTTGCCAGGCCAAACGAGGCGTCGCAGCTCGGGAGGTAAGGCACGACATCCAGCCACACTCATGATTGCACGCGCCCCCTGCGCCTGTGGTGCTGGTTCTTGGGGCACAGGCACCACCACGTTCTGTGGTGCGCGGCCTTGGTACGGCGAGACGGGTTGCCCATGGGCTTCTGCCTGGGGATGCGGAATCACCTGGCAGCTCTCCTCGTCGCGCGCGGGGGCCCTGCGGGGCGGCTCACGCCGCGGAGCCTCGCGCCTGACCCCCTGGCCGGCGCCGTAGAGCGGAGGTGGAGCCGGGATACCATGGCCCTCGTTCCCCGCCATGGGCGACGGAGGATGGGAGGAGTGAGTTGGCGCAGGTACCTCCCCGGCGGTGTTGATGAGCTCGGTGATGCGGTGGAGCCACTCGTCGTAGAGGTCCTCCACCGGGCGGTAGCGCAGGAGCTCCCGCACCATCAGTAGCGCAGGCTGCTGGTAGACCGGCCCGCGGCAGATCAGCGAGGACGACGCCGTGGCCAGCGAGGGTGGCGGCGTCGCCGTGCGGCCATCGCGCCGCACGGACAGCGGCAGCGACGAGTCCTGCTGCTCGTGGACAGCCGGGTCGGTGGCGGCGTTGGCGAACGGCGAGTTGGGGTGGAGCGGCGCACCGTTGCCCGCAGTCGCCGTCTGAGTGACGTTGGCGGCGCGGTGGTCGGCGCGTGTCCACCATGGTAGTGGAGCGAGGTCGATGACGAGAGCGGGACGAGGTCGTCGGAGAGGCGAGATTTCGACACGCCCCCTACCTGGGGCGCCAAATGTCGGATTACGGGCTCCGCAAGCCCAAGAAGTTCGAACACAGGGGCGTGAACGAAGATCTCTCCCACTCACGTCTACCTAGCGTCTCGTCCTCGCCCAACGAAGAGATTCAAGTGAACAACAAGTAAAACACACACGAATTTACCTAGGTTTAGGCCACCTTGCGGTGTAAAACCCTACTTCCTGCTTTGGTGGATTAGCCTCGGGCGGGCTTGAGTATGAATGAGTATAGTGGTTTCTGAGCTCAGGATGGGAGCTCAAGAGGGTCAGGAGGCAAGGGTTCTTGCTCCTCTGTGTGTGGGCGGAATCTCTGGATCTGATCGGCCACTCTCCATAGTGGAGATCATAGCTACTTATATAGACGGCCAGGGTCCTCTTCCCCCGAAATTTTTAGGCGGGAAGGGATCCCACAACGGCCATTTTGAGCGGGAATACAAGGACGTTTCTATCCTGACAAAAGCGGTCTTCGCCTGCAAAGGGATCAGGCTGTGACACGGCGGTGGGCTCGGTGGTGACATCCTCCCTGTCGTCCTTGCGGTCTTCGGTCTCGTTGCACCGAAGGGAAAACCTTTGTCCCTCTCCTCGGGAACCTGCGCATGTGCTGTCTCCTTTGCACCAAAATGGCAACTGCGCCGCTGGCACCCGCTGGCGCGATGCGTCACCGCCTCCTCCTGAGGCAGGCTTGGCCTTGGATTCTTCGCCCCTCCGAAGCAACCTAGCCGAGGCCGCTCCTGAGGGGGTCTTGATGTCGTTCTCCTCGTGATGTCTAGCCCCCTCGCGAGGGTCTTGAACAGTTGGTCGATCAGTTGGGCCGTACCAGGCCGTAGTAGGAGCACGTTGCGGCCCGAAACAGGCAAGTCTGGGTACCCTGGTTCCCAGGACGCCAACACATGCAACTCCTGGGTTCGAGAGGAGTGTCTTATGTGCTATCAAACATCACAGGGTGATTATAAAGGTGCTATACAGGTATCTCCGAAGGTTTCTTGTTGGGTTGGCGTGAATCAAGATTAAGATTTCTCACTCCGAGTATTGGAGAGGTATCTCTGGGCCCTCTCGGTAATGCACATCATAATAAGCCTTGCAAGCAAAAGACTAAATGAGTTAGTCACGGGATGGTGTATTATGTAACGAGTAAAGAGACTTGTTGATAACAAGATTGAACTAGGTATAGAGATACCGACGATCGAATCTCGGGGAAGTACAATACCGACGGACAAAGAGAATTGTATATGTTGTCATAACGGTTCGACCGATAAAGATCTTCATAAAATATGTCGGAGACAATATGAGCATCCATGTTCCACTATTGGTTATTGACCGCAGAGGTATCTCGGTCATGTCTACATAGTTCTCGAACCCGTAGGGTCCGCATGCTTAATGTTCGTTGATGATATAGAATTATATGAGTTATGTGATTTGGTGACCGAATGTTGTTCGAAGTACACACACACACACACACACATATATATATATATATATATATATATATATATATATATATATATATATATATATATATATATATATATATATATATATATATATATATATATATAGCCGGTCTATTCTCATAACATTATGAAAATAATATTCTCATAACACTTCTGAACTGCTTTGTTTTACTGCATTGGAAAACTAAGCGCATTGCACAGATACTGCAACAGAACCTCATGTTTGAAAAAACTGTACGTGTTGTTTTTTCGGTACCTTTTTTGCTCTAGTTTTTTAACCATTTATCGGAATTATGCGTGTAATATACCGTTGAAAAGTTATGGAGTAGACGCAACTTCGTCATGTTGAACACTTTTCAAAATTCATCATAGTTTAAGAGCAGTTTCGAAAATCGTGCGGCTCACAACGAATGACAGCGAGCGTTTTTTTTGCTTTTTTTCTAAACCGCTCGTCGGAATGAAACGTACGATACACCGTTGGAAAGGTATCGTCGGCGCGCATCTTTTTCATATCTATTATTTTTTCTAATTCGCTACGGTTTAAGAGCACTTTTGAATTTATTAAATCGCGGAATTGTGTTTTTCAATTTTTTTCAAATTTTTGGTACTGTTTTCACTCCAGTTTTCTAACCGTTTGTCTAAACAAGGCGTGTAATATACCGTTGGTAAGCTACGAACGAGGCGCAACTTTCATATGTTGAAATGTTTTTTAGATTCCTTACGGTTTTTAGTTAAATTTGAAAATCGTGCGGCTGACTACGAAGGGCAGTGGCCGTTTTTCGTGAAACTTTTACAAAACGTTGGTCGAAATGATCCAAATGATACACCGTTCGAAAGATATCATCGAGACGCTACTTTTTCATTTAGAACACCCCCTCTAATTCATTACGGTTTAAGAGCAGTTTTGAAATTACAAAAACGCGGAAACTCTGTTTTTCGCGACACCCAAATCGACGCGTTTTTTTGCGCTTTCGAACTGCATGTTACTGCAACACAGAGACCAGTGAACTGCATGTTTGACAAAACTGTACGTGTTGTTTTTTTCGGTACCTTTTTTATCTAGTTTTTTAACCGTTTATAGGAATTATGCGTGTAATATAACGTTGAAAAGCTATGGAGTAGACGCAACTTCGCCATGTTGAACACTTTTCGAGATTCCGCACGGTTTAAGAGCAGTTTTGAAAACGGTGAACTGCATGTTTGAAAAAAACTGTACGTGTTGTTTTTTCGGTACCTTTTTTGCTCTAATTTTTTAACCGTTTGTCGGAATTATGCGTGTAATATAACGTTGAAAAGCTATGGAGTAGACGCAACTTCGCCATGTTGAACACTTTTCGAGATTATGCACGGTTTAAGAGCAGTTTTGAAAACGGTGAGCTGCATGTTTGAAAAAACTATACGTGTTGTTTTTTCGATACTTTTTTCCTCTAGTTTTTTAACCGTTTATCGGAGTTATGCGTGTAATATACCCTTGAAAAGCTATGGAGTAGACGCAACTTCGCCATGTTGAACACTTTTCAAGATTCTGCACGGTTTAAGAGCAGTTTTGAAAACGGTGAGCTGCATGTTTGAAAAAACTGTACGTGTTGTTTTTTCGGTACCTTTTTTCCTCTAGTTTTTTAACCGTTTATCGGAATTATGCGTGTAATATACCTTTGAAAAGCTATGGAGTAGACGCAACTTCGTCATGTTGAACACTTTTCGAGATTCCGCACGGTTTAAGAGCAGTTTTGAAAACGGTGCGACCGACGAATAATGGCAGCGAGCGTTTTTTTGCACTTCCGAACTGCACAAGAAAACCGCACTGCATCAGGGTAGGAGCCGGCGCGACGGTGCTGGGGGAAGGAGGCGGGGCGGCAGCGCGGGGGTAGGAGGCGGGGCAGTGGTTGCTGTCCTCGAAGCACTCCGTGCTAGAAACCTATTTAAATGGAGATGTTATGAGAATAAGTTTTTATTATGAGAATAAGGTCTTAAGGGGTGTTATGAGAATAGACCTACTATATATATATATATATATATATATATATATATATATATATATATATATATATATACCTGCTAAACTAAGCCTACGCGCATTATATCTTAGCCTAGGCTCCGGCCGCCGATCGACCCAACCGATCGTACGCGCTCGCTAGTGACCTCGGCGCACTTTGCCAGGCATGGGTTCCTCTGTGCAAAATGCAGCAGTAACGGGTTACGAGCACCAACAGCTAATTAAACTAGTTCTGCATAAAGTAGTAATTTTCCCGGTCACTATTATATAGCAGTAGTAATGCATTACTACATGTGAGCCTAGTTTTACCAGGTCACTATTATATAGCTATAGTAATGCTTTACTATATGTGACCCTGGGTTTACTAGGTTTACTATGCGCGGGATCAAAGCATCTCTATTTTTTTTTTCATTCATATTGTTTATTCCATTACCTTCCACTCCATCTTTTTGCTGCTGCGAGTAATTCGTTACTACATGTTAGCAAGGTTTTACTATGTTTAGGGATCGAACCATCGACAAAGCATTGCCCGGTAAAGAATCTTTGTCTATTACAATCTATACTATCCCTATTATTGTTAATGCATAGTGATCCCCAAGTCGTAATGGAGCAGACTACGCATGGTAAAAAATTTAATGCATTACTTTTTCTTGCAAACACCGTTACCCTCAAAAAATTGTGGTGGAGAGCCCCGCTTTCATGAAAAAAATTCATGCGAATCTACATATTTTAAATGTTTACGTATATACTGATGTGTTTGTACGTGAAAAAGGTATATTACAAAAAGTACGTCGCATATGATATTTTTTCAACAAAACTCGTATTGGGATATCTTAGAATATTTAATAAAGTTTATTGAGAATGATAAAGAGGTATAATTAATGCGTACATGAGGTATAGTATATACTCCCAGGAGTACAGAAGAGGAGTCATATATATATATATATATATATATATATATATATATATATATATATATATATATATATATATAACGATGGTATTCGGACGCCGCAATGGTTTCGGAGTGCATCGGGTAAACTTCGAATCATCGGAAGGGGTTCCGAGAGGCCCCGGAAGATCTATGGGCCTATTGGACCAAGGAGAGGCACACACCAGCCCACACAGGGGCAGGCGCGCCCTCTCCCTGGCCACCGGCCCTAGAAGAAGGAAAGGAGGGGCGCCACCTCCTCCTACCTTTTCCTCCTTGTAGGAGAAAGGAAATGGGGAGAGCCACTTCCCCCTTCCTCCCCCTTGGCGTCAAAAGAAGGAAGGGGGCGGCCTAGGGCAAGCCCAAGTAGGATTTGGACCTACTTTGGGCGTGCCTTAGCCTCTCCCCTCTCCCTCCCTCCTATATATATGAGGGAGGGGGCGCATTGGACACAACATCAATTGTTAGCCTTGTGCGGTGTCCTTCCAAAGTTTGCATCCTCGGTCATATTTTCGTAGTGCTTAGGCGAAGCTATGCGGAGATCACTTCATCATCACCGTCACCACACCATCGTGCTGACGGAACTCATCTACTACCTCGACGTCTGGCTGGATCAAGAAGGCGAGGGACGTCACCGAGCTGAACGTGTGCAGAACACGGAGGTGCCGTGCGTTCGGTACTTGACCGGTTGAAACGCGAAGAAGTTCGACTACATCAACCGCATTGTGAAATGCTTCCGCTTACGGTCTACGAGGGTACGTAGAAACACTCTCCCCTCGTTATTATGCATCCCCGTAGATAGATCATTGCGTGCTCGTAGTTTTTTTTGTTTTCCATGCAACATTTCCGAATAGACTCCATGTTAGATGATCAGTCCACCCTGCGCCCCATCGACTTCAAGCTCTGTGTGCACACCAAATTGAATCAACCCCGCGCCATAGTCTTGTTAAAGCCACATAAGCCCTTGGGCCTGCACCACGTGTTTCCAAGCCTCAGAAGTCGGTCACCATCAGAATCACGCTCTTATGTCATCGTCGCCGATCCCACAACGGTATTCTGTACCAAACGACTTGCGCCGATCCATTTGACCGTCTAGTCTGATCCAGTCGAACATGTCTGACTACAACCATGTTCGACACTGCATCATGACTGCTCGCACATCTGTGCATGTCTTGGACACCATGTGTATGCATGATCCTCACGACGCACTTATCTGCATGCCTCTGCAGCCTGTCCATGTGTTTCAAGCCATCTCAGCAAACCCACCCAGAAAAACTACCATACAAACTACACAATTTTTCTTCTTCCTGTCATTGTTTGTTGTTGCTTCTCCGTGCACATTTGGCAGAAATTAGATCATATTTGACCCGACCAAACTGCTTCTGTGCACACACATGGTCCTAGTTGCTTTTTTTTCAAACACATCTCACACGTGCATGTAGCTTCGCAGCACATCCTCCATGGGCAACAGAGACTCTTTGCGTGCCATGGGCCTCGCCAAGTGAGAACCCCGCCTGGGCCTTTGAGCTTCCCATGCGCGCCCTCGGACTAGGAACCAGCGCACGTCGCCACCACCCACCAATACGCTCGCCACACATGCTTTGCGCTAGGATGCTTCTCATGTCGTCTCCTGCTCGGATCGATCTCCGATCTCGCCGAGAATTCTGATGCGCTCGGTTGTTGCCTTTACTCGATTGCTACCTCCTGCCAAAATAATTCGCCATCAACTCTGAATTCGTGATGTCTCCCGCTTCCGATCTCTCGAACTCCAGGCTGCTTCACGATCATCTCGCCGTGTCTCAGCTCGCTCGGGTGTGAAGCCCGTCGATCACGATGCCTTGCTTCAGGCTTCGAACCAACGAAACCGCAACCTTCAAATGACCTAGATCTGATACCACTTGTTACGCAATCTCATGTCCGCTAACATCAGCGTTTTTGACCACACTGCGTCACCAGGCTCAACCAAAGCGCAACACCGACTTATTAGTAGCCTTGCCACCCCCCCACAAAAACACTAACCTGCCAGGAGGGGACACCCCTGCCATTATAAGTCGTGTTATGTCTCCCCTCACAACCGATGTGGGATTAAACCCAACAAACTCCCCCCACAACCGATCGGTCACCCATGGCCCCGCTAAACCAGCGTTTTCCAGCCGACCAACCATGAACGACCATCCGTGAGTCCATCGAGATTTATTTCGGGCGCCTGGGCTCTGATACCAATTGTTAGAATAAATCCGAGGCATACCGTCGATCATCCTAGGACCAAGCAATCAAACGAGGCACGACACCGAGATTTGTTAACGAGATTCACCGATATGGCTACATCCCCGGGGCCTGACTATGGGCGCTCCTCCCATGACACCGCTACGATACCGCATCCGGTCACTCTGGACGCCGACACATGCCGCCGGCTTCCTCTGTGTTCCTATGCTATTATGTTGGCATAGGTTACATTGTGTGTCAACCCCCACTATATATGAGAGGGTTAGGATACAAGTGTCCTATTAGGACACGACTCCATATCCTATCTATACACAATACAACTACAAGTCCAACTGTAAGAGCAACTCCAACGCAATGACCCAAACGGACATGGATTTTGTCCGCATTTTGTCTGTTTGGCTCGTCTGTCCGCCTAGCGGACATGAGGCAGACATGCACAACCTGTGGATGAACCCAACGCGGTTTCCCCGTGGATGAACCAAAAAGTGGACAAGAGGCAGCTTTTCTTCGCGGTTGCGGCCTACCCGCCTCGTTCGTCCTCCACCACGGCCTGCACACCGGCCGGGCGCCTGTTGCAGCAGCCGCGTTCCTCCCGCGCCGCCCGCCCCGCTCCTCCGCCACCACGGCCAGCACACCGGGCGGGCGCCTGCTGCAGCAGCCGCGTTCCTCCCGCGCCGCCCGCCCCGCTCCTCGGCCGTCGTGGCATGCACGTCGAGTTGCTCCCGCGCCGCCACGTTCCTACACCACTCCGTTGCGCTGCTCGCTGCATTCCTCCCCCACACCACCGACCGCCCGCCCGCAGCAGCCGCCGTGTTCCTCCCGCCCCACCATCCGCGCTCCTCCGCCTCCGCAGCTCGCCCGGTTGGAGTTTCTCCACGTCACCGCATTCCTCCGCCATCGGCCGGCCGCCCGCTGCAGCAGCCGCCAAGATCTCCCCGTTGCTTTCCGCCACCAAGATCTCCCCGCTGCCTAGATCAGAACGGGAGGCGGCGCCCTGCGCCGGTGTCCTCGCCGGTGAGTGACGCGCCGGCCTGCACCGGTGGCCTCAACGGTGAGCGCCGCGACGGCCTACGCCGGTGGCTTCATAGCTACGGTTGTGGAGGTGCGATGCGAGGGTTGGGGAGGAAGTGCGGGTCACTGATAGGTGGGACCAGCCCGGACACAAAACGGACAGCAGGCGGACGTTGTGTCCGTTTGGGTCACCCCGTTGGGCCAACTTTTGTGTATGGATAATCCAAACGGACGAAATGGGTCGTCCCTTTAGAGTTGCTCTAACCTACTTTGTACACTATATCGGACACAACTCTAACATTTTTGAATGATGTAATTTTGTTTCCATTGCAATAAAGTATGCCACGAGGGATTTCCGTCAAAAAAAAACAGCATCAGACATTTGTATCCCCGACAACATGGAATTTTGAATATGGAGGGAAGCCATTCTAAAAAAAAAGAGCTTTGCAAGTAGTGATTTCTTCTATCCTTGAGGGCACGAGCGGGAATTATGCTTAGATATTGCATGCAATAATAGCTCGCTTGTTTTGACATGATTACGTTTTATTATGAGAATATAGGATCAAATATAAAAGCACATAGGCCTGCTCGTTCTTCGAACAACGATGGCGTCGGTCGCAGCATGTGGCTGACGACCCTGCCGGGTGGCGTTTGTACCGTCTCCTCCGTTGAGATTTGAATAAACTGGGGCAATTTATACTCACAAAAAGAAAACAGAATTCCAGACGAAACAGTCGAATTCCTGCAAGAGCGAACAGAAATTCCCGTGCTTCGACCGGGAGGAGGAGAGGTCCATATATATATGTTGGCATTTCCGGACCGGCTCTCCGAGCAAGGTCGCTCTGCTTGTACAGTTCTAGCAGTACCCGAAAGGCTTCTTCCTCCTCCTGAAGGCTGAAGCAGACACGCTGCCGTCGTGTCGCACTACGAGAAGCCAACAAAAGACACGCGTCTCGGTCGGAAAGTGACGCTTGGCCTAACTGCGCACACTTACGCACCGGGATCATCGTCGACATTCTCATCTCCGTTGCAACCAAGTTCACGGTAGGTACGGACTACTAGGTCGGAGTCTGAGACTGCACATGAATGCGGGTCCGCTATACGGTACTACCTACTCATGTAGTACTAGTACCGGGCATTCCGAAGTCTCGTCAACAAAAGCTTGGAAGATATCATTAAGATAACTACACTTAATTGCTGATCACATGGCGCCATCACCATGGCCACACGGCCACTAAGGCTGGTCACAATAGGGAGTAACATAGAGCAAGAACATACACGTTATTCTATGCTATGTTACCACCATCATAATGGGTAGGAACATCATGCAAAACTCTATTTATTAGTTTATAGACTCACAATGTCTTGAAATATGTGATGTTCCGGTAACTAGCTATGTTACCACTACCCTCTCTTTCCTCATTAAATGTTTGCCATGTCAGTTTTTTGTCCTACATGGCAACGATGTTACTACTAAGTTCCTCCCCATTGGGACAAGCCTAACTCATCGATGACAAAAGCTTCAGCCAAATCAAGTTTTCCCACCGATCATTCATTCGATCAACGTGAACCTCAGCACGGTGGACCATCCGTGCCCGCGGCAAAACCTCCAGGCATCCGAGCATTAATTTCGACCTCAAAACTGCTGCAGAAAAAGACGACGTTTACGAAAGAAGAGACCAATTCCCGGAGAGGCTCCGGGCAGACCAGACCAGACGTCTCCGTGCCCCAGGGTGGAGACAATTTGGCATCTTCCAGCGCCGAAAAGACCTCAGCAAGGAAGCATGGGCGCCTCGCCGAGCCACTCCGTTGTCGACGCGTGCCCAACGACCCCCGCAGCCGCAGGCCGGCCGGTGATGACTCAGCAGTGACACCGGAGGCCCCGTGCCAACACCTGTGCGCGCCCATACGCCGATACATCCACGCGTGCTGCGTCCGGCCGCGTCGCCGTCGTCACCATCGCATGATATGATCGGCTAGCGTGCGTGGGACCTCGCGCCGGCGGCCGGCTTGCTTTCATCGGACGGCTGTGATATGCACCAGGTACCACTAACTATGGCTTCACCGCGGCGGCCAAGCTTGTCGTTTCACTTGTTAAGCTTCTTCCGCCCGTACTGACGTGTTATTCCACCGATCGGCCAGTTTAAGTTGTTACTACTGCTTAGTGACGTGTGCTACTCCCTCCGTCTAGGTGAGTAAGTCATCTTAGGTTGTGCACCGTGACCAAGGCAGCGTGAAAAACAAGAGAAGTTAATGTTCATTTGCTAATTAATAGCATTGCATGCAATGAACTGACCACTGCATGTCGTGTTTGGTAGCCTCAAGTCATTAAAAGCAGACACACCCCATATCTCTTATTGGTTGATTCCGTTGTTTATGTCAAGAAACAAAAAACGAGGTGGGAGTTAATGTACCGCGCCTAAGTGTTTTGGGATTATTTGGTTTTCGTAAGATGACTTACTCACCTAGACGGAGGGAGTAGCAAAAGTTAGCACTTATTGACATGGTACTCTGGTACTTGGGCCCCGGACTACGCCATGGATTGGAAGCTTCAACGAGCAAACAAAACAAAAAGGTGATGCTAATGCGCTTATGAAAGCAATACAATGTAATAATGTACTCTATATCATGTGGTGGCTGTTAACAAGTTCGGCAGTGCGTCTCCTTTATATTGTTAGAACGTCTCTAATTGGATTGGACTAATTTAGCCATTCATATGTCCAGGAACATATTCGGGGATAGTAGGGGGTGATTCTCATTTGTCCGTCCGTGCAACGGCATTCTTCGTCTTCTCCACTTGAGCATCCTCAAATTCATACAAATTCATGCACATAGATCATAGTACATATAGCATACAACATAACATACACATGGTAGTTCATGGTACAGCCGCATTACCCCATGTTTGTGTTTTTATGTGAGACTAGGCAAATGGAGACCAAGATGAGAAGATTGCGTGGCCGGCTGGGTCTGAACGGTTTTGATGGGGTGGATAGCAATGGTTTGAGTGGTGGCTTAGCGTTATATTGGCATGAGTCGTGCATCGTGGAAATTGTTGACAAGGAGGAGAGATATATTGACGCACTAGTTCGACTGTATGAAGGGGCTGATCGGTGTGTGTGTGTGTGTGTGTGCGTGCGTGCGTGCGTGTGCGTGCGTGCGTGCGTGCGTGTGTGCGTGTGTGTGTGTGGCTACAAATGCATGGCGCAACATGTTTGCTTTTACTTCAGTACTGCACGTCCCCTCTATGTGCCCTGATCATGTTGATGTGGCACTAAAGGGAGCCCCTGACCCGGGGCCGGCAAAGTTGAAGGCGCGCCCGTATGAGCTGTTCTGGGAGAGAGATGAGGTCATGCCAGATGTAATAAGGGAAGCCTGGGCTTTGGTTTGGGTAGTGGGGAGTATGGCTGAACTGCACATCGCCCTAGACAAGACTATGTCAGCCCTCAAATAATGGAGTTTGAATTTCGGCAATGTTACAAGGGAACTAGCAAAATCTCGAACGCAACTAGAAAAGCTGATGTGCATGAACGCGGATAGACAAGACATTCATAGGGTGAAGGATAAGATGAATGAACTTCTGTATCAAGAGGAGATGTTATGGATGCAATGCTCAAGAATAACATGGTTGAAAGTGGGAAATAGAAACACAAAATTCTTCCAAAACAAGGCATTATGGAGGGCAAGGAAAAATAAAATTCGTGAGTTGAAGGATAGTATCGGAGTGGTTTTATGCCGGAAGGTGTGAACTCTACCTCCATTGTTTTAATCCCTAAAATCTCTAACCCTTTTAGAATGTCTGATTACATGCCAATCAGTTTGTGTAATGTGATCTATAAGGTGATTTGAAAGTGCCATGTGAACCGGTTACGACCGTTGCTTGATAGAATAATCTCTCTAGAGCAAAGTGCATTCATTCCAGGGAGGATGATCACGGACAATGCTTTAGTGGATTTTGAGTGTATTCACTATATCAAACAGGAGAAGGACCCATCAAAAAGTGTTTGTGCCTATAAGCTAGATCTCTCAAAATCTTATGATGGGGTGGATTGGAGTTTCTTGAAGCAAGTGACGCAAAAGTTGGGTTTCTCTCGGCGATGGGTGGACTGGATAATGTCGTGTGTCACATCGGTGAGGTATTCCGTCAAACTTAATGGGACCCTCTTGGATTCATTTGCACCGTCGCGAGGTCTTCGGCAAGGCGACCCCCTTTCACCCTTATTATTTTTGTTTCTGGCAGATGGTCTAGCTACTTTGTTGAAGAGTACAGTTTTAGATGGCATTGTTACCCAGTGAAAATTTGGAGAAGAGCTCCTCGCATATCTCATTTGCTATTTGCGGATGATACTCAACTATTTTTAAGGCTAATCATGATCAGGCGGTGGGAGTAAGGATTGTTTTGGACGCTTACAGCACTGCCACGGGGCAGAGTCTAAATTACTACAAATGCTCGATGTTATTTGGTAGCTCATGTCCGGCTCCAATACAGGATCAGGTTTGAGGTGTGCTTAATGTTACAACTGTAACTTTTGAGGAAAAATACCTGGGTCTCCCAACCCCTGATGGGCATTTTTCGAAAGTCAGGTTCCAGAATTTGCAAACCAGCTTGACAAAGCGGCTCTTCCAGTGGGATGATGGTTATTTGAAGGAAATATGCTGTAGACGCAATAATAAAGTTGTTATTTGTATTTCCTTATATCATGATAAATGTTTATTATTCATGCTAGAATTGTATTAACCTGAAACTTAGTACATGTGTGAATACATAGACAAAACAGAGTGTCCCTAGTATGCCTCTACTAGACTAGCTCATTGATCAAAGATGGTTATGTTTCCTAACCATAGACATGAGTTGTCATTTGATCAACGGGATCAGATCATTAGGAGAATGATGTGATGGAGAAGACCCAACCGTTACCTTAGCATCTTGATCGTTTAGTTTTACTGCTATTGCTTTCTTCATGACTTATACATGTTCCTATGACTATGAGATTATGCAACTCCTGAATACCGGAGGAACACGTTGTGTGCTATGAAACGTCACAACGTAACTGGGTGATTATAAAGATGCTCTACAGGTGTCTCCGAAGTTATTTGTGGTGTTGGCATAGATCGAGAATAGGATTTGTCACTCCGAGTGTCGGAGAGGTATCTCTGGGCCCTCTCGGTAATACACATAATAATAAGCCTTGCAAGAAAACGACTAATGAGTTAGTCTCGAGATGATGTATTACGCAATGAGTAGAGAGACTTGCCAGTGACGAGATTGAACTAGGTATGGTGATACTGACGATCGAATCTCTGGCAAGTAACATACCGATGACAAAGGGAAGAACGTATGTTGTTATGCCGTTTGACCGATAAATATCTTCGTAGAATATGTAGGAACCAATATGAGCATCCAGGTTCCGCTATTGGTTATTGACCGGAGATGAGTCTCGGTCATGTCTACATAGTTCTCGAACCCGTAGGGTCCGCAGGCTTAACGTTCGATGATGATCGGTATTATGAGTTTATGTGTTTTGATGCACCGAATGTAGTTCGGAGCCCCGGATGTGATCACGGACATGACGAGGATTTTCGAAATGGCTGAGACTTAAAGATTCATATATTGGACAACTATATTCGGACACCAGAAGTGTTCCGGATGAGTTTCGGATTAAATCGGAGTACCGGAGGGGTATCGGTACCCCCCGGGGGAACTAAGGGCCACATGGGCCCTTAGTGGAGAGAGAGAGAGAGAGAGTGTGTGTGGGCCGGCCAGGGCTGGGCTGCGCGTCCCACCCCCTTGGTCCAAATTGGACAAGGAGAGGAGGGGACGACGCCCCCTTCCTTCTCCCTCTCCCTCTCCTTCCTTCCCCCTGCTTCCCTCTTGGTGGACTCCTACTAGGAATAGGATTCATATTCCTAGTAGGAGTTGCCCTCCTTGGGCGTGCCATAGGGTCCGGCCGGTCCTCCCCCCTTTATATATGGGGGCAGGGGGCACCCTAGGACACACAGGAAAACATCAGTTTTAGCCGTGTGCGGTGCCCCCTCCACAGATACACACCTCGATCATATCGTTGCAGTGCTTAGGCGAAGCCCTGAACCGGTAGCTTCATCATCATCGTCACCACACTGTCATGCTGACGAAACTCTCCCGTGACGCTCAACTGGATCAAGCTCATGGGACGTCATCGAGCTGAACGTGTGCTGAACGCGGAGGTGCCGTACATTCGTTGCTTGGATCGGTTAGATCACGAAGGCGTTCGACTACATCAACCGCGTCACTAGACGCCTCCTCTTTCGGTCTACGATGGTATGTAGACACACTCTCCCCGCTTGTTGCTATGCTTCTCCTAGATATATCTTGCGTGATCGTAGGAAAATTTTGAAATACTACGTTCCCCAACAGTGGCATCATGAGCCAGGTCTATGCGTAGATGATATGCATGAGTAGAACACAATGAGTTGTGGGCGATAATAGTCATACTGCTTACCAGCATGTCATACTTTGATTCGGCGGTATTGTGAGATGAAGCGGCCCGGACCGACATTACGCGTACGCTTACGCGAGACATGTTTCAACGTTACGAGCACTCGTTGCTTAAAGGTGATCGGCGGGTGTCTGTCTCTCTCACTTTAGTTGAATCGAGTGTGGCTACGTCCGGTCCTTGTGAAGGTTAAAACAACACACTTGACGAAAAATTGTTGTGGTTTTGTATGTGTAGGTAAGAACGGTTCTTGCTAAGCCCGTAGCAGCCACGTAAAACTTGCAACAACAAAGTAGAGGACGTCTAACTTGTTTTTGCAGGGCATGTTCTGATGTGATATGGTCAAGACGTGATGAGTTATACGTTATTGTATGAGATGATCATGTTTTGTAAATTATCGGCAACCGACAGGAGCCTTATAGTGGTCTCTTTATTGTATGAATTGCAAAGGCCATGTAATTGCTTTACTTTATCACTATGAGTTAGCTATCGTAGTAGTAGAAATAGTTGGTGAGACGACCACGACGCTACAATGAAGATCATGGTGTCTAGCCGGTGACGATGGAGATCATGACGATGCTTTGGAGATGGAGATCAAAAGCACAAGATGATGATGGCCATATCATGTCACATATTTTGATTGCATGTGATGTTTATCTTATTATGCTTCTTATTTTGCTTAGTACGGCGGTAGCATTATATGATGATCCCTTACAACATTTCAAGGTACAAGTGTTCTCCTTGAGTATGCACCATTGCAAAAGTTCTTCGTGCCGAGACACCATGTGATGATCGGGTGTGATAAGCTCTACGTTCAAATACAACGGTTGTAAGACAGTTTTACACATGCAGAATACTCAGGTTAAACTTGACGAGCCTAGCATGTACAAACATGGCCTCGGAACACTGGAGACCGAAAGGTCGAGCGTGAATCATATAGTAGATATGATCAACATAAGATGTTCACCATTGAAAACTACTCCATCCCACGTGATGATCGGACATGGTTTAGTTGATTTGGATCACGTGATCATTTAGAAGACTAGAGGGATGTCTATCTAAGTGGGAGTTCTTTAGTAATATGATTAAATGAACTTTAATTTATCATGAACTTAGTCCTGATAGTTTTTACATATCTATGTTGTTGCAGATCAATGGTCCGTGCTACCGTTCCCTTGAATTTTAATACATTCCTAGAGAAAGCTAAGTTGAAAGATGATGGTAGCAATTACACAGACTGGGTCCGTAACTTGAGGATTATCCTCCGGATGTTATGAACGTCTGGCAAGGTCGTTCCGATGACTACTCGATAGTTCAGTGTGCCATGCTTTACAGCTTAGAATCGGGACTTCAACAATGTTTTGAACGTCATGGAGCATATGAGATGTTCCAAGAGTTGAAGTTAATATTTCAAGCAAATGCCTGAATTGAGAGATATGAGGTCTCCAATAAGTTCTATAGCTGCAAGATGGAGGAGAACAGTTCTATCAGTGAACACTTGCTCAGAATGTCTGGGTACTACAATCATATGACTCAACTTGGTTACAAAGTTGACGAAGATAGTGTTATTGATAGAGTTCTTCAATGATTGCCACTAAGCTATAAAGGCTTTGTGATGAACTATAATATGCAAGCGATGCAGAAAACAATTCCCGAGCTCTTCGCTATGCTCAAAGCGGCGGAGGTAGAAATAAAAAAGGAGCATCAAGTGTTGATGGTTAACAAGACCACTAGTTTCAAGAAAAAGGGCAAGGGAAAGAAGGGAGACTTCAAGAAGAATAGCAAGACAGTTGCTACTCCCGCGAAGAAGCCGAAGTCTGGAGCTAAGCCTGAAACTGAGTGCTTCTACTTCAAAGGGACTGGACACTGGAAGCGGAACTGCCCCAAGTATTTGGAGGATAAGAAGGATGGCAAAGTGAACAAAGGTATATTTGATATACATGTCATTTATGTGTACCTTACTAATGGTCGTAGTAGCACCTGGGTATTTGATACTGGTTCAGTTGCTAATATTTGTAACTCAAAACAGGGGCTGCAGATTAAACAAAGATTAGCTAAGGACGAGGTGACGATGCGCGTGGGAAATAGTTCCAAAGTCGATGTGATCGCTGTCGGCACGCTACCTCTACATCTACCACCGGGATTAGTTTTAGACCTAAATAATTGTTATTTGGTGCCAGCGTTGAGCATGAACATTATATGTGGATCTTGTTTGTTGTGAGACAGTTATTCATTTAAATCAGAGCATAATGGTTGTTCTATTTATATGAGTAATATCTTTTATGGTCATGCACCCTTGAAGAGTGGTCTATTCTTGTTAGATCTCGATTGTAGTGATACACATATTCATAATATTGAAGCCAAAAGATGCAAGGTTGATAATGATAGTGCAAATTATTTGTGGCACTACCGTTTAGGTCATATTGGTGTAAAGCGCATGAAGAAACTCCATGCTGATGGACTTTTGGAATCACTTGATTATGAATCACTTGGTTCTTGCGAACCATGCCTCATGGGCAAGATGACTAAAACTCCGTTCCCCGGAACAATGGAGCGAGCAACTGATTTGTTGGAAATCATACATACTAATGTATGTGGACCGATGAGTGTTGAGGCTCGCGGCGGGTATCGTTATTTTCTGACCTTCATGGATGATTTGAGCAGATATGGGTATATCTACTTGATGAAGCACAAGTCTGAAACATTTGAAAATTTCAAAGAATTTCAGAGTGAAGTAGAGAATCATCGTAATAAGAAAACAAAGTTTCTATGATCTGATCGTGGAGGCGAATATTTGAGTTACGAGTTTGGTCTTCATTTGAAACAATGTTAAATAGTTTCACAACTCATGCCACCCGGAACACCACAGTGTAATGGTGTGTCCGAACATCGTAACCGCACTTTATTAGATATGGTGCGATCTATGATGTCTCTTACCGGTTTACCACTATCATTTTGGGCTTATGCTTTAGAGACAGCTGCATTCATGTTAAATAGGGCACCATCTAAATCCGTTGAGACGACGCCTTATGAACTGTGGTTTGGCAAGAAACCAAAGTTGTCATTTCTTAAAGTTTGGGGCTGCAATGCTTATGTGAAAAAGCTTCAACCTGATAAGGTCGAACCCAAGTCAGAGAAATGTGTCTTCATAGGATACCCAAAGGAAACTGTTGGGTACACCTTCTATCACAGATCCGAAGGCAAGATATTCGTTGCTAAGAATGGATCCTTTCTAGAGAAGGAGTTTCTCTCGAAAGAAGTGAGTGGGAGGAAAGTAGAACTTGATGAGGTAATTGTACCTTCTCCCGAATTGGAAAGTAGTACATCACAGAAACTAGTTCCAGTGATTCCTACACCAATCGACGAGGAAGCTAATGATGATGATCATGAAACTTCAAATCAAGTTACTACTGAACCTCATAGGTCAACCAGAGTACGTTCTGCGCCAGAGTGGTACGGTAACCAGGTTCTGTAAGTCATGTTACTAGACCATGATGAACATACGAACTATGAGGAAGCGATGATGAGCCCAGATTCTGCAAAATGGCTTGAGGGCATGAAATCTGAGATGGGATCCATGTATGAGAACAAAGTGTGGACTTTGGTTGACTTGCCCGATGATTGGCAAGCCATTGAAAATAAATGGATCTTCAAAAGGAAGACAGACGCCGATGGTAATGTTACTGTCTACAAAGCTCGACTTGTTGCGAAAGGTTTTCGACAAGTTCAAGGAGTTGACTACGATGAGACTTTCTCACCCGTAGCGATGCTTAAGTCTGTCCGAATCATGTTAGCAATTGCCGCATTTTATGATTATGAAATCTGGCAAATGGATGTCAAAACTGCATTCCTTAATGGATACGTCAAAGAGGAGTTGTATATGATGCAACCAGAAGGTTTTGTCAATCCCAAAGGTGCTAACAAAGTGTGCAAGCTGCAACGATCCATCTATCGACTGGTGCAACCATCTCGGAGTTTGAATATATGCTTTGATGAGGTGATCAAAGCATATGGTTTTATACAGACTTTTGGAGAAGCCTGTAATTTACAAGAAAGTGAGTGGGAGCTCTGTAGCATTTCTGATATTATATGTGGATGACATATTGTTGATTGGAAATGATATAGAATTTCTGGACGGCATAAAAGGATACTTGAATAAGAATTTTTCAATGAAAGACCTCGGTGAAGCTGCTTATATATTAAGCATCAAGATCTATAGAGATAGATCAAGACGCTTAATTGGACTTTCACAAAGCACATACCTTGATAAAGTTTTGAAGAAGTTCAAAATGGATCAGTCAAAGAAAGGGTTCTTGCCTGTGTTACAAGGTGTGAAGTTGAGTAAGACTCAATGCCCGACCACTGCAGAAGATAGAGAGAAAATGAAAGTCATTCCCTATGCCTCAGCCATAGGATCTATCATGTATGCAATGTTGTATACCAGACCTGATGTGTGCCTTGCTATAAGTTTAGCAGTGAGGTACCAAAGTAATCCAGGACTGGATCATTAGACAGCAGTCAAGAACATCCTGAAGTACCTGAAAAGGACAAAGGATATGTTTCTCGTTTATGGAGGTGACAAAGAGCTCGTCGTAAATGGTTACATCGATTCAAGCTTTGACACTGATCCGGATGACTCTAAGTCACAAACCATATATGTATTTTTATTGAACGGTGGAGCTGTCAGTTGGTGCAGTTCTAAGCAGAGTGTCGTGGCGGGATCTACGTGTGAAGCGGAGTACATAGCTGCTTCAGAAGCAGCAAATGAATGAGTTCATATCCGATCTAGGAGTAATACCTAGTGCATCGAGTCCAATAAAAATCTTTTGTGACAACACTGGAGCAATAGCCTTGGATAAGGAATCCTGGTTTCACAAGAGAACCAAGCACGTCAAGAGACGTTTCAATTCCATCCGCGATCAAGTCAAGGAGGGAGACATAGAAATTTGCAAGATACATACGGATCTGAATGTCGCAGACCCGTTGACTAAGCCCCTTCCACGAGCAAAACATGATCAGCACCAAGACTCCATGGGTGTTAGAACCATTAGTATGTAATCTAGATTATTGACTCCGGTTCAAGTGGTAGACTGAAGTATGCCCTAGAGGCAATAATAAAGTTATTATTTGTATTTCCTTATATCATGATAAATGTTTTTTATTCATGCTAGAATTGTATTAACCAGAAACTTAGTACTTGTGTGAGTACATAAAGAAAACAAAGTGTACCTAGTATGCCTCTACTAGACTAGCTCATTGATCAAAGATGGTTATGTTTCCTAACCATAGACATGAGTTGTCATTTGATCAACGGGATCACATCATTAGGGGAATGATGTGATGGACAAGACCCATCCATTAGCTTAGCATCTTGATCGTTTAGATTTACTCCTATTGCTTTCTTCATGACTTATACATGTCCTATGACTATGAGATTATGCAACTCTCGAATACCGAAGGAACACCTTGTGTGCTATCAAACATCACAACGTAACTAGGTGATTATAAAGGTGCTCTATAGGTGTCTTAGAAGGTATTTGTGGTGTTGGCATAGATTGAGAATATGATTTGTTACTCCGAGTGTCGGAGAGGTATCTCTGGGCTCTCTCGGTAATACACATCATAATAAGCCTTGCAAGCAAACGACTAATGAGTTAGTCTCGAGATGATGTATTACGGAATGAGTAAAGAGACTTGCCGGTGACGAGATTGAACTACGTATGATGATACCAACGATCGAATCTCGGGCAAGTAACATACCGATGACAAAGGGAACAATGTATGTTGTTATGCGGTTTGACCGATAAAGATCTTCGTAGAATAGATAGGAACCAATATGAGCATCCAGGTTTCGCTATTGGTTATGGACCAGAGATGAGTCTCGGTCATGTATACATAGTTCTCGAACCCGTAGGATCAACACGCTTAACGTTCGATGACGATCGGTATTATGAGTTTATGTTTTGATGCACCGATGGTAGTTCAGAGTCCTGGATGTGATCACGGACATGACGAGGAGGCTCGAAATGGCCGAGACGTAAATATTGATATATTGGACAACTACATTCGGACACCAGAAGTGTTCCGGATGAGTTTCAGATTAAACCGGAGTACCGGAGGGGTATCGGTACCCCCAGGGGAACTAATGGGCGACATGGGACCTTAGTGGAGAGAGAGAGGGCCGGCCAGGGCTGGGCTACGAGCCCCTCCCCCTTGGTCCGAATTGGACAAGGAAAGGAGGGGGCGGCGCCCCCTTCCTTGTCCCTCTCCCTCTCCTTCCTCCCCCTCCTTCCCTCTTGGTGGACTCCTACTAGGAATAGGGTTCCTATTCCTAGTAGCAGTTGCCCTCCTTGGGCGCGCCATAGGGGCCGCCTGGCCCTCCCCTTGCTCCTTTATATACGGGAGCAGGGGCACCCTAGGACACACAAGAAAACATCAGTTTTAGCCGTGTGCGGTGCCCCCTCCACAGAAACACACCTCGATCATATCGTTGCAGTGCTTAGGCGAAGCCATGCGCTGGTAGCTTCATCATCACCGTCACCACGCCGTCGTGCTGATGAAACTCTCCCGTGACGCTCAACTAGATCAAGACCTCATGGGATGTCATCGAGCTGAACGTGTGCTGAACGCGGAGGTGCCGTATGTTCGGTACTTGGATCATTTGGATCGCAAAGACGTTCGACTACATTAACCGTGTCATTAGACGCTTCCGCTTTCGGTCTATGAGGGTACGTAGACACACTCTCCCCGCTCGTTGCTATCCTTCTCCTAGATAGATCTTGCGTGATCGTAGGAAAATTTTGAAATACTACATTCCCTATCATTATTTAGCTCAACCGGGAAGAGAGATCCTGATAAAATTGATGGCCCAAGCTCTCCCTACCTTTTTTATGGGGGTTTTCAAGTTTCCTTACTATTTGTGTGATGATATGACCCGTATGGTTAGAAACTTTTATTGGGTCTCAAGGAAAGGGAAGAGAAAAGTGCACTGGAGGGGCTGGGACCATTTGCTCCTGAAGGAAATATGCCCTAGAGGCAATAATAACGTTGTTATTTGTATTTCCTTATATCATGATAAATGTCTTTTATTCATGCTAGAATTGTATTAACCGGAAACTTAGTACATGTGTGGATACATAGACAAAACAGTATGTCCCTAGTATGCCTCTACTAGACTAGCTCATTGATCAAAGATGGTTATGTTTCCTAGCCATAGACATGAGTTGTCATTTGATCAACGGGATCACATCATTAGGAGAATGATGTGATGGACAAGACCCATCCGTTAGCATAGCACTATGATCGTTTAGTTTTTCTGCTATTGCTTTCTTCATGACTTATACATGTTCCTATGACTATGAGATTATGCAACTCCCGAATACCGTAGGAACACCTTGTGTGCTATCAAACGTCACAACGTAACTGGGTGATCATAAAGATGCTCTACAGGTGTCTCCGAAAGTATTCGTGGTGTTGGCATAGATCAAGATTAGGATTTGTCACTCCGAGTGTCGGAGAGGTATCTCTGGGCCCTCTCGGTAACACACATCACAATAAGCCTTGCAAGCAAAAGACTAATGCGTTAGTCACGAGATGATGTGCTACGGAACGAGTAAAGAGACTTGCCGGTAACGAGATTGAACTAGGTATAGAGATACCGACGATCGAATCTCGGGCAAGTAACATACCGTTGACAAAAGGAACAACGTATGTTGTTATGCGGTTCTGACCGATAAAAGATCTTCGTAGAATATGTAGGAGCCAATATGAACATCCAGGTTCCGCTATTGGTTATTGACCGGAGATGAGTCTCGGTCATGTCTACATAGTTCTCGAACCCGTAGGGTCCGCACGCTTAACGTTTGATGACGATCGGTATTATGAGTTTATGAGTATTGATGTACCGAAGGTAGTTCGGAGTCCCGGATGAGATCACGGACATGACGAGGAGTCTCGGAATGTCCGAGACATAAAGATTGATATATTGGACGGCTATATTCGGACACCGGAAGTATACCGGAAAAGTTTTGGATTTATCGGGAATGCCGGAGGGGGTTACCGGAACCCCCTACGAGAGGGGATGGTCTATAGTGGGCCTAAAGGGAAAGAGAGAGGCAGCCCATAGGGCTGGCCGGCGCCCCCAGCTAGGGTTCCTAGTTGGACTAGGATTGGGGGGGGGGGGAGCCACCTCTCCTATTCCTTTCCCCCTTCCTTCTTTTGGTGAATCCTACTAGGAATAGGATTGCAATCCTATTCCTAGTAGGAGTCCACTCCCTAGCCGCACCAGGAAGGGCCGGCCGGCCTCCCTCCCTTGCTCCTTTATATACGGGGGTAGGGGGGCATCCAAAGACACACAAGTTGAATTGTTTTTAGCCGTGTGCGATGCCCCCCTCCACAGAATCACACCTCGGTCATATCGTCGCGGAGCTTAGGCGAAGCCCTGCGCCGGTGAACACATCATATCCGTCACCACACCGTCGTGCTGACGAAACTCTCCCGTGAAGCTCAACTGGATCAAGAGCTCGTGGGACGTCATCAAGCTGAACGTGTGCTGAACGCGGAGGTGCCGTACGTTCGGTGCTTGATCGGTTGGATCACGAAGAAGTTCGACAACATCAACCGCGTCACTTGATGCTTCCGCTCCCGGTCTACGAGGGTACGTAGACACACTCTTCCCTCTCGTTGCTATACATCTGGTAGATAGATCTTGCATGATCGTAGAAAATTTTAAAATACTACGTTCCCCAACAGTGGCATCATGAGCCAGGTCTATGCGTAGATGATATGCACGAGTAGAACACAATGAGTTGTGGGCGATACTAGTCATACTGCTTACCAGCATGTCATACTTTGCTTCGGCGGTATTGTGAGATGAAGCGGCCCGGACCGACATTACGCGTACGCTTACGCGAGACTAGTTTCACCGTTATGAGCACTCGTTGCTTAAAGGTGACTGGCGGGTGCCTGTCTCTCTCACTTTAGCTGAATCAAGTGTGGCTACGCCCGGTCCTTGTGAAGGTTAAAACAGCACATACTTGACGAAACATCGTTGTGGTTTTGTATGCGTAGGTAAGAATGGTTCTTGCTAAGCCCGTAGCAGCCACGTAAAACTTGCAACAACAAAGTAGAGGACGTCTAACTTGTTTTTGCAGGGCATGTTGTGATGTGATATGGTCAAGACATGATGAGTTATACGGTTTTGTATGAGATGATCATGTTTTTGTAAAGTTATCGGCAACTGGCAGGAGCCATATGGTTGTCGCTTTATTGTATGAAATGCAATCGCCATGTAATTGCTTTACTTTATCACTAAGCGGTAGCGATAGTCGTAGAAGCAATAGTTGGCGAGACGACAACGATGCTATGATGAAAATCAAGGTGTCGAGCCGGTGACGAAGGTGATCATGACGGTGCTTTGGAGATGGAGATCAAAAGCACAAGATGATGATGGCCATATCATGTCACATATTTTGATTGCATGTGATGTTTATCTTATTATGCTTCTTATTTTGCTTAGAACGACGGTAGCATTATAAGATGATCCCTTACTAAATTTCAAGGTATAAGTGTTCTCCCTGAGTATGCACCGTTGCGAAAGTTCGTCGTGCCGAGACACCACGTGATGATCGGGTGTGATAAGCTCTACGTTCAAATACAACGGGTGTAAGACAGTTTTGCACACGCAGAATACTCGGGTTAAACTTGACGAGCCTAGCATATGCAGATATGGCCTCGGAACACTGGAGACCGAAAGGTCGAGCGTGAATCATATAGTAGATATGATCAACATAAGATGTTCACCATTGAAACTACTCCATCTCACGTGATGATCGGACATGGTTTAGTTGATTTGGATCACATGATCATTTAGATGACCGGAGGGATGTCTATCTAAGTGGGAGTTCTTAAGTAATATGATTAATTGAACTTTAATTTATCATGAACTTAGTCCTGGTAGTATTAGCATATCTATGTTGTAGATCAATAGCTCGCGATGTTGCTCCCCGTTTATTTTTCATATGTTCCTAGAGAAAACCAAGTTGAAAGATGTTAGTAGCAATGATGCGGAATTGTTCCGTGATCTGAGGATTATCCTCATTGCTGCACAGAAGAATTATGTCCTTGATGCACCGCTAGGTGACAGACCTATTGCAGGAGCAGATATAGACGTTATGAACGTTTTGACAAAAGCTCGATATGATGACTACTTGATAGTTTAGTGCACCATGCTTTACGGCTTATAACCGGGACTTCAAAAACGTTTTGAAACGCCACGGAGCATATGAGTTGTTCCAAGAGTTGAAATTAGTATTTCATACTCATGCCCGTGTCAAGAGGTATAAGACCTCTGACAGTACTTTGCCTACAAGATGGAGGAGAATAGCTCAACCAGTGAGCATGTGCTCTGATTGTCTGGGTAGTACAATTGCTTGAATCAAGTGGGAGCTAATCTTCCAGAGAAGATAGTAATTGACAAAGTTCTCTAGACACTATCACCAAGTTAGTAGAACTTCATGATGAACTATAATATGCAAGGGATGACGAAAGTAATTCCCGAGCTCTTCACGATACTGAAATCGGCGAAGGTAGAAATCAAGAAAGAGCATCAAGTGTTGATGGTTAACCAGACCACTTGTTTCAATTAAAGGGCAAAGGGATAGAAGGGGAACTTCGAGAAGAATGACAAGCAAGTTGTCACTCCCATGAAGAAACCCAAAGCTAAACTCAAGCCTGAAACAAGTGCTTCTACTGCAAAGGAAATGGTCACTAGAAGTGGAACTGCCCTAGATATTTGGCGGATAAGAAGGATGGCAAAGTGAACAAAGGTATATTTGATATGCAGATTATTGATGTGTATTTTACTAATGTTCATAGCAACCCCTCGGTATTTGATATTGGTTCAGTTGCTAAAGAGTAGTAACTCGAAATAGGAGTTGCATAATGAACAGAAAACTAGTTAAAGGATGAAGTGACGATGTGTATTGGAAGTAGTTCCAAGATTGATATGATCACCATCGTACACTCCCTATACTTTCGGGATTAGTATTGAACCTAAATAAGTGTTATTTGGTGTTTGTGTTGAGCATGAATATGATTTGATCATGTTTATTGCAATACGGTTATTCATGTAAGTTAGAGAATAATTGTTGTTCTGTTTACATGAATAAAACCTTCTATGGTCATACACCCAATGAAAATGGTTTGTTGGATCTCGATCGTGTGATACACATATTCATAATATTGAAGCCAAAAGATGCAAGGTTAATAATGATAGTGCAACTTATTTGTGGCACTGCCGTTTAGGTCATATTGGTGTAAAACGCATGAAGAGACTCCATAATGATGGACTTTTGGAATCACTTGATTATGAATCACTTGGTGCTTGCGAACCATGCCTCATGGGCAAGATGACTAAAACTCCGTTCTCCGGAACTATGGAGCGAGCAACAGATTTGTTGGAAATCATACATACTGATGTATGTGGACCAATGAGTGTTGAAGCACGCGGCGGGTATCGTTATTTTCTGACCTTCACTGATGATTTAAGCAGATATGGGTATATCTACTTAATGAAACACAAGTCTGAAACATTTGAAAAGTTCAAAGAATTTCAGAGTGAAGTAGAGAATCATCGTAACAAGAAAATAAAGTTTTTACGATCTGATCGTGGAGGAGAATATTTGAGTTACGAGTTTGGTCTTCATTTGAAACAATGTGGAATAGTTTCACAACTCACGCCACCTAGAACACCACAGCGTAATGGTGTGTCCGAACGTCGTAACCGTACTTTATCAGATATGGTGCGATCGATGATGTCTCTTACCGATCTACCACTATCGCTTTTGGGGTTATGCATTAGAGACAGCTACATTCACGTTAAATAGGGCACCATCTAAATCCGTGGAGATGACACCGTATGAACTGTGGTTTGACGATAAACCTAAGTTGTCATTTCTTTAAAGTTTGGGACTGCGATGCTTATGTGAAAAAGTTTCAACATGATAAGCTCGAACCCAAATCGGAGAAGTAAATCTTCATAGGATACCCAAAAGAAACTGTTGGGTACACCTTCTATCACAGATCCGAAGGCAAGATATTCGTTGCTAAGAATGGATCCTTTCTAGAAAAAGAGTTTCTCTCGAAAGAAGTGAGTGGGAGGAAAGTAGAACTTGATGAGGTATTTGTACCTTCTCCCGGATTGGAAAGTAGTACATCACGGGAAATTGTTCCAGTGATTCCTACACCAATTAGTGAGGAAGTTAATGATAATGATCATGAAACTTCGGATCAAGTTTCTGCTGAACGTCGTAGATCAACCCGAGTATGTTCCGCACCAGAGTGGTACGGCAACCCAGTTCTGGAAATCATGTTACTAGACCATGATGAACCTACGAACTATGAGGAAGCGATGATGAGCCCAGATTCCGCAAAATGGCTTGAAGCCATGAAATCTGAGATGGGATCCATGTATGAGAACAAAGTGTGGACTTTGGTTGACTTGCCCGATGATCGGCAAGCCATCGAAAATAAATGGATCTTCAAGAGGAAGACCGACGCAGACGGCAATATTACTGTTTACAAAGCTCGACTTGTTGCGAAAGGTTTTCGACAAGTTCAAGGAGTTGACTACGATGAGACTTTCTCACCTGTAGCGATGCTTAAGTCTGTCCGAATCATGTTAGCAATTGCCGCATTTTATGATTATGAAATCTGGCAAATGGATGTCAAAACTGCATTCCTAAATGGATATCTCAAAGAAGAGTTGTATATGATGCAACCAGAAGGTTTTGTCGATCCAAAAGGTGCTAACAAAGTATGCAAGCTCCAGCGATCCATCTATGGACTGGTGCAAGCATCTCGGAGTTGGAATATACGCTTTGATGAGGTGATCAAAGCATATGGTTTTATACAGACTTTTTGGAGAAGCCTGTATTTACAAGAAAGTGAGTGGGAGCTCTGTAGCATTTCTAATATTATATGTGGATGACATATTGTTGATTGGAAATGATATAGAATTTCTGGATAGCGTAAAAGGATACTTGAATAAGAGTTTTTCAATGAAAGACCTCGATGAAGCTGCTTATATATTAGGCATCAAGATCTATAAGAGATAGATCAAGACGCTTAATTGGACTTTCACCAAGCACATACCTTGATAAGATTTTGAAGAAGTTCAAAATGGATCAGTCAAAGAAAGGGTTCTTGCCTGTATTACAAGGTATGAAGTTGAGTAAGACTCAATGCCCGACCACTGCAGAAAAATATAGAAAGAATGAAAGTCATTCCCTATGCCTCAGCCATAGGTTCTATAAAGTATGCCATGCTGTATAGCAAACATGTTGTGTACCTTTCCATGAGTTTTTCAAGGGGGTACAATAGTAATCCAGGAGTAGATCACTGTACAGCGGTCAAAATTATCCTTAGTAACTGGATGACTAAGGAAATGTTTCTCAATTATGGAGGTGATAAAGAGTTCGTCGTAAAGGGTTACGTCGATGCAAGCTTTGACACCAAATCCAGATGACTCTAAGTATCAATTTGGATAAGTATTGAAAGTGGGAGCAATTAGCTAGAGTAGCTCTATGCAGAGCATTGTAGACATAGAAATTTGCAAAATACATACGGATCTGAATGTGACAGACCCGTTGACTAAACTTCTCTCTCACAAGCAAAACATGATCACACCTTATTACTCTTGGGTATTAATCACATAGCGATGTGAACTAGATTATTCACTCTAGTAAACCCTTTGGGTGTAGGTCACATGGCGATGTGAACTATGGGTGTTATTCACATAACGATGTGAACTATCAGTATTAAATCACATGGCGATGTGAGCTAGATTATTGACTCTAGTGCAAGTGGGAGACT
This sequence comes from Secale cereale, assembly GCA_902687465.1. Lineage (NCBI taxonomy): Eukaryota > Viridiplantae > Streptophyta > Magnoliopsida > Poales > Poaceae > Secale > Secale cereale. The sequence continues at coordinate 436,132,262 of LR738709.1, forward strand.
GAAGGAAATATGCCCTAGAGGCAATAATAACGTTGTTATTTGTATTTCCTTATATCATGATAAATGTCTTTTATTCATGCTAGAATTGTATTAACCGGAAACTTAGTACATGTGTGGATACATAGACAAAACAGTTTGTCCCTAGTATGCCTCTACTAGACTAGCTCATTGATCAAAGATGGTTATGTTTCCTAGCCATAGACATGAGTTGTCATTTGATCAATGGAATCACATCATTAGGAGAATGATGTGATGGACAAGACCCATCCGTTAGCATAGCACTATGATCGTTTAGTGTTTTTGCTATTGCTTTCTTCATGACTTATACATGTTCCTATGACTATGAGATTATGCAACTCCCGAATACCGTAGGAACACCTTGTGTGCTATCAAACGTCACAACGTAACTGGGTGATCATAAAGATGCTCTACAGGTGTCTCCGAAAGTATTCGTGGTGTTGGCATAGATCAAGATTAGGATTTGTCACTCCGAGTGTCGGAGAGGTATCTCTGGGCCCTCTCGGTAACACACATCACAATAAGCCTTGCAAGCAAAAGACTAATGAGTTAGTCACGAGATGATGTGCTACGGAACGAGTAAAGAGACTTGCCGGTAACGAGATTGAACTAGGTATAGAGATACCGACGATCGAATCTCGGGCAAGTAACATACCGTTGACAAAAGGAACAACGTATGTTGTTATGCGGTTCTGACCGATAAAAGATCTTCGTAGAATATGTAGGAGCCAATATGAACATCCAGGTTTCGCTATTGGTTATTGACCGGAGATGAGTCTCGGTCATGTCTACATAGTTCTCGAACTCGTAGGGTCCGCACGCTTAACGTTTGATGACGATCGGTATTATGAGTTTATGAGTATTGATGTACCGAAGGTAGTTCGGAGTCCCGGATGAGATCACGGACATGACGAGGAGTCTCGGAATGTCCGAGACATAAAGATTGATATATTGAACGGCTATATTCGGACACCGGAAGTATACCGGAAAAGTTTCGGATTTATCGGGAATGCCGGAGGGGGTTACCGGAACTCCCTACGAGAGGGGATGGTCCATAGTGGGCCTAAAGGGAAAGAGAGAGGCAGCCCATAGGGCTGGCCGGCGCCCCCACCTAGGGTTCCTAGTTGGACTAGGATTGGGGGGGGG
>LR738709.1:436133435-436184500 GCA_902687465.1 Secale cereale
GGGGGGGGGGGGCGCCACCTCTCCTATTCCTTTCCCCCTTCCTTCTTTTGGTGAATCCTACTAGGAATAGGATTGCAATCCTATTCCTAGTAGGAGTCCACTCCCTAGCCACACCAGGAAGGGCCGGCCGGCCTCCCTCCCTTGCTCCTTTATATACGGGGGCAGGGGGGCACCCAAAGACACACAAGTTGAATTGTTTTTAGCCGTGTGCGGTGCCCCCCTCCACAGAATCACACCTCGGTCATACCGTCGCGGAGCTTAGGCGAAGCCCTGCGCCGGTGAACACATCATATCCGTCACCACACCGTCGTGCTGACGAAACTCTCCCTTGAAGCTCAACTGGATCAAGAGCTCATGGGACGTCATCAAGCTGAACGTGTGCTGAATGCGGAGGTGCCGTACGTTCGGTGCTTGATCGGTTGGATCGCGAAGAAGTTCGACAACATCAACCGCGTCACTTGACGCTTCTGCTCCCGGTCTACGAGGGTACGTAGACACACTCTTCCCTCTCGTTGCTATACATCTGGTAGATAGATCTTGCGTGATCGTAGGAAAATTTTAAAATACTACGTTCCCCAACAGCTCCAACCTAAGGAAAGAGGAGGTGTGGGTTTCCATGATTTCAGGATATTGAACCAGGCCCTTTTAGCTCGACAAGCATGGAGGTTGATAGCGAGCACAGACAACCTATGTGCAATTGTGTTGAAAGCTAGGTATTACCCTAATGGAAAACTAGGAGATACGGTGTTCTCAGGCAATGTGTCATCGTCCTGGTAGGCTATCAGTCATGGTCTGGATTTACTGAAGAAAGGGTTGATTTGGAGAGTCGGGAATGGGCGGAGCATTAGGGTATGGGGGGACAATTGGATCCCTGGACCTTTCTCATATAAACCGATAACTCTGCAAGGTACATGTCGCATCCGTTTTGTTGCTACTCTATTGAATGAACATGGGGCTTGGAAGCATGATGTTGTTACGAAATACTTTCTACCGACAGATGTTGCTGAGATTATGAGAATAAAGGCCTCCCCTAGGCTAGGTGATGATGTACTAGCATGGGCTCCTAGGAGGTTTGGAGTGTTCTCTATCAAAACAACGTATGATATGGCTTTCGAGGAGGCACACATAGGCAGTTTGGTTGCTTTCCAGCAGCAACCCATCGGGAGGCAGGAGGTGCTGGAAGGATATATGGTCGGGTAGTTTGCCGCCCACAGTTTAAAAATTTTCTTGGCGCCTTGCCACATATTCTCTCCCAACCTGAAAACAAGCATAAAATTGGACTGTAAGTGACTAGTTTGTATGTGCGATGTAGCCGGAAGACAACTTCCATCCAATGTTTAACTACCCTCATACCCGGCAGCTGTATATGGCGATGGCAGAAGTTTGGTTCCTCCCTGATATCAAGACGATTTTGAATACTGGAAAAGAGTCTGTATTAGGTCATTGCCCCCATGGATGATACGGCCCGATGTATGTTCCTCTTGACCTTATGGAGATGCTGGTTCATACGCAATGAAGTGGTACGTAATAAACCAGTGCCGCTGGTGGTGGTATCCTGTAGGTTTCTCCAGAGTTTCCTTGACTCGCTGATTGGCGTGCAACAAAACTCTAATTTTGATCCAGCAAAAGGGAAGCAAAGCATATCTTATGTACCTCCTATATCTCATGCTCCCTCGGGGAACCTATAGTTGCCCTGGTCGCCGCCCCAGCCATATTGGGTGAAGTAAAATTCGAATGGATCTTTTGGTACTGATGGGGGAGCGGGCGCTGGTATGATAGTACATGATGGAGCTGGCAAAATTATTATTTTCTACTTGTTGGTACCTTCATATCTGCCGCGATGCACTGGAGGCGGAGCTGTGTGCGTGTATGGAAGGGCTTTCTTTTGCTCTACAGTAGTGCGAGTCCCCTATTATCATTGAGATGGATTTCCTTGAGGCGACTGCGCTAATAAAAGATCCTGGAATAGACCGATCTGTCTATGCGGCTATCGTGATGGAAATAAAGCACTTGAGAAGTGTCGGTGTCAAAACCGGCGGATCACGGGTAGGGGGTCCCAAACTATGCGTTTGAGGATCGATGGTAATAGGTGGCAGGGGACACGATGTTTACCCAGGTTCAAGCCCTCTCGATCGAGGTAAAACCCTACTTCCTGCTATATTAGTATGAGTGAATATGTGTACAAGAGTTGATCTACCTCGAGATCGTAATGGCTAAACCCTAGGTCTAGCTTATGAGGATATTATGATTCTTCTCTAGCCTCTATGGACTAAACCATCCGGTTTATATACACACCGGAGAGGCCTAGGGTTTGTACATATCATCTTCAAGAGGAAGGAAAATCTACACCCGAGCCTAAAACTTGCCATTACAAGAATCCAGGAGTCCTATCCGGATACGAGAGATGATCTTCTATAATAATCTTCACGGCCCACCAGTCCGGCCCACCAGGAGTTTGTCCGGCCACATGAGGACCCCCCGATCCAGGACTCCCTCAGTAGCCCCTGAACCTGTCTTCGATGACGATGAGTTCGACTTCCGTATTGTCTTCGGCATTACAAGGCGGGTTCCTGCTCCCAAATATATCTTATGCAAATAGAGGGATTGTGTTCGTCTCTGCAAGATTACTACAACCCTTGGCCTCGAAGGCAATGCTCTTAAAGAAAATGAATAATGTGTCTCTACTGACAACTTTTGGGTGAAGCGTCGCGTCTAACCCACTAACATATCAAACCGTTTTATTTGGTCCCAGTTTCGCGTTTCGAGGTATATCCTCATTGGCACGTCCCATTAGAACAGAGATCGTGCCCGCTTATTGTGGGATTCTTTATCAGTGTGACGTGAGCACCCACGCCGCGCATTACGCACGATCGCTTTGGGAACCGGTGAGTTTTATAGCTAAAGTGGGGGCACGCTCTGTATTCGCAGCGTTATAAAAGGACATCAATCCCTTTCACCAGCCCCACGCCTTCCTCAAGCTCGAGCTCCCCAATCTCCCTTTCCCCCGTATTCTCATCTCCTGCACCCACAACTCCTTGTTCCTCAACCACCACTCCTCTTCTCAGCCATGGCTGGATCCGGTGCCAGAGGCAAGTGGGAGGCTTCCACGGTCACCGAAAAGACCGTGGAGGATCTACGGAGCGCGGGGTATCTCGCCGGCGACATCGCACACCGAGTCCCTCCTAAGGGCCAGGTGATTCCCGCTCCTAAGGCAGGCAAGAGGGTAGTTTTCACCTCTCATTTTGTTAGGGGGCTAGGGTTTCTACTCCACCCATTTGTTCGGGGTCTTTTGTTCTTCTACGGGCTAGATTTCCATGATCTAGCCCCGAACTCAATCCTTCACATATCTGCTTTCATAGTGATGTGTGAAGCCTTTCTCCGCCGCCCCCACACTTCGGCCTGTGGCTTAAGACCTTCAACGTGAAGCTGAAGGTGGTTGACGGGGAACACGCAGAGTGCATGGGAACCATGATCAGCAAGCTCCCGATCGCAACTTGGCCTAAGGCTCGTTCGTGGGGACGAACAAGGTCTGGCAGCATGAATGGTTCTACATCACCGAACCCCGCGACACAAGCGGGCGGCGGAACCTGCTTTCAGATCCGGACCCCCAATGAGGTTGACCTCCTGGACCAAAAAGGGTCTGGACTAGGGGTCGCATACTGAGGTAACTACTCTCGTGGGTCGTGTGTATGGCGTGATCTCCAAGGGGCACCTGCTCTCCTCCGTGATCCAGGTGATGCTGACCCGGCTTGTTCTCCCTTGCCAAAGTCGGGATTCCTCCCTATGGGAGTTCGATCCAGTAGGAGTCAAGCCACTGAAGCATCTCTTCAGCTCTATGCACAAAGAGATCTGGAAGCACCTCTTCAAGATCCAGAAGGAATGGCCCAAAGAGACGAGGATGCGGGCTTCAGCACCGAAGTTTCCGCCACAGAGGTAATAATAATCCTTGTCGAACACTTACCCTTTCCCTTATTTAATGATAATAGGAGTTCGAATTTTTACGTGATATACAGGGCTGGACGAAGAAGGCATCCCGGATTAAGTGTCCGACGCCTTTTCCCCAAGAGCCAGCGCTGCCTCTACTGACGGTGATGCTGGTTCCGGTGCCGTACAAGGCGCCGACCAAGAAGCCCAAAAAGACAAAGGGAAAGGGAGCCGGAGACAACCCCCATCCTGTGGGCAAGAAGCCCGATGACCTCCACATCCTCTCCTCTGACGAGGTGGAGGAAGATGATGAAGAGGAAGAGGAAGACATGCCCCCTGCGCAAGGCAGGGGGAGGAAGAGGGGGGTCGTCGCTGACGCGGGTACGGCCGCGCCCCGAAAGAAACTAAATCTTGGAGCTAGTTCGAGTTCATCCGAACATAGCTATGTGATGAAGCCCAGGGAAAAACCCTGCCAGAGACGTAAGTCAGTCCAGACTCAAGTGCCACACCTCTGTTTATTCAGCTTTTCTGGTATTTTAATAAATATTTTTCTCCTGCTGACCTACAGCCCTCCCGGTGTAAACCCCGATGTTACATCATTGGAGAGGAACTCTCTGGCGCCTGGCGAGACAGAGAGTGACCCGCCAGTCCAGGCTCCATCGCCCGTAATCGGTGGGGACACCAAAGTGTCATCCCAGCGGGTTCTCTCCGCCCAAGGAGATGAGGGCGGGGCAGGAGACAGGGCGGCCGAGGGTAATACCTCGGCGGCCGCTGACCATGGGGTGACGGCCCCCATGGACACCGAAGACGTGGGGCCCAAATAGTCCGGGGCCCCTCCGAACACCATCCCGGAGCCTAGCGCGGCTCCGGGGTCCGAAGACCCGGCTCCTCAAGTGGAGGAGGATACGGCGGCGCCCGGAGTTAATCCGGAGGCGCCGAATTCTATGGAGGGAGCACTGCAAAGTTCTCTCGTCATTGAAGAACACCGCACCGTGATGGGTGCGGTGATAAAGAAGATTCAGTCCGTCAAGGGCGGACTGAATGAAGCCTTCAACAGCCTTTTAACGGGCTTTGAGGTAAGCAATGTAATGCTGTTTAAGAAATTTTATTTGTTTTAAATATACCTGTATAACCAGTAGCCCCTGATGCTATGTGTGGTTCTGAAAAGAATCGGACGAAGTATCCATAGAACAACATACTTACAGAGCTGAACTGTTGTGCAGGCTTCCTTAGTTACGGCGACTTCGCGAGACGCAGAGGTGGCTGAACTAAATCAGAAGCTCGATGTGGCGAACGCGGACCTCGACCGCATCAACAAGCGTTTTGATGAAACACAAGGTATGCGGATTTTTTTAAATGTCAATAAGACCTAATTGATTGAGTATGTTTACAAACTCTAATATTCTATTCTGTATTACACAGTTGGCGCCGCTGAGCTTGAGGCCCTTAAGGGCGAGGTTGCCAAGGCCAAGAAGGAGGCCGAGGCGAACAAGGCGGCCGCTGATTTGGAGGAAGAAAAGGCGGAGTGCGAGAAGCACAAATCTCGGGTGTCCGAAGTCGAGGTCGAGCTCCAAGATGCCATCCCTAAGTGTGAGGCATCAGAGAAGAAGTCTTCGGAGCAAGCGACCGAGCTGTCTGCGGCAGTAAAGTCTGCCTAGGACTTGTGAGGCAAGGCACACAACGTCTGTGAGGAAATCAAAGAAGCGCGACAGATAGCATCTGGTAAGACATTTCCCTTACAGAGCATCTTTGGAGGGCGGAAGTATATTGGGCTGACACGATTGTGGAGTTCTCCAGGCTTGTTTGCTGATATTCCAAGGAGCAGCGCATATGCCGCTCAGTACTTCCGAGCCCAGGAGGGGAACGACATGGAGAAATTGTTCTGGTCGTAGTTTTATGCGCCACAACAACTAGTTCCCCTTAACGACCAGATGAAGCAGTTGGTCGAGCTGCACAACATGGAGGGTTCGGCCTTGAAGGACTTAATAGTCCAGCTATGGCCCGCAGAGCCAATCCCATGTAGCTACTTCGGATTTGTGAAGCAGCTCGTCGAGGCGAGTCCGCGGGTCGACACACTAACGCGTTCGGCCTGCATAGAAGGTGCTCGGATGGCCTTCGCCCGTGTCAAAGTGCACTGGGCGAAGATGAACATAGTGCATATAGCTACTGCTGGCCGTTTGGAGGCAAGGAGCACCGCAAAGCCGGAGAAGTACTTCGAGGACGTCATCGACGGTGCCTGCCTTGTAGAAGGCCAGTGTTCGAAGGATGTTGCCTTCGAATGATTGTATTCGGATGTAAATACTATGCTTATGAATCCAATGTGTATAACTTTTGCGCTATTATAATATCATCATCTTTTTCCTCCTGTGTGACTGCTTATTTTAAATCTGAAAGTTTCCAGTCGTCGGCTTCAGCCCCCAGGTACATAGTACTAGGGTGTTCGGTCAGATGCAAATACACGCTTTATCCAACGTCTTGGTCCGTATAGGAGGTGTATGCGGAGCGAACCAGGCAATCAGACTATGCGACGTTATTCCTTTCACTTAGTCGTAGGAGTTTGACAAGTGGGACTAGGTACTAGCCCTTGGTGCGGATGAAGTATCCAATTGCACTTGGCTGGGTGAAAAACCAACCCTTCGTATAACACGGGGTAGATGTATGTCGATCGTAGTATGAAACTAAGTCACTGGATTGCAGACCAGGTTCTCGCTTATCATGACAGTCACTTTTCGGCTTTCTCTACTAAGGTGCTTGACCGGACTAGCCAGAAGTACTATCGCAGTAGTTCTCCCTTTACACCCTAGCCGAACAATCGGGAACGTAGGGAGTAAGCACAGGAGCCAGGCAACCCAACTATTGACCCAAGAAATGAATCGGAACTGATGCATATAATGCAAATATCCAAGACGTCGAACACTCCCTATAGGTGTTCGATCTTTTCGATATGTACCAGGGCTGACTATAGCCCCTGGTGATAAACCCTTATTGTCAAGGCACATATGGAAATCTGATGCAGGAAAAGAATATTCCATGACGAGTGAATAAAACTCTGGACATAATACGAATAAATCTGTTCTATTAATATCCCTCTATAGTACGGCGAGATGCAAACTTTACAGATAATGCCGATGATCTTTTTTGGACATTTTACATGCCAAGAAGGTATATAACAAGAAAGAGAAAAAAGGTTTACACAGGGTCTTAATCTAAAAAACAAACCTTAGTACGGGTCCCTACTGCACGTCTGCGCCATTTCCTCATCTGTAATGTGTCCTTGAAGGCGTGAGTATGATGGCCGTCTATAGAAAGAAAAAAAGTAAACCTGGAAAAGAATAAATCGATCCGGTGTGGCCATAACAAGTCTAGTTCGTTTAATGAACCTAAAGAAGGTAAGTTTAAAGTCCGAATAGGTTATACCCGAACTATGGACTATATGCAGGTGCCCCCGGTCCTTGCCCAAGGAATTTTTAAGGCATAATTATGTACTCGAGGCACATATGCTATCACTTTATGGGGAAGTCGACGGGGGCATAGCTGTCAATCTTGCTCAGGTTCATTTGAGCTGCCGCACCGAAGCCTGTGCCGGACACATTTAGCTGTGTCCGCTATTGATAGATTATCCGGCTTGAGTAGGCCGCATTGGACTTCGGCTGCTAAGGCCGCAGTGTCCTCCTCCATACGGAGAGAGCGCTCCATATTTCCATTATCCGTTATAACGCCACGTGGTCCAGGCATCTTGAGCTTTAAATAGGCATAATGCAGGACTGCATTAAAGCGGGCGAAGGCCGTTCTTCCGAGTAGAGCATGGTAGCCACTTCGGAACGCAGCTATGTCGAAGAGTAGTTCTTCGCTTTGAAAGTTGTCGGGAGAACCGAATACAACCTCCAACGTTAAAGAGCCTGTGCAGGGAGCTTCAATGCCCGGTATCACTCCTTTAAAGGTCGTGCTGCTTGGCTTGATTGTTGATGGGTCGATCCCCATCTTGCGTACAGTGTCCTGATATATCAGATTGAGACTACTGCCGCTGTCCATAAGGACTCAGGTTAGATGGTATCCATATATTATTGGGTTGAGCACCAAGGCAGCCGAACCCCCATGCCGAATACTGGTCGGATGATCCCCGCGATCGAAAGTGATCGGACAGGCTGACCATGGGTTGAATTTTGGGGCGACAGGCTCAACGACATAGACGTCTCGGAGTGCGCGCTTACGCTCCCTTTTTGGGATATGAGTGGCATATATCATGTTCACTGTTTTGACCTCCGGTGGAAATTTCTTCTGTCCCCCTATATTCGGCTGGCGAGGTTCATCCTCGTCTTCGCTCTGAGGCTCCTTCCCCTTGTGTTCGGCGTTTAGCTTGCCGGCCTGCTTGAAAACCCAACAGTTACAGTTGGTGTGGTTGGCAGGTTTCTCTGGGGTGCCATGGATTTGGCAGGGCCTATCTAATGTCTTGTCCACACTTGATGGACCGTCTTTTTTGCCTTTAAATGGCTTCTTCCGTTGACCGGGTCTGCAGCCGCTGAATTCGGCGTTTACCGCTGTATCATCTGGGCTTCCAGAATTGTTTCGACGTTTGTTTTTGTTACGTCGTGGCTTTCCATTGCCGTCCCTGACTTCGGATGTTCCAAGGTCACTAGTGCTGCGACGAGCTAACCAGCTATTCTCACCCGCGCAAAAGCGAGTCATGAGTGTAGTCAGGGCTGCCATTGTCCTCGGCTTTTCCTGTCCAAGGTGTCTAGCTAGCCATTCGTCCCGGATACTGTGCCTGAATGCCTCTAAGGCTTCGGCGTCCGCACAGTCGACGATCTAGTTCTTCTTAGTGAGAAACCTGTTCCAAAGCTTGCGGGATGACTCCCCGGGTTGTTGGATGATGTGACTTAAATTGTCAGCGTCTGGGGGTGGACATAAGACCCTTGAAAATTGGCCCGAAAAGCGTCCTCAAGTTCTTCCCAACTCCCAATGGAGTTTTCTGGGAGACTGTTTAGCTAGTGTCGAGTTGGTCCTTTTAGTTTGAGGGGTAAATATTTGATGGCGTGGAGATCATCTCCTCGAGCCATGTGGATGTGAAGAATAAAATCTTCTATCCAGATGGCAAGATCCGTCGTTCCATCGTACGCTTCGATGTTCACGAGTTTAAACCCTTCTAGGAAATCATGACCCAACACCTCATCGGTAAAGCATAGAGGGTGTGAAGCTCCTCTGTATCTTGCTATATCGTGGCGTATGTCCGATGGTTGTGGTGTTCGGTATTGACCCTGAACTGGTATGTCACCGGCGCGATTGGCTTGATAGCCGCCGTCCCGTGCGGGAGCTCGGTCTCTAGTTCCGAATATAGACCTGGTCTTGCTAGCTTTTTGTTTAGGTCCTCACGCAGACTGTGTTTTCGGACTTGGGCTGCACCCTCCTTTCCTTTATGGGGTGGGGGCTTGTTTACGCCATTGCTAGCGACTCTATCCCGTCCACGAGGTGGTCGGCCCGGCTTGTTGGTGGTGTTATTTTTTAGTGGGACTGGCGCAACGGCCTCGTCGTCGAATTCGGGCAGCAGCTTGCGCTTGGAATAGCCTTTGGTTTGTCCGTTAAAGCCATGTTTCTGTTCGGCATCTAGCACCTCATTCGATCTATCATTGAGCGTGTCTTGTGCAGCTCGAAGTTGTCTCAGCTGCTTATTTAAGCTCCGTGCAGTGTCTAAAAGCAGCCGATGGAAGCGTTTTTGTTCGGAGGGTTCTTCTGGGACGGTATATTCATCGTCATCCAGGATAGCCTCTTCTTCGGAGACCGGTTCATAGTCACTGTCTTCAGCATCACTGTCATCGGACTGCGGCTTCGGACTCTGTTCACCGTCCTCTCGCTCCCCCTGCTTTATCGCTGGATCTGCGGGGTCTTCGGCTTGTTCCGGAATATCACCATCATTAGTCACGATGTTGCTGTCTTGTCCTTTACGGGATTTTGTTTGGTGTTTTGAACACCGGCGCTTGGGAGGTTCTTCGGCGGGTTTATCCTCTACGGGATTTTTTTCGCCGTTGCCTTCCGCCTCTTTGGGTGTATCCACCATATACACGTCATATGAAGATGTAGCTTTCCACCGCCCTGTTATGGGCCGACTTTGATCTGTATCTGCTTCAGCTTCGAGGTCCATCCTGTCGAAGTCTTCTGAAGCGTAGTCGAGTAGATCGGTTAGATCGTCAACCGTGGGTACCAAGTGGGTGGTGGGTGGGGAACAAAATTCTTCACCCCCTGGGTATAGCGCGGCTGTTCATCAGCCTCCAGTTCGAACCGGATATAGTGCGGCTGTGTGCTCTCATCCAAGGAGAGAGATCTTAATCTGCTTAACATGTCGCCAAGTGGTGAGTGCTGGAAAATATCCGCAGCACATAATTCGGCGATAGGCGCCTGATTGGATTTGAGGGGCGCAGTTACACGCAGTTCGGAATCAGAGACCGGAGCCGAGTCCGGGGTTCCAGTAACACAGACCCCATCAGTTGGGTCCGTGTGCGGCTCCAACGGCGTAGAGTCTGCGGCTCCCGTGGTGGGGTTGAGCTTCCCATCTTCGGGTGACACAATCTATTCTGGATCTAGGGCCAGAACTTTTGCAGGTGCTATTTTCTGATCCGTGACAGAGTTAAGTCATGATCATCATGGTGGCAGAGAGGGCTTGATGCTGGCTCGAATCTGATGATGATCAAGTCTCCACGGATATCAGTAACGTAGTTCAAGCTACCGAATCTGACATGTTGGCCAGGGGCGTAGCTCTCGATTTGCTCAGTGTTGGCACGAAGCGCGAAGCCGCCGAACACGAAAAATTGGTCGGGAGGAAAAATCCCCTCGACGTCGCCGTTGCAGTTGACGACGTGATCCATCAGTCCTTCCATCGACGACATAGTGGAACTCTCAATGAAAGCACCAATGTCGGTGTCAAAACCGGCGGATCTCGGGTAGGGGGTCCCGAACTATGTGTTTGAGGATTGATGGTAACAGGAGGCAGGGGACACGATGTTTACCTAGGTTCAGGCCCTCTCGATCGAGGTAAAACCCTACTTCCTTCTATATGAGTATGAGTGAATATGTGTACAAGAGTTGACCTACCTCGAGATCGTAATGGCTAAACTCTAGGTCTAGCCTATGAGGATATTATGATTCTTCTCTAGCCTCTGTGGACTAGACCCTCCGGTATATATACACACCGGAGAGGCCTAGGGTTTGTACATATCATCTTGCAGAGGAAGGAAAATCTACACCGGAGCCTAAAACTTGCCATTACAACAATCTAGGAGTCCTATCCGGATACGAGAGATGATCTTCTATAATAATCTTCACGACCCACCAGTCCGACCCACCGGGAGTTTGTGCGGCCACATGATGACCCCCCGATCCAGGGCTCCCTCAAGAAGTCTCACGGAAACTAGCATTGCCCATGTTTTTCGTAGTCAAAACAAGGCTAGTGATTGTTTAGCAAATTTTGCAAGAGTAGAAGGTAGAACAATTACTTGGATTGGCTCGGGCCCTTCGAGGGTTCTTGAAATGGTGTCAGAGGATTGTAATAACTTAATGTCTGAGTAATACAAGTGTTTTAATCCTGCAAAAAAAACACATGGTAGTTCATACCTATTTCAGGAACATATTCGACAAAATAAGGACATACTACTGTATTCTACATTGCAGTTCATAATACTAAGCACTATGTAAGGGCACGCCTAGGCATTCTACTAGACATAGGGAGGGTCTTCATCGTCTGTCCTTGCCCTTTCCTTTGTCATCTCTATGATAGATGTAGTACATCGCAAAGGCGTCGAGGGGTTGCTGGGGAGGGGAGGGCGTGGGCGTCCAAAGAAGAGGGGAGTCTGATGAGGCGTCAGGCGACACATGCCTGCTTAGCGGCCATGCGGCAGGCTTTGGCTGCTTGCTCAACCATGAGTCGCTCTGATGCCTTGACACCATCCACAAGGCCTTGGCATTATTGAGGCGCTAGTGGCAGGAGCCTCTCTCCATGCTGGTCAAGGACAAGAACCAATCGCTCCTCATCGGACTTGAAGGGCATGACTACTAGCACGGAGCAGTTGTCTTCGGCGTGGGCAGCATTGTTGACGTGGTGAGCTCCCCACACAAGGATTAGGGCAGATGTGGCATGCTCGGATGGCACGGGATCAACACTGAATGCCAGAGCGATGGGGACGGCCCAGGTCTGCTAGAGCCCCGTCGGGCCCCGTGCACGGCACGGAGCTGGATGAGCTTCCCGGGTTTCCAGCCGTGTTCCAGTGAAGGCCCATGTGGAGGGTGCGAAGCTAGCCTCCGACACGAGTGTGTTTGGGATGGCACAAAATCGACACCCAATGCCAAGGTGATTGCGATGACCCAAAGCTGCAAGAGCCCCATCGGGCCTCGGGAGAGGACAGGAAGCTCGACGAGTGTGTCTGGGTCGATGGGTCCATCCCCGATCTGAATCCAGAGTCAGGGCCAAACTTGGCGGCGTGGGATGGTGGAGACAAGACCTGATCGGAGAAGAATCCATGGATGGTGAGCGGAGCGAAGATGAGAGAAATCACCTACAGTTTGGGGATGGGGTTTTGTGGGGTTTTGAGTGGGCCAAACTAGGCCGAACGATGTGGTGTATGCGTCCGAATGGCCTTAATACCACTCACTCATTTTTACTCGCGCTTAAACGGATTTTCTTATATATTTTTAAATGATCTTTTTGTTTTGCCTACTAATGACTAATAAATGCAAATGATTACAAAATTCTTGTTTGTTTTGTTCCTTGTCGAAATGGCCAATTTTAGGTGAAAATCAAGCCATATACGCATTACACCAGAAGCAAGGATAATTGTCATTCAACTAGGCATGCATAGAGGTTTTTAGAGGAGAAGACGATGCATGGTACACGCGCTTGATGCTCGTATTGCTTCTCGTACCACTTGTCGTTGACTCTGTGATGTCGTGCCTAACGACTTTCATGAAGGGGTCCGTGACTGATTCACAAAGAATCTGTTAGGGTTTTCCTAACCATGCCATTGAAGAATGGATAATTCTTTATTTTTTTACAATTGTTTAGATCATTTATCAAAAACATGTTTGATACTGCTACAAAAGGAATCATTATGGTAAAACCATTTACTGAATCAAAGAAACTCCTAGACGATATGCAAGAAAATCATGCTAAGTGGCATGTTGTAATGCCCAGGATGCGACTATATCTCCTACGTGTCGAGGCACGACTTAGAGACATAAGCGCATTCTGGAATGATCGCAAGCGTGGTATCTTTGCACAAATCATGTAAAATACAGGGATGAAAGAGTAAAATAGTTGGCTTACACTCGCCACGTCACACAATAATTACAATAGCATACATTCATCCAAATAACACAGGGTCTGACTATGGACGAAATCCAAACGAGAAAAGATACCACAACCACAAGCCTTGATCGCCCCTAGTAGGAACCACTACTGATCGTCGGGATACGCCACATACACACGACCACGTTCTTCATCGAACTCCCACTGAAGTTCTTGTCCATCTCCTATGTCGTACCCTGTTGTACCTGCATCTGGTGTGGTGTTGAATCCGTGAGCCACAGAGGACTCAACAATCCCGTTCCTGGGTATCAAAACTACCAAAGCCATAGGTGAGGAAAGGCCATAAACAAGGGTTGCAGCAAGCACTAAGCACTAGCTTACGCGTTTAGAGCGAGAAGAGAACAAGTGCCAACCATCGCCAAGTTGATCAAGAAGTGATCCTAACTACTCATGATCAAACATAACCCCATCGTGTTCACTTCCCGAAGCCCTTCGGAAAAGAGACCATCACGGTTACTCACGCAGGTAGTGTATTCATGAATAAGGTGTCAAGTTATCTACAACCAGATATTAACAAATTCCCATCTGCCACATAACCGCGGGCACAACTTTCGAAAGATCAAAACCCTGCAGGGGTGTCCCAACTTAGCCCATCACAAGCTCACGATATGCGGAGTCGCAACTCCAAATTGGGAAGACCCGAGTATCCTCGGAATCCCGTGCTCAAGATATTTCGACAAAGGTAAAACTAATCCTGCAAGACCTCCCGGCGTGCCGACACCCTGATAGTAGCCGCGCGTATCTCGTCTCAGGCCATGACCGGATGAGCACTACGTACAACAACCAAAGACCCCATAAATTGGGTGGCACCGCAAGTGGCTCTAGTTTGGACCAACACTCAAAACGAGCACTGGCCCGAGGGTTGATTAATAAATCCTCGGGTTAATTACTCCCTCGGTAAGTTTTAGTTGTTAGGCAAATGTAGTACCAAAGTTGGGCCTTGCTGGAAAAGCTTTAAGCAGTGCGAATTATCAAGGGGGCCCCATAAACCCCAACCGTGTTAGGAACGCAAAATCAAGGAAAATAACACCAGTTTATCGGGTCCTAATGTGTCATGAGTGGAACAAAACACCAAGCAGAAGGCCAAGCCTTCCACCCATTACCAATATATATGTGCATTATTAAAAAAGATTTATATTGTGTTATCTCAATAAAGAAGTCCAACATGGAGCAATCTTCAACTTCACCTGCAACTAACAACGTATAAGAGGGGCTGAGCAAAAGCATACTTAGCCAATCAATGGTTTGCTAGGAAGGCGGTTAGAGTGTTTCATGGCAACAATAGGAGGCTGACACAATAGGAATAGGCATCGAGGCATAGCTAAAGAGCGAGACAACTAGCATAGGCAAAGATATAGGTGATATCGGGGAACGGTCATCTTGCCTGGGATTCCGCAAGGAAGAAGGACGAGTCCAAGAAGAAGACAAACGGATGAAGTCGAACGAATCCTCACAACTCCGGAACGGAACCGAAGCTAAAGAGAGAAGCATACTGGAAAGAAGCAAACAACATGGTAAACACACAAGCATAAACATGGCATATGATGAACATCCAAGTATGATGCATGTCCGGTTTAAATATGCATGGCATGGCAAAGTGCAACAAACAACACTACAATTTAAGTGGAGCTCAATATGCAGCAAGTTGCATATTGACGAAACACCACATCTAATTATTTAGTTGACTCTCGTTTATGAACCCAACAAGTTTAATTGTCTTTAGCATGGCAAGAGGTGAAGCACAATTAAACTACCTATCTAGGCTATTTAAATAGGGCCGGAAACAATAAACAATAATTCCGGAAAATCCCCATGTCATTAGTAATTATTAAAGCAAACAACAACTTTAAGCATTTGAATGTTGTTATCATGATGCGGATGACAAATGCAAGTTTTATGCAATTTTATTAAAAGTTAACATGAACATGTTAGGAAGCATTTGTCACCGTGGTGGAAAGAAAGGGATGCCACGGCGGCGATACCCGAAAATGATGCCACGACAACATAGCGGTTTCGGTAACTCGTTGAGAGACCGGTGCAAAAGATGAAGTGTGAAGCAAGCGTGCAAATATGGTGGGGTGCTCCCGGTTACTGGGTTTCCACGAGTTGGTGGCGAGGCAAACGAGGGGCATCGCAACCGACAATTAGGGCATGGTGCAAAGAAGTATTTCATCTCATACAACGCATGCAACAATCGTCTCGGTGGTATACCTTTGAAGCGTGCATTTTCAGAGGGGTTCGAGACGTCGAGGGAAGTATTGGAAGTAGTCGTACAATGGTCGTCGACGGAAGTAGTGGTACACGTGGTGGTAGTGGTACACGTTTCGTAGCCGTTCACGTTTTCGTAGATGTTCGGGGTCACGACGAGGAACTTGACGTCCACGGAGTCGATGGTAGTGGAACTTGGCATTTTTGCAATCTGGGTCTTCGGCGACGGTGGTTGTACTCTTGTCGGAGAGGGACTTAGCGCAAAGCATGTCGACGGTAGTTGTACACGGGCGTCGGGAGGAATTTGATGAATCCGAAGGGGTACTTGACGTTTTGGTGGAGTAGTCGTCAGGGTTGTATTGTCGCTGGTGTACTTGGCGCTTGCGGTCCAAAACCGAGGTCACCGGCGGTGTAGTCGTGGAACTTGACAAAATGCCAGCACTGCAGAAGTTCCTGGCAGAGTTCCTACATCAGGATGATGGTTGGAGGGCGAAGAGCCGTTCTCGAACTGAACAACGAGAGGGACTTGTGCAGGGGAGACAGCGAGCACCAGGGCTCGACGCAGTGGAGCTGCGGGCGACAACCTTGGCTGGTGCGAGGAAGATCGGCGGGGACGTGGCCGAGGAGGAGGCGCACAGCTGCGGGACAGGCGAGCTCGTGGCTGCCGGCGAGCTCGGCGAGGCCGAGGCGCGAGGACAAAGGGAAGGTGCAGGCAAGGCAACGCGGCGGCGACCTGGTCCTTTGGATGCTGGCGGTGGGGAGGCGAGGCAAGGGCCACCGGAGTTTGGCCTCCGGTGGTGGCGCGGGAGAACGGACATGGCACCCTGGCGAGGCGACAGCGTGAAGGAGGCGGAGCAGAGGAGGGGGCATGGCGCGACGGAGGACGGTGGAGATGGACGGCGGGCTTGAGCTGGAGGAGGGCCCGGAGGGGAAGGACGGCTTGCGGGGACGGACACGGGCGCCGGGGCCCTACTCCGTCGAGGCAGGTGGAGGCCGGTCGATGGGATCGAGCGGGAGCGGCGGGTAGGAGGAAGAGGTCGAGAGAGATGGGAGAGGAAGAGGGGATCGGGTAGAGGCGGTGCACGGGAGGAACAAGGGAAGAGAGCGAGAGGAGGGGGTTCGGGGCTAGGGTTAATAGGTGGGATGGGCCTTCGGCCATGAGGTCACATGGGCCGCGCGGAAGGAGGCCGACCTGGCTGCTGGCTTTGTGCTCTCTCTCTATTCTCTTTAGCAGGGAAAAAAATAGAGAGAGATCAAAGGAATTAACAGAAGAGGCCATCAACAAGAATAAAATGGTGGAACATATTTTGTAAGGCTTTATGGAATATTTCCACCCCGACAAAAGTGGTTCCGACAAAACAGGGGAAGTTAAAACCAAAATTATTTGACTTGAACCGAAGGAGTTTGAATGGAGCCTAGACTTTAGGGGTTGCCCAAAAATGTTGAGAATTTTGGAAGAGCCTCGATAAAAGGGATTAGAATTGTTGGCAAAGGTTTTGTAGTCAAACTTGAGATGGAATAGGCATGGGAATATTGCAAGTGTGTCATGGTTAATTCCAAAAGAATGGAGTATTTATTATAATAGCTCCCTAATAATATTGAGAGACTATGTTATAAAGAGAAATCATTAAATGACATCCCTCAATTTAAATGGACCGAAGGTCCAAACAATTTATTTAGTTGAGTAGCAAAAGATTTATGACATGATGGCATGATGACATGATGCAACGCAAAAAAAAAAAAATAGAACAACCAAAAAGAAATACACGGCGAAACCCGGAATAGCTGGAAGTCTTCTGGAGCGTCGGTCTTGGGGCGTCACACATGTTGAAAGATCGACGTCTAGAAAGGTAATTTCTATTACCGAATAAAACAATTAAGAGCTTACGACAAAGACTGACGAGCTCATAGGTATGATAAAAATGTAATGAAGAAATTATTATCAATACTATTATTGAAGCTAATGTTTGAGGCCAATCTCATTGCTGCCAATAGTTATAATGCAGGGTAGAAGAATCAAAACTTTGCTTCCACCTATCAGAAACCATCATGTCCTAACAATACAACAGCGCCAAATAATTATAATAGTGGCGGTAGCAATGGTAATTGCTAGATACTTGAGGAAACCCTCAAATCTTATATTACAGCTAAAAACGAACAAAATAACACCTTTAATGAAAAGTTGAAGTCTCATGATAATTGTCTTGGTCAAATGACCAATAAAATTGTCGGAGTCACAGTTGATGTGCAGGCTCTTCTGGAAAGAAAACGCAATATGGAGGCGCAAGTTGCTACGATGCTGAAAGTCAAACCATCATCATTTCTAAGTTTGGAGGAAAGCTAAAACATATTCCGATAAAAAGTATTAAAATGATGAGATGTGACAAAGACACGTCTGGGGAACTAGACAATAGTCGTGCTCCCGCTCATAATTACTCTATTGAATATTACATGAAAATGATGAACTTAAAAACATCACATCCCATGAGTAAAGAACGATGAAGCATTGAAATTTCATTCTTCAAGTAGCAACAAAGGTACATGAATTATATGCATAGTACGAAAATGTTGCATGATAAGCTGCCAACTAAACTGTAAGGGCATGTTTCTCCCTAATGGTTTTGGTGATTGATGACAATACTCTTGCGGACTAATCGTGTGCTGTAAGCTCATACAGGTATATCTCCCTTATGGCACAAGACGATTGATTGCCCCTCGGATTCCATGAAGGACGGTGTTTTCTTTTTGCTCCCTGTAGGTGGCATTGAGTAATAGGAAAGCCGTACTATTAAGAGGGGGTCCGCGTCGGAAAGGTTTGGGTAGAATCATCACGTACACATCTTTCTCCCACACTTCTTTTCCTTGCTTCTCTGGAGGTCCAACCGGTTTTCGTTCGCTGAGGCAATTCTGTGGCTTCTGTACTGATCTTCTGCCTAGCATGCGGTAGTACCGCTCTGACAAGCGGTAGTACCGCACAGGTACACGGTAGTACCGCTTGCCGACACGGTAGTACCGCTCCAGCGGTAGTACCGCGTCCCCATGCGGTAGTACCGTGTATCTGGGCCAGGCGCTGAAGTCTAAGTACGAGAAGTGGATGCGGAAGTAATTTTTTACTTCCGCATACCGTGCGGTAGTACCGCTTAACCTAAGCGGTAGTACCGCTTAGCTGATGCGGTAGTACCGTGTCGCATTTTGCTACTTCCGTTTTCCCCTGCGGATGTAGCCACGGATGTAATTTATTTCATCCGTGGCTGTATCAGGTCTCGTGTTTTTGCCTTGGCGGTAGTACCGCTTCCCAAGCGGTAGTACCGCTCAGCCAGCGGTAGTACCGCTCATGAGTTGCGGTACTACCGCTCTCTGCGGGCTGAAACTTCAAATAACGGTTGGATTTGTCCCCCCACTATATATAGGGGGTCTTCTTCTCCAAGGAGACTTACCTCTTCCCCCACTACTCCATTGTTGCTCCAAAAGCTCCATTTCCGCCCGATCTCTCTCCCTAGCCAATCAAACTTGTTGATTTGCTCGAGATTGCTTGAGGAGGCATCGATCTACACTTCCACCAAGAGATATTTGATTCTCCCCACTAATCCCTTGCGGATCTTGTTACTCTTGGGTGTTTGAGCACCCTAGACTGTTGAGGTCACCTCGAAGCCATATTCCATTGTGGTGAAGCTTCGTGGTTTGTTGGGAGCCTCCAAGTTGTGGAGATTGCCCCAACCTTATTTGTAAAGGTTCGGTTGCCGCCTTCAAGGGCACCACTAGTGGAATCACGGCACCTTGCATCGTGTAAGGGCGTGAGGAGATTACGGTGGCCCTAGTGGCTTCTTGGGGAGCATCGTGCCTCCACACCGCTCCAACGGAGACGTACTTCCCCTCAAAGGGAAGGAACTTCGGAAACACATCCTCGTCTCCTTCGGTTCTACTTGTGGTTATTTCTTACCTTTACTCTTGCATGCTTTACTTGTTTAATTCCTATAGCATGCTTGTGTAGTTGTTGGGCTTATTGTCATTAGTTGTCTTCATAGTAGTTTATCTAGACAACTTATTTTATCGCCTAATTTTAATTGGTTAAGAAAAGCTAAAAAATGTTAGTTGCCTATTCACCCCCCCCCTCTAGTCAACCATATCGATCCTTTCAATTGGTATCAGAGCCTCGTCTCTTTTTAAGGACTTTACCGTCCAAAGAGTATGGTTGACAACGTAGTCGAGACGGAGGACCATTCCGATGGAAATCCGTCCTTGCCTACGGTAGATGGGGGAGCCTCCGTCACTCGTGAGGAGTTCAATGTGGCCTTGACCACATTGAAAGAATCACTAGCGAGCGAGGTCAAGGGCATGTTTAAAGAAATGTTTGAGGGGCTTAAATTATCCACCTCACCGTTGGAAGTGGGTCGTCCCGCTACCAACGTGTCAGAGGCTAATCCCGACAAGGGAGAAGCTAGTAGTGAGCAAGCCCCGGTCACTAAGCATGGTAGTGGGAAATTTGCCCAATCTCCTCCGCCTACTCACTATGGAGGACCCGTCCCCACACCGCATTTAAATTCCGTCGGGCCTCCACCGAAGTTTGTTAAAAATACTGATTTTGCTACTTGGGTGTTTCGTTTCAAACGTCATATTAATCATTGTTCCACTAACCTCTGGAGAATCATTGAGCAAGGTTTTTATCCGTATGATCCTGACAACATGACTCCAAGAGAAACTGCCGATCATCAGTTCAACGAGTCCGCACTTTGCATTCTTCAAGACTCAATCCCTCCTGAAGACATTGCTCATCTTCGTCCATTCACTGTGGCCAAGGAAGCATGGGAACATGTTGGCACAATGTACAAGGGAAGCACAAGCATTCAACGCTCCAACTATGAAGTAGTGCAAGATGAAGCTGATGAGTTTGCAATGATCGAGGATGAAGATCCTCGTGAACTTTATCGAAGATTAACTATTCTTGCAGTATCTCTTCGAGACCATGGCAGTAAGGACACGGATGACAATTGGATCAAGCGCAAGTTCCTGAAGGCCATGATGCCCTATCACAAGGCCATGTCATCTGTGATTCGTCAGAGACCAGACTTCCACACTTTATCCTCAAATGAAGTGTTGGATGAATTTGTTGCCATGAGGATCCTTGACGTTACCGCCGACAATGCGGTCCTAAGAGCTCAACGATCCAAGAAGCCTAATCTTGCCCTGAAGGCCAAGGCTTGTGTGGAAGAGGAGGAAGTTGAAGATGATGATGAGTGCTGCCCCGAGGACACCAAATATGCTTATCACGAGCACATGGCTCTTGCTTCTAGGCAATTCTGGGGCAAGAAGAATTCAAGGTCCAACTTCAACAGGAACAACTCCAGTGGGAACAAAGGGAAGCAACGAGTAAGGACATGCTTCAACTGTGGAAATGTAAGCCACTTCGTTGCGGATTGCCCATATGAGAAGAGAGAAGACTTTGGAGGCAAGCTTATTCGGAAGGACAAGTCAAAGTCCTATCCCAACAAGAACAACTTCATCAAAAAGACTCCTCCGAAAGTGTTGGTGGCTCAAGAAGAATATGTGGAGGATGATGACAATGATGAAGAGGATGAGGTGACCACTATGGCCACAATTGCAATTGCTACCACTCCGCACTCATCTCTATTCAACTCACCAAACGAAAACATCACCGCCAAGTGTCTTATGGCCAAGGCCACCAACAAGGTAACTCCGATCATCAACTCTACTATCTCTTCTAACCCCTCATTAACTAATTGTATTGATGAGGGTGAGGGTAATAAGGAGGGAGAAAATGAATTTGATGTGTTCATAAAGAATCTCAAGGGCAAATCCAAGAAGCATGTGGTTGCTCTCTTGGAACAACTCGGTGAGGCAAATGATATTATTGAGGCTCACGAGGAAACCATCACTAAAATGGAAGGGCATACTCGAGACTATGCCGATGAGATATCGGATCTCTCTAACGCTCTAGAGGAGGAGCGTGGTCTTCGTTTGACTCTTGAGGAGTCACACAACGTTGATCATGCTAAATTAAAGAAAGATCTTGATCATGCTCTAGTTGTCTCTCGTGTCCTTAACTCAGAGAAGGCAAAACTTGCGGTTGATCATGCTAAACTCAAAGAGGAGTTTGACATACTTGACAAGGCTCACAAGGCCTTGAAAGGAATGCATGCTTCTCTCAAGGAGTCTCATGATCAACTCCAAGTTTCGCTAACCAAGGAAAAGGCTATCTTTCCTCGCATGGTTTTAATTGATAATGCAAATGCTACTAACCCATGTTGTGAGCATGTGCATCTTGTTGAAGAGAATGCCGAGTTGAAGAAGCAACTTGAGAAAGGCCTTGTGACTTGCATACAAGGTGAGAAGAACCTCAACGCCCTTTTGAGCAATCAAAAGGAAGTTGTGGCAAAGGAAGGAATTGGGTTTGCTCCTAAGCCCAAGAAAAAGAAGAATGACAAGACAAAGCAACCACCCCCTCTCCGACAATCCTTTGTGAAAGAAGGAGAGGGCACCTCTACCAAGAAGAAAAGTGGTGGGGTCAAGAAAAACTCCACCACACCCTCAAACATGGTCGGCGATTTTAATCCGTCATATGTTTTATGCCGTGCTAATGATGGCCATGTGTTTGCTAAATTTGTTGGTTCTTCTTATGAGTACATTGAATGGTCCATTTGGGTTCCTAAGACCCTTGTCACTAACCTCAAAGGACCCATTACCAAATGGGTACCTAAATCCAAGCATTGATCTATTGTAGGGGTTTGCTTCCGGTGGGG
Source organism: Secale cereale (assembly GCA_902687465.1). Taxonomy (NCBI): domain Eukaryota; kingdom Viridiplantae; phylum Streptophyta; class Magnoliopsida; order Poales; family Poaceae; genus Secale; species Secale cereale. The sequence continues at coordinate 436,155,675 of LR738709.1, forward strand.
GATCATGGTTGCTCGATAGCGGAGCCACAAATCATATGACCGGAAGCAAAGACTTGGTGGTGGACGTGCATCTCGGTTCATCTATGGCCACCAACGTCGAATGGGGTGATGCTTCATCTTCTAAGGTATTGGGACTTGGCAAGGTGGTTGTCTCTCATGATCTCACGATCGAGAAAGTCATGCTTGTTGAGTCCCTTGCATACAATTTACTTTCTGTCCGCCAGCTTGCACTCATGGGCTTTGCTACATTCTTTGATATTGATTCTGTGGCCCTCTTGTGGAGCAAGACTCTTAAAGTAGCCTACGTTGGGCATGTCGAGAACGGCCTTTATGTGGTTAACTTCTCGAAGCAACCCACTAAGGTTGCGACATGCCTAATGGCTAAAGTTGATGTGGGATGGCTTTGGCATCGCCGTTTGGCCCACGTCAATATGAGATCTTTGCAAAGTCTTCTCAAGGGGGACCATGTCCGAGGACTAACAAATGTTAGCTTTGCCAAAGATCGTGCTTGCAGGGCATGCATTGAAGGAAAATTACATGAGAAGGCTCACCCTCCCACGACTATCATCTATTCAAAGAGACCTCTAGAGCTCCTCCACATGGATCTCTTTGGGCCTCCCACTTTTGATAGTCTTGGGGGTAGAAAATATTGCTTGGTGATTGTGGATGATTACTCAAGATATACCTGGGTATACTTCTTCAAGAAGAAGAGTGAGACCCAACAAACCGTCATCAACTTTGCAAATGAAGCTCAACGACAACATGAAGCAAAGATTTTGATGATTAGAAGTGACAATGGCACCGAGTTCAAGAACTACACCTTGGATGAGTTTCTTGGTGATGAGGGGATCAAACATCAATATGCCGCCCCATATACCCCTCAGCAAAATGGTGTTGCGGAGAGAAAGAACCGAACTCTAATAGATGCTGCAAGAACCATGATGGCTGAATTCAACTCTCCATACAACTTTTGGGCCGAAGCCATCAACACCGCTTGCCATGCATCAAATCGTCTCTATCTTCGCAAAGGCTTGAACAAAACTCCGTATGAGATTCTTACCGGTAACAAGCCCAATCTCAAGTACTTCCGGGTGTTCGGGTGTAAGTGTTTCATTCTTAAGAAAGGTGTTCGGTTGTCTAAATTTGAATCTAGAGCTCATGAGGGCATATTTGTTGGTTATGCTACAAACTCTCATGCTTACCGTGTCCTCAATAAGTCCACCGGACTCATTGAGGAGACGAGTAACGTAGAGTTTGATGAAAATAACGGCTCCCAAGTGGAGCAAAGTGGTACTTGTGATACAGGTGATGAAATTCCTCCTCAAGCCATAAGAAGAATGGGTATTGGATACATCCTACCCGTTGAGGAACCCCTTGTGGCCGAAGGAGAAGGACAACGTTCCACTCAAGTGGAACCATCACCAACCCAAGACCCACACGCTTCCGAAGAACAAAATGAAGGCCCTCAACCGGACGAACAAGGCCAAGTGCGAGATCAATCACAAGATGGTGGTGATCCACCAAATGATGCACAAGGCCAAGTTCTCTCCTCCAAGCAAGATCAAGGTCAAGAGGAAGCTCAAGATCAAGATCTAGCTCCTGACGTCGCTCAAGATGACCAACTCAGTGCTCCTCAGTTATCTCTTGAAGAGCAATTGGAGCGTCGTGCTGCAAAAGTTGCCTCCAGGCTTGCTTCCAGAGAACTTCACATGGAGAATATTCTAGGAAGCATCAAAAGGGGGGTAAGCACTCGTAGACAATTAGCAAATTATTGTGCTCATCAAGCTTTTGTCTCTTTTGTTGAACCTAAGAAGGTCTATGAGGCTCTCGAAGACCCCGACTGGCTCAATGCCATGCATGAAGAACTTAATAACTTCGAGCGCAACAAAGTGTGGCGTCTGGTGCCAAGACCAACGGAGAACCATAATGTCATTGGAACCAAATGGATCTTTAAGAACAAGCAAGATGCCCATGGCATTGTCATCCGCAACAAGGCACGTCTGGTGGCTCAAGGCTACTCCCAAGTCGAGGGCATCGACTACGGTGAAACCTTTGCCCCTGTTGCTCGTCTTGAATCTATTCGTTTGTTGCTTGCCTATGCTTCCCATCATAACTTTAAATTGCAACAAATGGATGTGAAAAGTGCTTTTCTTAATGGTCCCATTAATGAGTTGGTATATGTTAAACAACCCCCGGGGTTCGAGGATCCTAAGTTCCCCAATCATGTTTATCAACTTGATAAGGCACTCTATGGTCTTAAACAAGCCCCACGAGCGTGGTATGAGCACCTTACCGAGTTGTTACAAGATCGTGGGTTTGAAATTGGGAAAATCGACCCCACTCTTTTTACTAAGAAGGTCAAAGGGGAGTTGTTTGTATGCCAACTATATGTTGATGATATTATCTTTGGTTCTCCTAACAAAGCTTTCAATGATGAGTTCGCCGCACTCATGACCACTCACTTTGAGATGTCCATGATGGGAGAGTTGAAGTACTTCCTTGGATTTGAGATCAAACAACGTAGAGAAGGCATCTTCATCAAACAATCCAAGTATACTCAAGACATGCTCAAAAGGTTCAACCTTAGTGATGTCAAGCCGGCTACTACTCCGATGCCAACCAAGTGCCAACTTGACATTGATCCCAATGGTAAAGCCGTGGATCAAAAGGTATATCGCTCTATGATTGGATCCTTGCTTTACCTTTGTGCATCTAGACCGGATATTATGTTGAGTGTGGGAATTTGTGCACGGTTTCAAGCCTCACCTAAGGAAAGTCACTTTGTGGCTGTCAAGCGAATCTTTCGATATTTGGCTCATACCCCAAACTTTGGCTTATGGTACCCAAGAGGAGCGAACTTCAACCTTGTTGGTTTCTCTGATTCTGACTGGGCGGGAGACAAAGTGGGTAGGAAGTCCACCTCGGGAGGGTGCCAATTTCTTGGTTGCTCTCTTGTTAGTTGGTCTTCCAAAAAGCAAAGTTGTGTATCTCTCTCGTCCACTGAAGCAGAATATGTGGCCGCTGGCAGTTGCTGTGCTCAACTCTTATGGATGAGGCAAACTTTGAAGGATTACGGTGTCATTTGTGACAAAGTGCCTCTTTGGTGTGACAATGAGAGTGCCATCAAGATTTCTCTCAACCCGGTGCTTCACTTCAAGACGAAGCATATTGAGATTCGGTATCATTTCATCCGGGATCACATAAGGCAAGGAGAGATCGAGCTTCACTACGTCAACACTCATGATAACCTTGCAGATATCTTCACGAAGCCATTGGATGAAGCTAGATTTCGCGAGTTAAGGCATGAGCTAAATATCATCGATTTGAGCAATGTGGTTTGAGTCTGTGCACACACACCCCTCACACTCAATATAGCTATCTTGTCTAGATGTAGGCATGGACATAGGGCGAGTATTGTTCTCTCAATGAACTGTTCCTCCCCCCATTATGCATAAACTAACCAAGTCTTTATCATTTGCCATACATTTGTGGTTTAAATGTTTCAAGTCGAGTTTTGGATCATGGGCCCAAGGATAATTCTTCGCGGTGCCATATCTATATACTCAAACATAGGTGGCCTCGGCCACCGCCCTCCTCTGAGGAGTGTGTTGGTTCACTTTGCGTGTGCGTGCATCTGTTTTTCTCCTTTTTCTTTGCTTAAAGCCTCTTGTCAGCCGTGTTTGTTCTTGGAGGAGCGGTACTACCGTGCCAGCTTACGGTACTACCGCAGATGGGGTTACGGTACTATCGCTCGACCAGCACGGCAGTAATTTTTTACTGCCGCTGGTAAAGCGGTACTACCGCTTAGCGAGCGGTACTACCGCACAAGCGGTACTACCGCGATGACCGCGGTACTACCGCACGTATCAAAACGCGTGGGGGTTATAAGCAGGCAGGGGGAGTTCGATCTCCCCCATACCCATTCACTCCTAACCCCCACGTCGTCCCTGTATCTCTCTCTCAAGAACGCCGCCGGAGGACCTCGCCGGATCTCCTTCCTCGCCCACTCGTTTCTCTTTCCGACCGGTGGGATCGTTCCCCACCACGTCCTCTTGCCATGGATGCAGGTTTTTCCCCGGTTCCCTTCTTCTTTTTGCCTTGCCTAAGTTTTTAGGGTTAGGGGAGTTGCTTAGGGGTTTCTTGTGTTCTTCATGATCTTATCCATGGATGCTTAGGTTGTGGGAGAGTGGTTGTGATCCGGAAATATGCTTAGAGTTGTTGCCACGAAGTTACTGATCAGCCGTAGTACCGTGTGTAGATCGGGTTGGTAGTTTCTAATTGTTTATCTTCCCAGATCTGTTCCGTGCGGTCCTACCGCTGGAGAACCGCGGTACTACCGCACGGTGTAAACCAGATCCGATCTGACCTTAGCGGTACTACCGCTGTACTTAGCGGTACTACCGCTGGAGCGGAAGTAAAATTTTAGTACTGCATGCTGAGCGGTACTACCGCGTCCTTACGCGGTACTACCGCTCCGCATGCAGCACTAATCTTTTAGTTCCGCCCCCTCGGGCGGAAGTAAAATTTTAGTACTGCATGCCGAGCGGTACTACCGCGTCCTTAAGCGGTACTACCGCTCCGCATGCAGCACTAATATTTTAGTTCCGCCCCCTCGGGCGGAAGTAAAATTTTAGTACTGCATGCCGAGCGGTACTACCGCGTCCGTACACGGTACTACCGCTCCGCATGCAGCACTAATATTTTAGTTCCGCCCCCTCGGGCGGAAGTAAAATTTTAGTACTGCATGCCGAGCGGTACTACCGCGTCCTTACGCGGTACTACCGCTCCGCATGCAGCACTAGTATTTTAGTTCCGCCTCTTTGGGTGGAAGTAAAATCCTACTACCGTAAGGCATGCGGTACTACCGCATGTGCCGAGCGGTACTACCGCTTGCCCTCCGGTACTATTTTTTTACTTCCGTTGGGTCAGCGGTACTACCGTTTGGTTCTCACTAGCTTCGTGGCATGTTCTCTTTTCGATTTCCTTTGGTTTCCTGTGTCTTTCGAGGCTCTGGCATTGATTCTTCTCGCGTTTGTTTTGCTGTGGTTTTGTGTTTGTATTTTTAGGTGGTGGCTCAGGCTTTGCGGGTCGTCGTACCAACCCCGTTCGTGACACCGGGTCCAAGCGCATGCGTACCCCGAGCGATGTGCCAGAGGGCTCCAACCCCAATCCTCAGCGCCGGTACAAGACCTCAGCCAACAAGCGCAAGGAATCATCCATGTCTATGGAGGAAATGCCTGCTGGTGAGTTCATGGCTAGACGGAAGATCAACCCATATGGGGAACCTCGTGAGCACTTCCCTGGTGATGATGTCTTCTGGACCAAGCAACAATATCGCATCTATCATGAGGTGCTCAAGACCAAGGCAAATCTGTATGTGGATGCTCACTGGATCGATGTGGAGCACATGAGGAAGGATACCAACAGGGCGTATTTTGCAGAAGCCCTTGACTTGATCGAGCAGCTGGGTCTGGAACATATCATGACTTTCCAGAACGATTTTGATCCTGAGCTCGTTGCACAGTTCTATGCCTCTGTCAACTTTCAGGCCAAGGAAGACCGTCCCATGACTTGGATGACTCATGGTCACAAGATGACCTCCACTTGGAAGGAGTTCATGGATCTTCTTCAGCTTCCCGATGAGGGTCTCTCCAACCCTATTGGTTTTCGGCCTCACGCCAATCCTGAAGCAGCCAACAAGGACAGACTTCTTCCTTTCTATGAAGCAAAGATCCTTGCTAGTGGCAAAACAACCTATGTGCTGAATCCCTTCCTGGACATTATGTATCGGATTTTTCGCAACACGCTGTTTCCTCGTGTTGGCGACAAGGACAAGGTTCACGCTTATCTGGTGGATATGCTTCTGATGTGTCAAGAGGCTCGTTCCGCTCAGGCTGCTCCTCTGGACATTTCCCACATCATGTGGAATGAGCTTCGGTTTGCTATCTACTCTCGCAAGGTACCTATCTATGGTCCTTTCTTATATCTGCTCATCTCCAAGACTTGGGCGAAATTGTATCCAGAGGAGGAGCTGGTGGCCGACTGCTACCGCCATGATCCTATCAAGCTTCGTGTCAAGCCTCGCTGGGCCAACACCACTACTCGCGCTCAGGCTGCTGCTGCCCAGATGGGCACCGAGGATGTACCTATGGAGGAGCCTGCCGATGTCCGCTCAGGCAGATTTGCCCCCTCTTCTTCCTCTACCGTAGAAAAGCCGTCTTGGGCCAAGAAGCTCCAGCAGAAGATGAAGGCTCTCTTCTGCATGCAGGCTCAGGGGCAATACCGTGCCCATGTGACTGACAAGAAGACACGTCAGCGGGACAAGAAGATTCTGTCCTTGTATGGTGAAGAGGTCTCAAATGGATCAGAGGACAACATCACTCCAGAGGCCACCTGGATGGCTCGCCAGGGGTACCAGTGGACAGATTCTGATGATGAGTATCAGCCAGAGCAGCAGGGATCTGATGAGGACTATCAGGACGAGGAGCAGCAGGGATTTGATGACGAGTATGACGACTGAGCTTCTCCCGGGCTGCCACCCATCTAAGTTTCATCTCTTTCCCTTTGTAGTGTCTCGATGACAAAGGGGGAGAGTGATTTGCATTTGCCGTCTTGTGTCGTCTTGTGTGTGTGTTTCTTTTCGTTGAACTTGGTTTTATTGTGCGTGTTTGTGTGAGACAATCATATGGTGTAAGACATATGCCCTCGTATCGTTATACTTATTATCATGTCCTTATGCTTATTCTATGCAGTTAAATGTTTTTATAGAGTATCGCATGTGTAGATTATAGGGGAACGCCATACCTAGTATGTGTGCAGTGCAGTCCAAAGCACAATCTTATGTAGGCATACATACAGGGGGAGCTCACCTATACTCTAGGGCTTATATTGCTGTCTCTATTATTTCTTCTCTGTGCAAATCTCGTGTTGTCATCAATACACCAAAAAGGGGGAGATTGTAAGGGCATGTTTCTCCCTAATGGTTTTGGTGATTGATGACAATACTCTTGCGGACTAATCGTGTGCTGTAAGCTCATACAGGTATATCTCCCTTATGGCACAAGACGATTGATTGCCCCTCGGATTCCATGAAGGACGGTGTTTTCTTTTTGCTCCCTGTAGGTGGCATTGAGTAATAGGAAAGCCGTACTATTAAGAGGGGGTCCGCGTCGGAAAGGTTTGGGTAGAATCATCACGTACACATCTTTCTCCCACACTTCCTTTCCTTGCTTCTCTGGAGGTCCAACCGGTTTTCGTTCGCTGAGGCAATTCTGTGGCTTCTGTACTGATCTTCTGCCTAGCATGCGGTAGTACCGCTCTGACATGCGGTAGTACCGCACAGGTACACGGTAGTACCGCTTGCCGACATGGTAGTACCGCTCCAGCGGTAGTACCGCGTCCCCATGCGGTAGTACCGTGTATCTGGGCCAGGCGCTGAAGTCTAAGTACGAGAAGTGGATGCGGAAGTAATTTTTTACTTCCGCATACCATGCGGTAGTACCGCTTAACCTAAGCGGTAGTACCGCTTAGCTGATGCGGTAGTACCGTGTCGCATTTTGCTACTTCCGTTTTCCCCTGCGGATGTAGCCACGGATGTAATTTATTTCATCCGTGGCTGTATCAGGTCTCGTGTTTTTGCCTTGGCGGTAGTACCGCTTCCCAAGCGGTAGTACCGCTCATGAGTTGCGGTACTACCGCTCTCTGCGGGCTGAAACTTCAAATAACGGTTGGATTTGTCCCGCCACTATATATAGGGGGTCTTCTTCTCCAAGGAGACTTACCTCTTCCCCCACTACTCCATTGTTGCTCCAAAAGCTCCATTTCCGCCCGATCTCTCTCCCTAGCCAATCAAACTTGTTGATTTGCTCGGGATTGCTTGAGGAGGCATCGATCTACACTTCCACCAAGAGATATTTGATTCTCCCCACTAATCCCTTGCGGATCTTGTTACTCTTGGGTGTTTGAGCACCCTAGACGGTTGAGGTCACCTCGAAGCCATATTCCATTGTGGTGAAGCTTCGTGGTTTGTTGGGAGCCTCCAAGTTGTGGAGATTGCCCCAACCTTGTTTGTAAAGGTTCGGTTGCCGCCTTCAAGGGCACCACTAGTGGAATCACGGCACCTTGCATCGTGTAAGGGCGTGAGGAGATTACGGTGGCCCTAGTGGCTTCTTGGGGAGCATCGTGCCTCCACACCGCTCCAACGAAGACGTACTTCCCCTCAAAGGGAAGGAACTTCGGAAACACATCCTCGTCTCCTTCGGTTCTACTTGTGGTTATTTCTTACCTTTACTCTTGCATGCTTTACTTGTTTAATTCCTATAGCATGCTTGTGTAGTTGTTGGGCTTATTGTCATTAGTTGTCTTCATAGTAGTTTATCTAGACAACTTATTTTATCACCTAATTTTAATTGGTTAAGAAAAGCTAAAAATTGTTAGTTGCCTATTCACCCCCCCCTCTAGTCAACCATATCGATCCTTTCATAAACAAGAGATATATTTGAACCTATTACTATGTTAGATCTTGGTATGAACAAGTTTAATGCCATGTGTGATTTGGGAGCTAGTGTTTCCACTATTTCTACAAATCTCTATGATAAGCTCAATCACATCCTTCTCATATTAGTGAAATTAAGCAGAATATGGTTGATTCCACATATAAACATGCAGTGAGTGTTAAAGAAAATATAATTGTGCAAATTAATTGACGCCTCCCCCGCTCTTGTTGATCTCGTCATACTGGATATGCCTAAAGATCTTATAGCTCCAATTATCTCAGGTAGACCATTTCATAGGCTTGCCAATTCGTTGTCAATGTTCATGAAATGAATGTAAGATTTGATCCACCCTCTCGGGATCCTTTTGTGAGACATTTTCCTAGAAAAAATAAATCTAAGTTTTACCCCAATGAAGGTATTGTGCTAAATGCCAGGAGCTAAGGTATGGGTGTACTCTTACCTAAGAGTAAGTGATCATTATCACGGTCGAGATAAACGACCAAAACCAAAAGTGCTTCATGAGAGGCAACCCGTTGTTGGTGTACTAAGGTAGGGGTACCTCAGTACCCCAACTTGTGCACGGACGGTAGCAGCTTCCCGTGGCAGGGCCTTCCGCGCGCTCGCCGGAGACCTTCCTGCTTCATACAAAACCATTCAAAAACAAAGTATACAAGACAGAAGATCGAGACCCCGGCAAGTGGAGCTTGCCGGGAAGGCCGTCCCAGGCTCAAGGTTACCTCACTCACACAAGGCCCTGGCAAGAGGAGCTTGCCAGGAAGACTAGAAGATTACATCATAGAAGACACGCCTCGGCGCTATATGCGTCCCGGCAAGGGCCCGGGGAGCGACAAGCTTCAGAGCCCGGCAAGCTCCCGGGCCCGGCAAGGTCAAGATCCCGGCAAGGTGCTTGCCGGGAGAGTTGCGCTGTGTGCCCACGCTCCAGCTCATCGGCCCACGCGTCGCCCTGGGGCCATTCCAGGGACGCGTGGCGGATGGCTGTGCAGCCTGGGGGACACGGTGGCACTCCACGGTGGTGAAGCCATCGCCGTGGCGAACGGAGACGCAAGGGCGGGCGCTTTTGGGGTCGACGGCGACGGGCATTAAATGCTCTTGTCCCCCACTGTCAAAGTAGGTAGCTACCACTGTTCACGCACTGTAGCTCCACTATTCCCGCACTGTTACAACTACCACCTCTTTTACATTTTTACCCCTTCTCTTACGTTGACACCTGTCGGTGACCCCTTGCACTATAAAAGGAGGCCCATGCACAACGTAGAGAGGGTTCGGAACCTAGATCGCTCATACGCTCGGTGTAGCTAGTTCTTCAAGCTCCCGAGCTCTCCAACTCAATACAAACTAAGCAGGAGTAGGGTTTTACGCGTCCACCGCGGCCCGAACCTGGGTAAACTGCCCGCGAGTTCACTACGATCTGCTCTTCGTGCTCCCTCCGCCCTCTTACCGCACAAACAAGGGGCTCCGGTCCCATAGGTGTTCGTGGTGGACAGTTTCCCCCGACATCTTTGGCGCGCCAGGTAGGGGGGCGTCGAGGTTGTGCGAACCTGATCCGGCGTTCACGCGGGCGCATTCTTCATCAACCTCTCTGAATTCGTCAGCTTCATCCACAACAGCACCATGGCCCCGAAGAAGAAGGCTTCGGAGGTCGGAGGCCCGTCTGCGTCTCATCCGTCGCCACCGGAACCAACGGTGGGCGGGGGAGACGCCGTCGGAAGGGTGGTCGCCGGCGAGGACACTCGCGGCGCCACCAAATCCAAGGACAGGACGGACGACCGAGCCTCGGTCTCCGTGGACGCGCCGCGTCCATCTCAGCATACGACAACCCAGCAGCGCCATACCACAGGAGGTGGTATCCGCTTGCTGGGACAAGGGCAAACTGGAGGTTCGCGGGACGCTCCGGGCCATCGTCCTAGCACGAGCAAGGCGCGGTCGCCGGGGCGGGACCCTGCTCCTTCTAACGCCGTTAGAAGTCCGAGCATATCTCGCTCCTCGCACCGCTCGCCCCCGCTCCCCTCCACTCCAGCAGAAGCGCTCGCAAGGGCGCAACTGCTCCTCGACTTCCCTCCAGCGGCAGACAAGGCCGAAGACTGGAGGGCCACCATCCAGAGCCTGATCGCCTTCGCCAACAACGACTCTCCACAGCAGCCGGCGACCTCGCGGCCGCGGCAAGCTGAGAAGACGAAGGCCGACGGCGACAAGACCGCCGGGGGTGCGACAACCGTGCACTCCCCGCCGCGGAAGCAGAAGACGCCGCCCCGCCGGAACAACGCCGACGACGGCTCCACGGCGTCGTCGGATCCGCGGGCTCGTCGGGACCAGCGCCAAGTCCTTGACGACCGGCGACAAGAAGACGCTCGAACAACGATCGAGCGCCGCCGAGAAGCTCGACGACAATCAGACCAGAGAGCTGGGAACGATGTCAACACGCGCGCGCCCGGTGAACCAGGCGACTTGCCGTACGCGGCAGGCTGCCCTGCGTTCACCCGTGAGCTGCGGCGCGTCCAGTGGCCCAGCATGAAGAATTTCAAGCCCGACGTACCGGAGAAGTACGACGGCAAGACGCACCCCTCGGAATTCCTCAGCATCTACACCATCGCGGTGCAGGCTGCCGGGGGGCGCGACGAGAAGATTTTGGCGAACTACTTCCCGCTCGTGCTTAAGCCGAACGTTCGTTCCTGGCTTATGCACTTGCCGGAAGGTTCCATTTCTTCTTGGGCGGACCTTTGCCACCAGTTTGTTGGCGCCTTCACCGGCGGCCACAAACCCCACGGCCAGGAGAGCGATCTCCACATTCTGGCCCAGAAGGAAGGAGAATCCCTGCGCAAGTACATCCAACGCTTCAGCCGTGTACAACACAACATCCCCGACGTTCACCCTGCCGCGGTTATTAGCGCGTTTCACCAGAACGTGCGTAACCGCCGCATGCGTGAAGAGATGGCCATGACCAAGATTCGGGATGTCAGCGAGCTCTACGCTCTGGCTGATAAGTGCGCACGCGCAGAAGAGGGGAGGAGACTCCCCGGGGAGGATGCTGGCACAGGAGGAAGCGACAGCGACGACGCCGCCCCGGCAAAGAAGAGCCGGCGGCGGAATAACAGAAGGAAGAACAAGAAGGAAGTGCTTGCCGTCGAGAAGTCCGGCAAGGAGGCTCCCGCCAAGCAAGCACAGGCTGGCGGCTCCGGCAAGGAGCCTGCCCCTGTAGCGGCAGCCGACAAGCAGGACGGCTCCGACAAGCAATACTGTAAGATCCACCGCACCAAGGGCCACGACCTCTCCAACTGCAAGCGCGTCGAGTACCTCGTCGAGCAACAGAAAGCTGAGTACGAGAGGCGCGACAAGGAGAAGGCCCAAGGTGGCGGAGGAGAACCAAGCAAGAAGCGGCCATTCAATGGCCGGGGAGGACGCCGCGGCAAGGCCAAGCAGCGGCAAGGTGATCGACCTCCCCGGGGCCGCGACAAGGATGAAGAGGACAACGACGAAGACATGGAGGATGAGGATAACAGCGAGCAGGAGTTCCAGAAGGCCACGGAGGTCCTGTGCGTCGACGGTGGCGCCTCTCTGCACACCTCCCACCGACAGCTCAAGCAGTGGGTGAGCGAGGTGAATGCAGCAGAGCCGCCCGTGGAGTCGCGCAGGCTCCTCAAATGGTCCAGCACGCCCATCATTTTCGATCTTGAGGATCACCCCGACCGTACCACGGCGGTCGGGTGCTTGCCGATGCTGGTCTCACCCACCATCCGCAACCTCAAGGTCACCAAAATGTTGGTTGACGGCGGGGCCGGGCTGAACTTGATCTCCTCTGCTGTGATCAAGAAACTCCAAATCCCAGATGGCGAGCTCGAAGAGACCGGTTCTTTCCAAGGAATCGACCCGGGAAGGAGCAAGCCCAAGGGGAAGATCACTCTGCCGGTGACCTTTGGCGGGGAGCTCAACTTCAGAACTGAGCGCATCACTTTCGACGTCGCCGATATTCCATTGCCATACAATGGAATACTCGGCCGTCCCGCCCTCGCCAAGTTCATGGCAGCTTCCCACTATGCTTACAACGTACTCAAGATGCCGGGGCCGATAAGCGTCATCACTATCCATGGCGACAAGAAAGATGCGCTTGTCTGCGCCGACAAGATCTACCGGGATGCGGCAGCCGCAGCAGAAAAGGATACACTTGCCGCTGAAGCTCCCGGGGGGAAGAAGACGAAGACCAAGTCCGGCAAGTGCTCTGGGGCCCACTCCGGCAACCGCACCTCTTCGGAGTGCTGCGCTGCCATCGAGGACGTTCCATCGAGCTCCACCGGCAAGTGTAAGAAGGGAATTGCCGCTCCTCCGGCAACCAAGAAGGTGTCCGCCAAGGAGGACGGCACTGGAGGTACCTTCACCATCAGTGCCACGCTTGACAGCAAATAGGAAAGCGCGCTTGTTGCCTTCCTGCGGGCGAATGTCGATGTGTTTGCATGGCAACCATCTGACATCCCCGGTGTTCCCAGGAAGGTAATTGAGCACAAGCTTGCTGTTTGTCCTCATGCGCGGCCCGTCAAGCAGAAGGTGAGGAAGCAAGCCGTGGAGCGCCAAGAATTCATCAACGAAGATATCAAGAAGCTAGAGGCAGCAGGCCTAGTTAGAGGTGTGATCCATCCGACGTGGTTAGCAAACCCAAGCGTCGTGCGCAAGGCCAACGGGAAGTGGAGACTGTGTATAGACTTCACCGATGTGAATAAAGCATGTCCCAAGGATCCATTCCCCTTGCCGCGCATTGACCAGATCGTTGACTCCACTGCCGGATGTGAGCTACTCTCTTTTCTTGATGCATATTCAGGCTACCACCAGATCTTTATGGCCAAAGAGGACGAAGAGAAGACTGCATTTATCACTCCATGTGGCACTTATTGCTTCATACGCATGCCATTTGGACTGAAGAATGCAGGATCAACATTTGCAAGGGTAGTGCACGCTGCTTTCGAGCCACAGATCCACAGAAATGTAGAGGCTTACATGGATGACATCGTGGTGAAAAGTAAGAGCAAGGAAACCCTGGTCCAAGATTTGGAAGAAACATTTCAGAACCTGCGCAGAATACAGCTCAAGTTGAACCCCGAGAAGTGCGTCTTTGGAGTCCCCTCCGGCAAGCTTCTCGGGTTCTTTGTGTCACAGAGGGGGATTGAAGCCAACCCCGACAAGATTAAAGCCATTGAGCAAATCGAGGCCCCGAAGCGCGTCAAGGATGTCAGAAGGCTTGCAGGTTGTGTGGCTGCCCTCAGTAGGTTCATTTCGAAGTCTGCAGAACGCGCCCTACCTTTCTTCAAAATCCTGAAGAAGGCAGGTCCCATGAAGTGGACTCCGGAAGCGGAGGCAGCGCTGCAGGATTTGAAACGGTACCTATCCTCCACTCCAATACTTGTCGCACCTAGACCACAGGAAAAGTTGTTGCTATACCTAGCAGCAACCAACCAGGTGGTTAGTGCTGCGTTAGTAGCGGAGAGGGAGGCCGACGAGGAGTCTGCACCACCGGCAAGCGAATCCAGCGACAAGCAGGGGGCTGCTCCGACAAGCTCTGGCCCCGACAAGGACAACTCTGTGCAGGAACAGGAAGAAGTGCGGAAGAAGATGGTGCAGCGCCTAGTGTATTTTGTAAGTTCCCTTCTCCAAGGGGCTAGATCAAGATACTCTGGTGTGCAAAAGTTACTTTTCGGCCTCCTCATGGCCTCGAGAAAGCTGCGCCATTACTTCCAGGCACATGAGATAACAGTGGTCACTCGCTTTCCGCTGAAGAGGATATTGCACAATCCAGAAGCAACAGGCAGGATCGTTGAGTGGGCACTGGAGCTGTCGAGCTTTGGACTCAAGTTTGAAAGCACTTCAACCATACAGAGCCGAGCTTTGGCAGAATTCATAGCTGAGTGGACCCCAACGCCCGATGAAGAAGTCCAAGAAACAAGTACACCCGTACAAGAAGCGACAAGTGAATGGGTAATGTATTTCGACGGTGCCTTCTCGCTGCAAGGCGCAGGTGCTGGCGTGGTACTCATCGCGCCCACCGGAGAGCACCTCAAATATGTTATCCAGATGCACTTTCCCAGGGAGCAAGCGACAAACAACACTACTGAATATGAAGGCTTGCTTGCCGGCCTTAGGATTGCGGCCGAACTTGGGATCAGGAAGCTGATTGTGCGGGGAGATTCTTAGTTGGTGGTCCGGCAAGTCAACAAGAGTTACCAGAGCCCTTTGATGGAAGCTTATGTAGATGAAGTGAGGAAGCTTGAGGAGCACTTTGAAGGTCTGCAAATGGAGCACGTCCCAAGAGCTCAGAATGAAATAGTAGATGGCCTTTCAAAGTGTGCTTCGATGAAGTTACCTGTGGAACCAGGGACCTTCTTGCTCAAGCTGACTCAACCATCCGTTACACCATCTATTGGGCAGTCAAAGAAGAGAAAATTGGTCTCCGGCGACTACTTGCCGGCGGATCTTCCTGAAACCGTCGCCAAGGTCCCCAAGATCAACAACCATGACGCTGAGGAACAGTTTGCTCCTGCAGATCCTCGGGTCTGTACAGTTGAAGCAAGCGTTCCCGACAAGCCTCGCCCCGGCGAGCTTGCCGGGGGACCATCAGCTCCGGCGGAACCAGAGGTTCTTGCCGTAGAAGCTGAGGTTCCCGCAGCGGCCCTCGAGCCTTTAGTCCTTGCCGTTGAGCCTCAAGCTCCGGCATGGGCGCAGCAGATCGTCCGTTTTTTGCAAACTGGAGAACTTCCCGACGACCCAGAAGAAATAGAGAAGATAACCAGGCAGTCAAGTATGTACCAGTTCGTGGATAACGAGCTGTACAGAAGAAGGCTCAATGGTGTCAGATTGAAATGCATCTCCAGGGAAGATGGACAGAAGCTGTTGGCGGAAATACACGGAGGCATATGCGGCCACCACATTGGCGCAAGGGCGCTTGCCGGGAAAGCTTTCCGGCAAGGGTTCTTTTGGCAAGAAGCCCTCCAAGATGCAACTGCACTAGTAACCAAGTGTGAAGCGTGCCAGTTCCATGCAAAACAAATTCATCAGCCAGCTCAAGCTCTCCAAACAATTCCTTTATCCTGGCCCTTCTCGGTCTGGGGGCTCGATATCCTCGGCCCCTTCCCCCGAGCCGTCGGGGGCTTTGAGTACTTGTACGTTGCAATCGACAAGTTCACAAAGTGGCCAGAAGTGGAGCCAGTGAGAAAGGTGACAGCACAGTCAGCAGTCAGGTTCTTCAGGTCAATTGTTTGCCGTTTCGGGATCCCTAACAGGATCATCACCGACAACGGTACACAATTTACTAGTCGCACCTTCATGCAGTATGTCCAAGACCTTGGCGCCAAGGTCTATTTCGCTTCTGTTGCTCACCCGAGGAGCAACGGTCAAGCGGAGAGGGCTAATGCTGAAGTGCTGCGCGGGCTCAAGACAAGGACCTTTGACAGGCTGCGCAAGTGCGGAAGAAATTGGATAGAGGAGCTACCGGCGGCTCTTTGGTCAATCAGAACGACACCAAGTCGAGCCACCGGACAGACACCCTTTGCTCTAGTCTATGGAGCAGAGGCAGTTCTCCCCACGGAACTCGTATACGGATCTCCTCGAGTGCTCGCTTATGATGAGCTCGAGCAAGAGCAACTGCGGCAAGATGATGCATTGCTCCTCGAGGAGGAACGTCTCCAGGCTGCTGTACGAGCTGCTCGATACCAGCAAGCCTTGCGTCGCTACCATAGCCGCAAGGTCAAGGCCAGGAGTCTCGAGGAAGGCGACCTTGTTCTTCGGCGTGTTCAGTCCGCCAAGAATTCCAACAAGTTGACGCCGAAGTGGGAAGGCCCTTATCGGGTGAGACAAGTCACAAGGCCCGGCGCTGTCCGCCTTGAAATCGAAGAAGGCTTACCGGTGAGCAACTCCTGGAACATAGAGCATCTTCGCAAGTTTCACCCCTAAGGCGCGGTTGCCGCGATCCGCTCCGGCAACCACCTTTTGTACAAGCTTTGCCGCTGTTGCATGTAACCCTTTGTGCAAAGCCGGGCGCAGACCCCGTGCATCAGTAAAGCTTTTGTGTTTTGCACTATTTGCCTTTTACGTGCTTTTCCCCGCTATTTGCATGTGTTATTTGGCATCTTGTGCAACATACATATCCGGTAAGCATTAGCACGCCGAAAGGCCATATACTTGTTTCCCTCTTCTTTTTCCTTGCCTCTTAAGCAGAAGGAACGTTCCTCGCGCACAAGTTTGCCGGGGGGGAAAGAGATGGAAGAGGAATCAAGTGCTGTTCAAGAAAGAGAAGCCTTACCAAGAAGCAAGCAATATATGAAAGCTAAGTTATTAGAATTTGAACAATTCAAATTTTTAAATTTTAGTTGTCTTCCTTGAACAATCACACTTTGTATGGGAAACCTGTGGGCGGAGGAATCTACCCGTAGCTAGCCGCACCCTTGTCTTGTTTCCGAGTACGCTCAACGATTTAAGTGAGCTGCGACAAGTGTCGCGCCCTTACTTCGTTTTCGAGTTCGCTCAGCAAGCTAAGTGCGTCGCGACTAGCCGCGGCAAGGTTGCTTGCCGGTGAGACCTTGGCCAGCAGGCTGCTCAGAGTCCAGCACTCAGCGCTCGCGGCAAAGGCCCCTTGCCGGCAAGCTCCCCGGGAGCGTAGGGTGAAAAGCATACAAAGTGGATGACCAAGACAAGGAAGATAACATTGCACTGATTGATCAAAATAAGATGAATATCTTACAAAGGATAACTTGTCGCAATGGATTAATTAGTTCATAACACCCTATGCAGCAACAAAAAGAGATAGAGATAAAGGAGGCCTAATCTACGCGGTCGCCCTCAATCCTGGAGATCTTGTTCACCTTGGCGATGATGTGGGCGACCTGCTCCTTCAGCACCTCCATGTTTGCGTCGGCCGGCAAGCTGCGGAGGACGTTGGTGAGGTTTATGCCGGGATTGCGGTATACAATCTTCGTCAGCACACGCTCCAAGGTCCCCGTGCAGAGCAGACGTGACTCCTCGGCCAGTTGCGCGGGGAGCTTCTTCCGAAGACCTGCAAGAGCCGGCGCAATCCCTCTGAAGAAGAGGCTGAGTTTGGCGTTGTGAGGGAGGTTCGGATCCGGAGAGTAGATGAGATGCTCAACTTTCAGCGCCAGCAGCTCCTGGTCGATGTTGGACGCAGAGGACACCAAGTCCTCGGTCCACACCTCGACGGTACGGCGGAAGTTCTCGGCCGCAGTGTTGGCGCTCGCCACCAAGCCCCGCTCCTTGCGGAGCTCTTCCTTTAGCTTGGTTTCCCGGGCTTGGGCGGCGTCAAGCGAGTCCTTCAGCGTGGAAACCTTCAGCTCCAGATCCTCGATGGAGTCCTTGGCGGCCTTCAGCTCGTCGCCCTTCTCAGAAAGACGCACCTGGAGTTCCGAGTTGGTGTGGGCGTCCTTCTCGCGCTCCGTGTTGAGCGCGGCGACCCTCTCCACGCTCGCCTTCAGCGACTCCTCCAGCTGCGCGACCTTGGCGGCAAGCTCCTCCTTGGCGGTCTCCGCGGCAGCCGCGACGGCCTTCGCCTCCTTCAGCTCCCCGCCAAGGGCCTGCTCCCGAGCGGCAAGGTCTTCCTCGTGGGAGTCGAGGTTGACCTTCCGCTGGGCGAGCTCTCCTTCTCGCCGGGACAGCTCCACCCCGGCGAGCCGCTGCTGCTCTTCGGCCTCGGCCTTCTCCAGCAACCATTCTTGGTATTCCCCGGCGAGCCTCTCGCGCTCCTCCGCTACCTCGCGGAGGGCAGCCTGGTTGGCGGCGCTGAGCTCCGCCGCGCGCTTCTCCATCTCAGCGGCGGCCTTGGCGGCAAGGGCCTCCCGAGAAGCGAGCTTCGCCTGCCTGGCCCGGTAAAGGGCCAGGAGCTGGTGAAGCAGCTTCTCCTCCTCGGGCCCGTCGCTTCCACCGGGCGCCTCGACGATCTTCAAGCCCGCGGAGGAGAGGACCTCTCCATCAAAGGCCTCGCCCTCCGCGGGGGCTCGCGAAGAAGAACCCCACGGCACCTGGATGAAGACGTCGTTGGGAGCTTCAAGATAATAGCCCGCCTGCTCCTTTTCGGCGGAGGGGTCGGCGGCCGGTGCAGCACTTGATGCTCCCGCCGCCTCCGGGCCGGCGGTGCGGTCGCCGTCCCCCTCCCCGGCCGCTGCATCCGCAGCCGGAGCGGTCTCCTCCGCGGCCGGCTCGGCGGCTCCCGCCGTGTCCTCGGCGACAGGGGCGTCGCCGCCGCCGCCCTGCGTACCTTCCTCCTCGATGATGATGACTTCAGTTTCCATCTGCTCGGGGGGAGGAGGATCTAGAAGAAGAAGAAAAAGCAAAAGAGTTCAAGCAAATATCCAAAAAGAGACGAGTCCAAAAAGAGACGAGGTCACGGAACTCACCTTGGCGGACGTCGTCAGCGGCGGGCTCCCTCGCCGGGGAGCTCTGCCTTGGCGGAGTGGCCACCCTCGCCGGGCTGCTCGCCCTTGGCGGGGTACTCGCCCTTGGCGGAGCGCTCTCCCTTGCCGGGGAGTTCGGCCTTGGCGGGGACAGCGGGGCCCGCGGCTCCTCGGGAGCGACCTCCGGACGCTCCTGAGCTTGCGGCTCCACCTCTGCACCAAGACAATCAAAACAAGACACAAGCATCAGGATATTAACACAAGACAAAATCTTCAAACGCACCCGACGAGTGAAAGTACGGAACCCAGACTTACGCTGGGGGCTGCGCTGGGGGCTGCTCCTCGGAGCAGCGCTCGGGTCCGACAGGCTCGGCTCCGGCACGTCCCCAGTCGCCGCGGCGGGCGAGTCGTCCGCGACTTCAACCACCGGCACCTTGGCCTTCTTCGTCGCCCGCTGAGCCAAGGTCCTGAAATCAAAACAAAGAACGAGATCAGCATCAACAAGAATCGAGATAATGCTGAAGAAGACGCAAAACCACAAGTTCTTACTCCTGTTCCTCCTCGTCGTCGTCGTCGCTCAAGGCGGAGAAGTCAAACTCCACCTGAGGCGCGTCTGCGCGGGGAGCAGGAGCCGAAGACTCCCTCGGGCGCTTGGCGGTCCCCGGGGCTGGGGGCTGCGAAGACCCAGCCCGTGTGGTAGCCGGGGCCCGGGGAGCGGGCGAAGCTGCCGCTCCGCTCTGCGAAGTCCCTCCTCCGCTTGGCGCTGTCTTGCGGGGCGCCTCTGCCGTGGCCTGCGTGCGGGCCGCCTCCGCCGTGGCTGGTGCACCGGGCGCCCCCGTCGCAGCTTGGCTCCCCCGGGAAGCTCGCGCTCCCCGGCGAGCTGGTTGTTGCCGGGGCACCTGCGCCCTCGCCCCCGTCGCCGTCTTGCAGAGACGCTTCAGCGGAGAACGCCTAGGGCTTGCCCGGGGCGGAGAGGTCTCCGACGACGAGGAGAGGTCGTCGGCGTAGAGCCCCAGAGACCCGTCGGAGTCCTCGGCGGCCTCGGCGTCGTCCTCCTCCTCCTCCTCCCCGGCAGGCTTGCTGGGCCCAGCGCCCTGCACTGTGGCCGCCTTCCCTCCGGCGCCTCCGCTCCCTGCGGCGCCTCCGCTCCCTGCGACGCCTCTGTTTCCTCCGGCGGCGTTGCCGCTCGCCGCGGCCTCGGTCAAGATTCCCTGGATCCCGGAGTGCCTCAGGGAAGGGACCCCGGCGAGCTCGTCGGGAGGAAGCTTCAGTAGCCTGCGGATCTCCGCCTCCTCTGCTTGGCTGGACACATCCGCAGCATCTGCCTCCTCGGGCGTGAAGCCGAATTCCCCTGCCGCTGCAGCTACAGCGGCCTCCTCAACCCGAGAAGCTATGTACGCTATCTCCTGGTCGGTGGTGTCTCGTGTCAGCTCCCGGGTCTCGTTCTTGTTCTTCGCCACCTCAACCAGGTTGTCGAAGAGATTCAAGATGACGTCTGGCTTGGGCGGAATCCACGTGCGGTCGACGCCGTGCGAGTCGCACGCGGGCATCATGGCGCGGAGATTGTCCCTGGCTGTGCTGTTGCAGAGGGGCACCACTCCCCGGGGACCCCTGAACCATTCCGGGTGGGCCTGGTCGTGCTTAAATAGCTCCCGGACCATCCCCTTCAGCTCCAGCGACGTGAAGTTAAAGTTGAGCCCGGGGCGCAGCCTCATGATATCCGCCGAGTTGCCGTACTCCCAGACCGGCCTTTTCCTGTCTTGGAGAGGGGCGATGCGGCGGCGGAGGAAGTTTGTGCCTACTTCTGCGACAGACAACCTTGCTACCCGGAGACGAAGAATCCTGATGAGGGCGATGTCAAGCTTGTTGTCGTCCGAATCCAGCTCGCTCCAGTCCCTGCCGCGCACGATGGGCGTTGTGCGCGGCGCGGTGAAAGATTGCGGCTGGTCCTCAACAATCCAACACCAGTCCGCACGCCACTCCTCCCACTTGCCGCGGAGCTCTCCCGGCAAGTAGGACTCCTTCTTGTTCAGACGAAAAACCCAAGATATTCCTCCGGAGAGGGGGGCGCCGGCCTCTGCTCTAGGGGTGAAGAAGTGCCTAAACAGCGCTACGTTTGGGTATATTCCTATATAGTTTTCGCACATATGTGCGAAAACCGCCATCGTGAGGATGGCGTTGGGGGTGAAGTCGAGAAGATGGAGGCCGTAGGTGTGCATTATGTCACAGAAGAATTCGGAAAAAGGAGGGCAAAGACCGCAGTGGAAGAAGGCTGCGAAGAAATAGTACCCGCCGGGGTAGTTGTCCTTGGCGGCGGCCGGATACGCTCGGGTGCGGGGGTGCGCCTTGGTCCCCTTGGACCAGAACAAGTAGTACTTGTTCCAGAGCTCCCGCGCGCTGAGCCTCGGCGGGAAGACGAGGTTCCGCTTCCGATACAAGGTAAGCCTCGCCGCTTGCTCCGATTTCTCCTTCTTGGTCTTCTCCGTCTTCGCCTTCTCGGTCTTCGGGGCCATGGCGGAGGCGGCGGAGGAAGGGGGACGAAGAGCCCGGCGGCGCCGGAGATGCGAAAGACGGCGGAGGAGCTGTGGAGGCGGAGCGCAAAGGGGATCTCTGGAGATGGAAGAGGATGCAATGAAAGCGTAGGAGGGGAACCGCTCCTGCTTCCTCTGCTTTTATGGGGAAGTGGGGGGCGTTTCGCTCTTTCCATTAAAAGAACGTGGCCACGTCCCATCCCACGACGCCGCAATCGACGCGTGCCGTTACGGGGGGACGCGGCGGATGCGGAAGTGGATTCGGCGTGCCGTGGGCCGCGCGGGTCCGTGCACTGTTTTGGGCCTGGCCCAACAGCGCTCGGCACCGTGTGTGGCCCAGGCCCGGGGGCTCCTATCGGTGTACTAAGGTAGGGGTACCTCAGTACCCCAACTTGTGCACGGACGGTAGCAGCTTCCCGCGGCAGGGCCTTCCGCGCGCTCGCCGGAGACCTTCCTGCTTCATACAAAACCATTCAAAAACAAAGTATACAAGACAGAAGATCGAGACCCCGGCAAGTGGAGCTTGCCGGGAAGGCCGTCCCAGGCTCAAGGTTACCTCACTCACACAAGGCCCTGGCAAGAGGAGCTTGCCAGGAAGACTAGAAGATTACATCATAGAAGACACGCCTCGGCGCTATATGCGTCCCGGCAAGGGCCCGGGGAGCGACAAGCTTCAGAGCCCGGCAAGCTCCCGGGCCCGGCAAGGTCAAGATCCCGGCAAGGTGCTTGCCGGGAGAGTTGCGCTGTGTGCCCACGCTCCAGCTCATCGGCCCACGCGTCGCCCTGGGGCCATTCCAGGGACGCGTGGCGGATGGCTGTGCAGCCTGGGGGACACGGTGGCACTCCACGGTGGTGAAGCCATCGCCGTGGCGAACGGAGACGCAAGGGCGGGCGCTTTTGGGGTCGACGGCGACGGGCATTAAATGCTCTTGTCCCCCACTGTTAAAGTAGGTAGCTACCACTGTTCACGCACTGTAGCTCCACTATTCCCGCACTGTTACAACTACCACCTCTTTTACATTTTTACCCCTTCTCTTACGTTGACACCTGTCGGTGACCCCTTGCACTATAAAAGGAGGCCCATGCACAACGTAGAGAGGGTTCGGAACCTAGATCGCTCATACACTCGGTGTAGCTAGTTCTTCAAGCTCCCGAGCTCTCCAACTCAATACAAACTAAGCAGGAGTAGGGTTTTACGCGTCCACCGCGGCCCGAACCTGGGTAAACTGCCCGCGAGTTCACTACGATCTGCTCTTCGTGCTCCCTCCGCCCTCTTACCGCACAAACAAGGGGCTCCGGTCCCATAGGTGTTCGTGGTGGACAGTTTCCCCCGACACCCGTGCAAATAAAAATTTGTTTTATTATCTTTAGTTTTGTTTCAATAAATAGTGTTAGTATTTGATCAAGAAAGTGGAGGAAAAGTGAACTTCGCTACTTGATACAAATATTTGTGTAGTGGCATGCCTTCGTGAAAATCTTCTAACTTTATGTCCCGTATGTGTGTTGAAACTAACCTCCCGAGGTCCTTAGAGAATAGTGGATGCACCATACTTGGAAGGGGGTTGTCAACCCGTTGTCTTGCTAGTTGCAAGGTTAAAATAAAATAGTGGATGATAATAATAATACAGTGGTGTGGTAAAGTAGTGGAGAGTAAATAAAAGAGCAATTGTGTAAACGCAAGGGTTGATTAGAATAGATCCAAGGGCCATTGGTTCACTTGTGGCACCTCTATCAAAATCAAGTAATGGCATGGTGATAATTTATTGTTGGGAAATTTACAGAAAAGCGACATTCAAAACTAGGATCATTCATAGCATAATCTTGTATAAGCATCACGTTCTTGATAAGTATACCATAATCCAATTGTATCTAGTACTATTAATCCACCCAGAAACCGCTATCCAGCATGCATCTTAAGGTATTAAGTCTAATGACAAGTAGAGTAACACAAAGAAGAAAGAAATCTCGCAATAAGATTAAACCCTGATGTTTTATCCTTAGTGGCAACAATACAAATACGTGTCTTTTCCCTTTCTCTCACTGGGATATAGAACACCACAAGATTAAACCCACTCTATGCACCACTCCCTCTGAAGAATTATCCATCTATCTTGGCCAGAGAACACAAATAACTAGGAAATCATACATAACTACTCAATTACACATCAAAGAAACTTCAAAAGATTAAATTATATTCCGTGAGAAATCTGATCATTAATACACAATTCATTGGATACCAACAAATACACCATAAGCATTACATCGGATTGATCTCAGAGGAGATCATTGTATTGAAGATCCGAAAGAGAGAGGCATAGAGAGAGAAGCCATCTAGCTACTACTATGGACACGTGGGTCCGGTAAAAGCTTCTCACACATCATCATGGAGGCAACAAGGTTGATGAAAAGACCTCTCGTGATTGCTTCCCCTTCGTCAAAGCACTTGAACATGACTCGAGATGGGATAACTTTGGAATAGAGGCTTGCAACGGCAATAATATTCTCACATCTATCTCTTTGAGGGTTTTGGGAGTAACGGAATATATAGGCGGAGGAATTAGGTCAAACGGTGCAGCATAGGGGCCACATGCCCGGGTGGCGCGACCACTCCCAGGGTCGTGCCACCCGCCATTCTGGCTGGCTGGTGGGCCCTCTCATGGTCTCCCGAAACATCTAGGGTCCTTTGTTATCCAGAAATAATCATCAAAATTGGCATCATATTTGGACCTTCCTAGATATAGTTTTTCTACGAAACCTAAAACAAGCAAAAAATAGGAACTGATATTGGGCACTAAATTAATAGGTTAGTCCAGGAAAATAGTAAAATATATAAAAAGCATATAAAAGTGATAATATAATAACATTAAACAAGAAAAATATATAGATATGTTAAAAATATATATATGTTTAAGACGTATCAGACCTCAAAGGATCTCTTTCCTACTCATGTAGGTTCGATTCCTTGCACGCGAATGTGTAGGATCGCTAATAGGTGTAGAGGGGGTGATTAGATTACTTGATAGAACAATAACCTAGCCTTTTACCAAGTTTAGTTGTAGGCAAGTCTTAGCAATAATCACAAGTTGAGCAATACCCTACACATGCAAGACTAGATAGTAGGTAGCGGAAAGTAAAGACTTTGCATACGAACATAATGGAGGGGATCGGATATATGATACGCAATGAAGACATGGTAATTTTTGGCATGGTTCCGATAGGTGGAGCTATCGTACATTCACATTGATGGAGACTTCAACCCACAGAGGGTAACAGCCGCGCGGTCCATGGAGGGATCCACCCACGAAGGGTGCACAAAGAAGCAACCATGTATATTCCATCATGGCTTACACCCACGAAGGACTAGCCTCACTCGGGATATATCTTCACGAAGTAGGAGATCTCCTTGCCCTTACAAACTCATTAGTTCAACTCCACAAGCTTTGGAGACTCCCAAGTGACACCAAATCAATCTAGGAGACACCACTCTCCAAAAGGTAATGGATGTTTTTGTTGATGATGAACTCCTTGCTCTTGTGCTTTAAAAGATAGTCTCCTTGACACTTATTAATTACTCTCTCACAGATCTGGCATGGTGCTGGGAGCAGGATTGGAGTGGAAAAACCTTGAGGGGGCTAGAAATAAATGATCAAATGGTTGGAGTAGAATGCCCTGATCTCAATGCAAGTGTAGGTGGTTCTCTCTCAGAAAATGGATATAGGAAGTGTAGTTTTGTCTTGGTTGCTCTCTCTGAGAGTAAGTGGTGGGGGTGTGATACGTCTCCAACGTATCTATAATTTTTGATTGTTCCATGCTATTATATTATCTGCTTTGGATGTTTAATGGGCTTTATTATGCACTTTTATATTATTTTTGGGACTAACCTATTAACCTAAGGCCCAGTGCAAATTGCTATTTTTTTTGCCTATTTCAGTGTTTCACAGAAAAGGAATATCAAACGGTGTCCAAACGGAAAGAAACCTTCGCGAGGATCGCTTTTGGAACAAACGCAATCCAAAAGACTTGGAGTACACACCTGGGAAGCCACGAGGTGGCCACGAGGTAGGAGGGCACGCCCAGGGGGGTAGGCGCTCCCCCACCCTCGTGGGCCCCTCGTAGCTCCTCCGACGTACCTCTTCCTCCTATATATACTCATATACCCTGAAAACATCCGAGAGCACCCCGAAACCCTATTTCCACCGCCGCAACCTTCTGTACCCGTGAGATCCCATCTTGGGGCCTTTTCCAGAGCTCCACCGGAGGGGGAATCGATCTCGGAGGGCTTCTACATCAACACCATAGCCTCTCCGATGAGTTGTGAGTAGTTTACCACAGGCCTTCGGGTCCATAGTTATTAGCTAGATGGCTTCTTCTCTCTCTTTGGATCTCAATAAAAAGTTCTCCTCGATCTTCTTGGAGATCTATTCGAAGTAATACTTTTTGCGGTGTGTTTGTCGAGATCCGATGAATTGTGGGTTTATGATCAAGATTATCTATGAACAATATTTGATTCTTCTCTGAATTCTTATATGCATGATTTAATATCTTTGCAGGTCTCTTCGAATTATTAGTTTGGTTTGGCCTACTAGATTGATATTTCTTGCAATGGGAGAAGTGCTTAGCTTTGGGCTCAATCTTGCGGTGTCCTTTCCCAGTGACAGCAGGGGCAGCAAGTCACGTATTGTATTGTTGCCATCTAGGATAAAAAGATGGAGTTTATATCATATTGCATGAGTTTATCCCTCTACATCATGTCATCTTGCTTAAGGCGTTACTCTATTCTTATGAACTTAATACTCTAGATGATGCTGGACAGCGGTCGATGTGTGGAGTAATAGTAGTAGATGCAGAATCATTTCGGTCTACTTGTCACGGACATGATGCCTATATACATGATCATGCCTAGATATTCTCATAACTATGCGCTTTTCTATCAATTGCTCGACAGTAATTTGTTCACCCACCGTAGAATATGCTATCTTGAGAGAAGCCACTAGTGAAACCTATGGCCCCCGGGTCTATTTTCCATCATATTAGTTTCCCATCAACTAGCTATCTTTTATTTTGCAATCTTTACTTTTCAATCTATACAACAAAAATACCAAAAATATTTATCTTATTATCTCTATCAGATCTCACTTTTGCAAGTGGCCCTGAAGGGATTGACAACCCCTTTATCGCGTTGGTTGCAAGGTTCTTAATTGTTTGTGCATGTACTAGGGATTTGCGTGTAGTCTCCTACTGGATTGATACCTTGGTTCTCAAAAACTGAGGGAAATACTTACGCTACTTTGCTGCGCACCCTTTCCTCTTCAAGGGAAAACCAACACATGCTCAAGAGGTAGCAAGAAGGATTTCTGGCGTCGTTGCCGGGGAGATCTACGCTCAAGTCAAGACATACCAAGTACCCATCACAAACTCTTCTCCCTCGCATTACATTATTTGCCATTTGCCTCTCGTTTTCCTTTCCCCCACTTCTAAAACAATTTTCTAAAACCTTTGCCTTTTCTTCGCCTTCTTCCCGTATGTATCTTTGTTTGTGTTTCCATGTGCCTTCTGTTTGCTTGCATCTTTGCTTGCTAAAAATCTATTGATATGGATCCATTTAAAGTATTCTACTTGGATCATCTTCGATCCTTATGCGCTCGTGCTGAAACCCAACTAGCCTAGTTGATGGGAAATCTTTAGATGAGCACGCTCATTTTGTGCGTCACCGTTTGTTTGAAAAATGGAGACTCTTATCGGATCAAATAAATAGATTGCCGTGTTATGCTTGGAATCTTTGGGAAACTTATTATTTTACTTGTTGCTCTAAGAACCCTAAAAAACACCTCCCCTACCTATGTGAGTTTAATGATAATGAAATCTTATCTTCTTATGCAACGGGTGTTTATAGTTACTACGATATCAAAAAAATTGAAGAATTTGTTGCTTTTAAGGGTGCTTATGAAGTTGCTTCTTTGATTGAAAAGTATGATATTACTTTCTACGAATCTGAAAATTTTGACATACTTAAATATTGCTATGAAAACTATGCTCATAATGTCCATGTCAAAGAATTTATTGAAATAATGACCGCTGCTTTGGAAGAAAATAACGATATTCATGAATCTATAGATAATTATGATTCCGATGATTTGATTAAAATATCCATTGATGAACATGACGCTTGCTATTCTTGTGGCCACGATGCCAATATTTATGAAGATGAATTTGCTATAGTTCCTTATGTTAAACATGAGATCATTGCTATTGCACCCATACTTGATAGTTCCTTCGATGAAAAGCATAATTGCAATGATGTTACTATAAATTCTATTGATGTCAATTGTGCTAATAATATGCAAAACCCTAAGCTTGGGGATGCTAGGTTTGCCATGTGTACTACTTGTTGCAATGATCATGATTGGGGTGATTCTTCTTATGATCTTGAAAATTTATTTAAGCCCCATGATGAATATGAGATTGAAAATAGTGTTTGCAATAATATTGAAAGTGGGTTTGGAAGAGTGTCAACTTTACATCCCACATATTTGGAGAATGTTCAATCTTATGAAGTTTTTGATAAAAGTGGGTTTGGAGAGGTCATGACTTTAGTTAATGTTGATCCCACTATTTTGGAAGAGTGTCAAATTCGTATGCATGTGGATCGTGTTGAGAATATGTTTTGTGATAGCTATATTGTTGAATTTGCTTATGATCCTACATGCAATTATTATGAGAGAGGAAAATATGGTTGTATAAATCTTCATGTTACTAAATTACCTCTCTTCATGTTGAGATTGATCTTATTCCTTTCCTCTTCCTTGCATATGTTAGATCTTGCTTGTCTTGATAAGTTGTTTTCCTATAAAATGCCTATGCATAGGAAGTATGTTAGACTTAGATGTGATTTTCATAAGCTATATGATGCTCTTTTTGTGCTTCAAGTCTTGTCTTTTATGTGAGCATCATTGAATTCTCAAGCCTATGTTAATGGCTATAAAGAAAGAGATTGTTGGGAGGCAACCAATTTTATTTTATTTGATTTTACTTCTGTTTAGTAATAAATATTTCATCTAGCTTCTGGTTAGATGTGGTTTTGTGTCTTAATTAGTGTTAGTGCCAAGTAGAACCTTTGGGAAGACTTGGGTGAAGTCTTTGCGATCTTGCTGTAAAAAACAGAAACTTTTGCGCTCACGAGATTAGCTGCCATTTTTTACTAGAGAGTGCTTTTAGGTTGATTCTTTTTGCAGATGATTAATAGACAAATTCCTCACGTCTAGCAATTTATTTCAGAATTTTTAGAGTTACAGAAGTAATCAAAAGTTACAGATTTTTACAGACTGTTCTGTTTTTGACAGATTCTATTTTCCGTCCGTTGTTTGCTTATTTTGATGAATCAGGAGTAGTATCGGGGGGGGGGG
>LR738709.1:436184625-436303566 GCA_902687465.1 Secale cereale
GGGGGTATGAACCATGGAGAAGTTGGAATACATTAGGTTTAACACCAATATAAATAAAGAATGAGTTCAATACAATACCTTAAAGTGGTGGTTTGTTTTCTTATACTAACGGAACTCACTAGATTTTCTGTTAAGTTTTGTGTTGTGAAGTTTGCAAGTTTTTGGGTAAGGATTCGATGGACTATGGAATAAAGAGTGGCAAGAGCCTAAGCTTGGGGATTCCAAGGCACCCCAAGGTAAAATTCAAGGACAGCCAAAATCATAAGCTTGGGGATGCCCCGGGAAGGCATCCCCTCTTTCGTCTTCGTCTATCGGTAACTTTACTTGAGACTATATTTTTATTGACCACATGATATGTGTTTTGCTTGGAGCGTCTTGTATGATTTGAGTCTTTGCTTTTTAGTTTAACACAATCATCCTTGCTGTACACTCCTTTTGGGAGAGACACACATGAATCGAATTTATTAGAATACTCTATGTGCTTCACTTATGTCTTTTGAGCTAGATAATTTTGCTCTAGTGCTTCACTTATATCTTTTTAGAGCACGGGAGACACACATAATGGTTTTATTTGATAGAAATTGTTGATCTCTCATGCTTCACTTATATTTTTTTGAGAGTCCTTAAGAACAGCATGGTAATTTGCTTTGGCTAAAAAAATAGTCCTAATATGATAGGCATTTAAGATGGGTATAATAAAAACTTTCATATAAGGTGCATTGAATATTATGAGAAGTTTGATACTTGATGACTGTTTTGAGATATGAGGAGGGTGATATTAGAGTCATGCTAGTGGAGTAATTGTGAATTTGAGGAATACTTGTGTTAAAGTTTT
Organism: Secale cereale; assembly: GCA_902687465.1. Lineage (NCBI taxonomy): Eukaryota > Viridiplantae > Streptophyta > Magnoliopsida > Poales > Poaceae > Secale > Secale cereale. The sequence continues at coordinate 436,185,461 of LR738709.1, forward strand.
TGATTCCCGTAGCATGCACGTATGGTGAACCGTTATGTGATGACGTTGGAGCATGATTTATTTATTGCTTGTCTTCCTTTGTGTGGAGGTCGGGATCACGCGATGGTAAACTCCTACCAACCCTTCCCCTAGCAGCATGCGTTTAGTGCTTTGTTTTGATACCTTTTAGATTTTTGCAATAAGTATATGAGTTCTTTATGGCTAATGTCGAGTCCATGGATTATACGCACTCTCACCCTTCCACCATTGCTAGCCTCTCTAGTATCGCGCAACTTTTGCCGGTACCATACACCCACCATATACCTTCCTCAAAACAACCACCATACCTACCTATCATGGCATTTCCATAGCCATTCCGAGATATATTGCCATGCAACTTTCCACCGTTCTGTTTATTATGACATGCTTCATCATTGTCATATTGCCTAGCACGATCATGTAGTTGACATCATATTTGTGGCAAAGCCACCATGCATAATTTTTCATACATGTCACTCTTGATTCATTGCACATCCCGGTACACCGCCAGAGGCATTCATATAGAGTCATATTTTGTTCTAGCATCAAGTTGTAATTCTGGAGTTGTAAGTAAATAAAAGTGTGATGATCTTCATTATTAGAGCATTCTCCCAGTGAGGAAAGGATGATGGAGACTATGATTCCCCCACAAGTCGGGATGAGACTCCGGATGAAAAAAAAAGAAAAAAAAAAGAGGCCATAAAAAAGAAAAAAGGGAGAGAAAAGGCCCAAAATAAAAAATGAGAGAAAAAGAGAGAAGGGGCAATGCTACTATCCTTTTTCCACACTTGTGCTTCAAAGTAGCACTATGATCTTCATGATAAAGAGCCTCTTGTTTTGTCACCTTCATATACTAGTGTGAATTTTCATTATAGAACTTGGCTTGTATATTCCAATGACGGGCTTCCTCAAAATGCCCTAGGTCTTCGTGAGCAAGCGAGTTGGATGCACCCCCACTTAGTTTATTTTGTTAAGCTTCCATACACTTATAGCTCTAGTGCATCCGTTGCATGGCAATCCCTACTCACTAACATTGATACCTATTGATGGGTATCTCCATAGCCCATTGATACACCTAGTTGATGTGAGACTATCTTCCTCCTTTTTGTCTTCTCCACAACCGCCACTCTATTCCACCTATAGTGCTATATCCATGGCTCACGCTCATGTATTGCGTGAAAGTTGAAAAGTTTGAGAATACTAAAGTATGAAACAATTGCTTGGCTGAAACCGGGGTTGTGCATGATTTAAATATTTTGTGTGGTGAAGATAGAGCATAGCCAGACTATATGATTTTGTAGGGATAACTTTCTTAGGCTATGATATTTTGAGAAGACATAATTGCATTGTTACTATGCTTGAAGTATTATTATTCTTATGTCAATACTAAACTTTTGTCTTGAATCTTTCGGATCTAAACATTCATGCCACAATAAATAGAATTACATTGAGATTTATGTTGGGTAGCATTCCACATCAAAAAAAATCTGTTTTTATCATTTACCTACTCAAGGACGAGCATGAATTAAGCTTGGGGATGCTTGATACGTCTCCAACGTATCTATAATTTTTTATTGTTCCATGCTATTATATTATCTGTTTTGGATGTTTAATGTGCTTTATTATGCACTTTTATATTATTTTTGGGACTAACATATTAACCCAAGGCCCAGTGCAAATTGCTATTTTTTTCCTATATCAGTGTTTCGCAGAAAAGGAATATCAAACGGAGTCCAAACAGAATGAAACCTTCGCGAGGATCATTTTTGGAACAAACGCAATCCAGAAGACTTGGAGTACACGCCTGGGAAGCCATGAGGTGGCCACGAGGTAGTAGGGTGCGCCCCAGGGGGTTGGCGCGCCCCCACCCTCGTGGGCCCCTCATAGCTCCACCAATATACCTCTTCCTCCTATATATACTCATATACCCTGAAAACATCCGAGAGCACCACGAAACCCTATTTCCACCGCCGCAACCTTCTATACCTGTGAGATCCCATCTTGGGGTCTTTTTCGGAGCTCCATCGGAGGGGGAATCGATCACGAAGGGCTTCTACATCAACACCATAGCCTCTCTAATGTGTTGTGAGTAGTTTACCATAGACCTTCGGGTCCATAGTCATTAGCTAGATGGCTTCTTGTCTCTCTTTGGATCTCAATACAAAGTTCTCCTCGATCTTCTTTGAGATCTATTTGATGTAATACTTTTTGCGGTGTGTTTGTCGAGATCCGATGAATTGTGGGTTTATGATCAAGATTATCTATGAGCAATATTTGATTCTTCTTTGAATTCTTATATGAATGATTTAATATCTTTGCAAGTCTCTTCGAATTATCAGTTTGGTTTGGCCTACTAGATTGATCTTTCTTGCAATGGGAGAAGTGCTTAGCTTTGGGTTCAATCTTGCGGTGTCCTTTTCCAGTGACAGCAGGGACAGCAAGGCACCTATTGTATTGTTGCCATTGAGGATAAAAATATGGGGTTTATATCATATTGCACGAGTTTATCCCTCTACATCATGCCATCTTGCTTAAGGCGTTACTCTGTTCTTATGAACTTAATACTCTAGATGCATGTTGGATAGCGGTCGATGTGTGGAGTAATAGTAGTAGATGCAGAATCGTTTCGGTCTACTTGCCACGGACGTGATGCCTATATACATGATCATGCCTAGATATTCTCATAACTATGCACTTTTCTATCAATTGCTTGACAATAATTTGTTCACCCACTGTAGAATATGCTATCTTGAGAGAAGCTACTAGTGAAACCTATGGCCCCGGGTCTATTTTCCATCATATTAGTTTCCCTTCAACTGGATATATTTTATGTTGCAATCTTTACTTTTCAATCTATACAACAAAAATACCAAAAATATTTATCTTATTATCTCTACCAGATCTCACTTTTGCAAGTGGCCGTGAAGGGATTGACAACCCCTTTATCGCGTTGGTTGCAAGGTTCTTAATTGTTTGTGCATGTACTAGGGATTTGCGTGTAGTCTCCTACTGGATTGATACCTTGGTTCTCAAAAACCGAGGGAAATACTTACGCTACTTTGCTGCATCACCCTTTCGTCTCAAGGGAAAACCAACGCATGCTCAAGAGGTAGCAGGGTGTGGCCATCTCCAAAGATCTAGCCGTTACAAACTTTATGCACGGATCAGTGACATTCAAAGTAAATCTCGGTGAGACCGACCAGTGTAAAAGATTAGAATGTTAGACATTTCAGTGAGACTGGATGAATCCACTCGACGGCTCCGATATGTGATGACCTAAGCACTTGCTTCGTTTCGGTAATTCCTATCGGTTTCACTCGATATTTCCGAAATGAGCAAGATGGGTTAAAGAAAGTTGGCCAATGCACTTCGGTGGGACCGAATGCCATCTCTATGGAACCGAATTTTTAGGGTTTAGGTTGTGACTTTGTCCAGTGTATCTCGGCGGGTCCGGATGAGTATGTTTCGGTGGGACCGAGAATGATTTTATGGTTTAGGACATATTCGATTGTGAGCATGTGGTTGAGGGTTTTGAAGCAATATCTTCAAGCACTTGAGCAAATGACTCATGATCAAATCCTCATCACCATTTAATATTATTGGCTTTCCTATGGACTCAATACGATATTTGATCACTTAACCAAAAAAATGTCGAGTCTTGGAGCTTTTACCAATGTATGTCCTTTAAAATTTGAGGGGTCCACAGTCACATGTCCTTGCCATGCCTACATCGAAATTTCCTGAATTGATCATTGGATAGGCATTAGTTCAATGACATGTATATTCTTATTAATTACCAAAACCTCTCGTGGATTAGTTGCACTTTCAATCTCCCCCTTTTTCTTAATTGATGACAACATATAAATCAAAGCTTCGACATTGGATATAATCGATGAATAATATAGTCGCTTTGAGAAGTATGTGATAAGCAAGAATTTCCCCTAAATTTGTGCATTATTTAAAATTTGCAATTGAATGCAAATGCACAATAAATTAGTATCATGGGTCACTCTTCCATGTCACATACATCTTGGTGGACTGCACAAAACGATATGAAAGAAATACATCAAGCACTCATCACCAAACATACATCTCAATGATCATAGCAATAAGCACAAGAGATGGATAGGTAGCATGCATAGCAATAAAGTACGGTGTGATCAATCTTAAATGTAGCATAGTTTCACACACATGCACCAATAAAGTAACTAAAGTAGCACAAGCACGAAACAAACGAAATCAAACGAGAAAAAGAGAAAGACACACTCGCTCAAAGCCCTATGATATATATTTACTCTCCCCCTTTGGCAACAAGTTACCAAAAAGTTTGATTAAATATTGAGCTAAACGTCACTCTAGTCTCGATCACTGGCTCCTGGCGATGAAGACCTCTGACTTGTAGCTCTGGTGTGAGTCGGTGGAGTGGAGAGAAGTGCATCGACGAATGCTTGTAATGACGTCCGCTGGACTGGATGTGCAACGGATGGTGTAGCAGCAGGAGCAAACACTATGGCTTGAGTATCTGATGTGACAGTCACTTCAGCAGACCCAGGCATCATCTAAAACTAAGTGGTGGTCAGAAGTGTGGTACTAACATCATCAGTGCTGCTCATCTTGGCTTGGTCAACCTCATACTTAAGCTTGTCAACAATAGGTTGAATCTTAGTGACCTTAATATACAAAGCATGGAACTTATCTTCCATGATCCTCTCAAGGCCCTCCTAGTTCTTCACGAGGTTAGCTAGGCCTCGCTAGATCCTTTGAGATGCTTGAAGAAGATATGGCATCTAATCTGCCTTAGTCTTGAGCACTGGAACAGTCGAACCGCTAGGACCAATAGTGGTGGCAGCTCTAGCAGGATCTGTCTAGGCCCATGCCACAACTGAAGTAGGATGTGAAGGTTCCATGGTCACTGTGCAGTCCTACTTCTCTAGTTGTAGCAGCAAGTGCGGATGGTCAAACAAATTAACATTGCTACCAACTTGAGAGTTGATGAGCATCTGAATGTGAGGTACAAATCGACATGAGCGCTATTGATGCGCAACTGTCCTCTCCACTATCTCTACTATGAGATGCATCACCTTGAATCTCGTGAAGCTGCTGATGTGATGCAACAAGTTGATGGAGTAGCCTCGGATCATCTTGCCATCTCCAGACTTGGGCATGAGAGTATGCCTCAAGATGGTGGTACTGGTAGCTAGCCCTGATAGAAGGTGGTAGACCGATCCTAACTTATGTGTCGAAGCATAGTTCTTAGGGATGGTGGTGTACATGTTTGGCATCGAGTTGTGAACTATCTTGGGATTGTCATAGACATCTAGATAGTTCTCACCATCCTCTGGAGCACCAATCATAGCAGCCCAAACAACTATAGAAAACTGACACCTACAACCTTTAGTCATCCACACAATCTTCCCATCTGGATAGAAGTGTGCGGTGGAGTAAAATTGCATGATTAGCTCATTAGTCCATGCAGTCAACTTTCTTACAATGAGCTTGTCTGTCTTAAGAGTCCTCAAGTTCTCATGCACATTGGGAAAGTTTTCAAGATATACATCAATGTACTCCCAATCAATCCATCTCATGTCACTTACTATCAGGCTCTTGTCAAGGAGAACAGTCTCATAGAAGTCTTGTTGAGCCTTGGTGTGGAATCTATAGCCCACAGAAGTCCTCCTCCTAGCAGCAGATGGATCATTAGATCTCCACTTTCTCAGCCCGTTGTCCTTCCTCTTCTTCATATGTTCTGCCACTAGGTGTGACTCATCGCGTGTTCACAGAAACGGTCTTAGCTTCTTGAGCACTATGGCTTCATCATCTTCATATTCTCATCTTTTATTCACTGGGCCTTGTTCTTTTAAGAAGCACCTATAGTGGCAGTGATCATGCGTTTTTGCTTTGGCAGTAGCTGCAGTCTTGGCCTTTGAAGCAGAATGAGTTGCCCTCTTGGAATGACCATCAATTTCCTCTGCTTGGAAGGTGGTGGATTAGCAGCTGGCTCTTCAGCCTCCCCTTCCTCTGGATCTATAAACATAGAGATGGGTCTGCCAACCACATGATTGGTTCTATTCCTCTCCCACTTTTTGCTTGGCTTCTTTGACATAGACTTTGGTTGCCCTTGGCATGGGATGCCTGGATTCTCAAGAGTGATTCTTCTCTTCACAGCAGTAGACTCAGAAACTTTCCTTGCAAACAATCATCTCTTCCTAAGAAGGTGCATACTCTTTTTGCACCACATTCCTCTTCTTGGAGGTAACCGCATCAAGCTAAAAAACATAATCTTCTAACTTGCTCTAGTGATAGCTGGAGGCAAGCCAAGAGAACAGGGAGAGATTGGATTTCACTTGGAGCTCTCCTATGGACCTGTACCTACACTTGCCTCAACATTCTGCTCTGGCATGTTCTGGCCGTCCTTTGTCCCTAAAATATTGCTCAAGCCGACCATGTGAATTAGAATATATAGGTTAGAGTGGACGAGGGTCACAAAATGTAGCTTGCTATCCAAAATTTGATTTCAAAATTTAATTTTAGGTTTAAATAATATGCATTTCGGAATTACCAAGTGAAAAAAATTAAAAAATACAACGGCAACAACAGAGACTAGGTCGCATGCTTTCGGTGGAACCGATTGTGTGACTCGGTCTCTCCGAGGTGCACATGGGGTTTCACAAATGTTGTTTCAATCACACCGAGTGGATACTAATCGATCAGGACAAGATGTAATCTATGCAATGGCATAAGGAAATTAGTGTCACCAATCCAGTTCAATCGGTCGGTCTGAGATGTATACAATGGAAACCTAAGACTATTTCTTTACTCAAACCTAAATCTAGGAATTCCTTCGGTGGAAAGGAACACGAAAATGGTGGAAAGGAGCATGTGCAAAGCTTTTGTGCTAGGAACCAGATTTGGGGACGCAGAAAAGGATCGGATTGTACCGTAACTTGGTGGCGATCCTATACAGTGGCGACGAAGAGGAAGAATGCCGATGACGGCTGTGGAATCCGGCGATGAGAGCTTGTTGGAGATAAAGACGACGATCAGGCGACCAGGGTGACTATAGAAACGGGGTGCGGGAACAGGAGTGTTTGAATAAATTTTCAATGAACCATCCGAGGGATATATATATATATATATAACCGTGCGTTGTCGGTCAGTCCAAGTGAAACAACTCGGTGGCTCCGAAATGTGTAACTACTTGTGACAATGTGTCTCTATGACACTGACCGGTTTCATTTGGTCTGCCCGAGATTGAAAATCGGATCAGTCTAAATGGAATCGATGAGACCAAATAGGAGCAAGTTGGTCTTTCCGAGTTACACTTAGAAGGTTTTAAAGCTCATCCCTAATCAGATCGGTTGCTCCAAGTGCTCCTCACCCGGAGCTTCTGAAAATCACCCCCTTTCACCCTTATTATTTTTGTTTGTGGTGGATGGTCTAGCTACTTTGTTGAAGAGTACAGTTTTAGATGGCACTATTACCCAGTGAAAATTGGTAGAAGAGCTCCTGGCATATCTCATTTGCTATTTGCAGATGATACTGTACTGTTTTAAAGCTAATCATGATCAGGTGGTGGGAGTAAGGACTGTTTTGGATGCTTACAGCACTGCCACGGGGCAGAGCCTAAATTACAACAAATGCTCGATGTTATTTGGTAGCTCCTGTACGGCTGCAATACATGACCAGGTTCGAGTTGTGCTTAATGTTACGACTATAACTTTTGAGGAAAAAATACTTGGGTCTCCCAACCCTTGATGGACGTTTATCGAAGGACAGGTTCCAGAATTTGCAAACCAGCTTGACAAAGCGGCTCTTCCAGTGGGATGATGGTTATTTAGCTCAACCGGGAAAAGAGATCCTGATAAAATAGATGGCCCAAGCACTCCCTACCTTTGTTATGGGGGTTTTCAAGTTGCCTTACTCGTTGTGTGATGATCTGACCCGTATGGTTAGAAACTTTTATTGGGGCTCAAGGAAAGGGAATAGGAAAGTGCACTGGAGGGGCTAGGACCATTTGCTCCAACCTAAGGAAAGAGGAGGTGTGGGTTTCCATGATTCCAGGATGTTTAACCAGGCCCTTTTAGCTCGGCAAGCATGGAGGTTGAAACTAAACTCTAATTTTGATCTGGCAAAAGGGAAGCAAAGCTTATCTTATGTACCTCCTATATCTCATGCTCCCTCGGGGAACCTACAGGTGCCCTGGTCGCCGCCCCAGCCATATTGGGTGAAGTTAAATTCGGATGGATCTTTTGGTATTGATGGGGGAGCGGGCACTAGTATGATAGTACGTGATGGAGCTGGCAATTTTTTTGCCTGTAGGTACCTACATATGTGCCGCGATGCACTGGAGGCGGAGGTGTGTGCGTGTATGGTGTGACGCCCGAAGACCGACGTCCCAGAAGATTCCAGATGTTCCGGGTTTTCCCCTTGTGTTCAGTTGTGCTAGCGTTATTTATTTTGCATTGCATCATGTCATCATGCCATCATGTCTTTTCTTTTGCATCTCAACCAAATAAATTGTGTGGACCTTCGGTTCATTTAAATCGAGGGAAGGATGACTTCTCTTTATAACATATCCTCCCAATATTTAGGGAGCTATATTATAAATATTCCATTTGTTTGGAATTAACCCAACACACTTGCATATCTTCCATGCCTTTGTTATCTCAATTCTTGCCCTCCAACTTGCCCATATTTATTTCATCACTTTCCGGAACTCCACCAAAAATCCTCAACATTATTTGGACCTACCAAACACCCAGTTGTTTCTCACACTCATTTGAATTATATTCAACAAGTTTGAATTTAATTCCTGCAATCTTGCCACTTCTATTTTTTCTGTGAACATACCCATTTTTGCAAGTCCAAGGAATTTAACCTCATGTGCGAATTCCTTCCCTAAGTGCCCCTTTCTGTTTCCTCTCTCTTTTCATCTCTATTTTTGTTTTTATTATAGAAGAGAGGGAGAGAGAGATTCCAGCCACTTGGGCCTTATAGCTCCAAGCCGCCCAGCCTCCCTCTCCCCCCCAGCCGGCCCAACTTCCTCCAGGCCCACGGCCCAAGTCATCCTAACCCTAGCGCTCAGCCCCGCATCTCCTCGCTCTTCCCTCGCTCTCCCGCACCCCGCCGCCAGCGCTCGCTCTCACCCCTCGCTCTCTCCCTCCTGCGCCGCAGCGCCTGACCCGATCCCCTATTCCCTCGATCCCCATCAGCCCCGTTTCCCTCTCGACCCCGCACCATCCCCTCGGCCTCGACGCCCGTCCTCCAGCTCGCCAGGCCGCGGCCACCGAGCTCCGTTCCTCTGCCCGTCGCCAGGCGCAGCGGCCCCGTCCTCAGGCGCCGTCCTCTCTGGCCCAGCGCGTGCCGTGGCCTCCCTCCTCCACCGCGCCCCGACAACCTCCCCGAGCACCTCCTCCTACCGCGGCAGGGAGCCCGCCTGGCCCGAGCAGCGCCCCGTCCTTCCGCGCGCCAGGAGCCCCAGCGCCCCAGCGCCGGCGCCGCCCCGAGCCGGAGCCTCCTCGCCTCCCCGTCCAAGGCCGCCTGCGCGCCCAGGCCATGCATCTCCGTCGCGCAGCCGAGCCCCTCCGGCCTCCTCCGCGCCTCCGGCGACGGCCGCTACCAAGGCCGCCATCTCCGGTCGCCTCGTCCTCCGCGCCGGCTAGCCAAGCCGCCGCCGTCGTTCCGCTGCACCTCCCCGACCGGCCTCGGGCATGAGCAGCTCGCCGGCCGCCTTCGGTGCTCCTTGTTGCCTTTTCCCCTTTGTTGTGAAGACCGCAGCCGCAAGAACCGTGGACGCCAAGTTCGTCGAACGAGGGACCCCAAGACCGCCAAGTACCCCCCGGATGCATCAAGTTCCTCTCCGATACGTCAAGTACCACTACACCCGGTCATGCCAAGACCACGGCCCCGACAAGTACCATGACCAAGTACCACGACGACCGAACGGCTACGATGACATGAACATCTACGTGCGAGTACAACTACCGTCGCCGAAGACCGCATGTACCTCTACGAACGTGAACAACTACCGTCGCCGAGACCGCAAGTACCTCTACGAACGTGTACCACTACCTCCCACGACACCGCGTCGACGACCTTCAAGTTCGACTACCGGATGCGCCAAGTACCACGACACGTAACGTGAACGTCTACCGTCGCCGAAGACCCGTGTACGACTACACATCCGGGACGCGACAAGTACCACGACGACCATCGCTTGCCAAGTACCACTACCGTCGCCGAGTCCCGAGACCGGCAAGTCCGAAGACCTCAAGTACCCCTACCGATGATGTGATCGCCTACTTCCCTCTACGGAACGACTACTTCGTTGACGACGTCGTGAACAACTACTTCCTCTACGACCCTTGTACCACTACTTCCACTACGTCCCTCGACGATCTCGAACCGCCCCGAAACGAACGTTCCGAAGGTATAACCCGAGACGATGACCCGAGAACGTTCGCATGTGTTGTATGAGATGCTCCACTTGTGTGCTCCGTGCCCGTTGTGCCCGAATCGTCTTTTGTCATGCTCCTCGGTTGCCTCGTCGCCGACTCGTGGGAACCCGGTGACGGGATCACCCCACTTTTCATCTCGTTCGACTCGCTCTCCGTCATCTTTTGCACCGGTCTCTCAACGAGTTACCGGAACCGAGATGTTGCCGTTGCATCACTTTCGGATCGTTGCCGTGGCACCTTTTCTTTCCACCATGGTGACAAATGCTCCTTATCTCTCATGTTAACCTTTAACTAAAAATTGCATAAAACTTGATCATGTCATCCGCATCATGTTGACAGCATTATATATGTTAATTGTTGTTGCTTTAATAATTTTTAAACATGCTTATGGGGATTTTTCCGGAATTGTTGTTGTTATTTCCGGCCTCATTTAAAAGGCCTAAATAGGTAGTTTATTTTTGCTTCACCTCTTGCCATGTTAAACACATTTAATCTTGTCTTGAAAATAACGAGAGTCAACTAAATAATTAACATGTGGTGTTTCGTCAATATGCAACTCGTTGCATATTGAGCTCCACTTAATTTGTAGTTTTGTTTGTGCACTTTGCCATGCCATGCATAATTAAACCGGACATGCATCATACTTGGATGTGCATCGTATGCCATGTTTATGCTTATGTGTTTACCGTGTTGTTTGCTTCTTTCCGGTTGCTTTTCTTGTTAGCTTCGGATTTGTTCCGGAGTTGTGAGGATTCGCTCGACTGTGTTGCTTCGTCTACTTCGTGGACTTGTTCTTCTCCCTAGCGGAATCCCATGCAAGATGACCGAACCCGGATACCATTACTATCTTTGCCTATTGCTAGAGTATCGCTCTTTAGTATATTGCCTCGATGCCCATGTTTCCTGTCAGCCTCCTATTGTAACCATGAACCTGTCTAACCACCCTACCTATGCAAACCGTTGAATGGCTAAGTACGCTTCGCTCAGCCCCTCTTATAGCATTGCTAGTTGCAGGTGAAGTTGAAGATGCTTGCTTCATGTTGAAGTTTGTTGGGTTATATCACACTATATAAATGCTTAAAATGAAATCATCTATATATTGGCAATGGGTGGAAGGCTAAGCCTTTTGCTTGGTGATTTGTTCCACTCATGCCGTTAGGAACCGTATAAACCGGTGTTATGTTCCTTGATTATGCGTTCCTCACACGGTTGGGGTTATGGGGCCCCCTCGATAAACCGCTAAGTGCTAAGTCTTTTCCAGCAAGTCCCAACATTGGTACTATTCGCCTAATAACTAATAAAACTTGCATAGGGACTAGCTATCCCTTTTATTTTAATCAACAACTCCGGGCCAGTGCTCCACATGAGTGTTCGTCCAAAACGGGGAGTCTGCGGGGCCACCACGAGGAAACTCGAGGTTTGGTAAAAACCTGTAGAATCGCCCATCCGGTCGTGGCCCGAGACTAGATACGCTCGGCTATTGTCAGGGTGTCGGCACGCCGGGAGGATTTGCTGGATTAGCCTTACCTTAGTTCGGAGTATCTTGAGCACGGGATTCCGAGAATACTCGGGTCTTCCCACCTTGGAGTTGCGACTCCGCGGATCGTGGGCTTGTCATGGGCCAAGTTGGAACACCCCTGCAGGGTTATGAACTTTCGAAAGCCGTGCCCGCGGTTATGTGGCAGATGGGAGCTTGTTAGTATCCGGTTGTAGAAAACTTGACACCATGTTCCAATACACTACCAGCGTGTGTACCGTGACTGTTATTTTCCGAAAGGGATTCGGGAGATGAACACGGTGGGGTTATGTTTAGCGTGCTTTAGTTAGGATTACTTCGTGATCATCTCTCGACCGAGGCACTTCTCTTCTCGCTCTCTGTTACGTAAGTTAGTGCTAGTGCTGCTGCAGACTCTTATTCTTTCTTCAGCCTTATCCACACCCAAGGCTTAAATAGTCGTGTTACCCGGGAACGGGATTGCTGAGTCCTCTGTGGCTCACAGTTACTTCACCACACCAGATGCAGGTTCAGCCAAGTTTGATGCAGGAGATGGATCAGAACTTCCGGGAGTTCGATGAAGAGCGTGGCCGTTTGCTTGTGTCGGTTTTCGACGATCAGTAGTGGTTTCTACTAGGATTCGATCTAGGCCTGTGGCTTTATGTTGTTTTGGTATCTTTCTTTGGATCTTCACCCGTAGTCGGGTTGTGATGTTTTGAATGATGTTTTGCTTATGTAATGTATTGTGTGAAGTGGCGAGTGTAAGCCAACTATCTCCTTTTGCAATTTAATCCCTCTTTTACATGAGTCATGCAAAGATACCAAACTTGAGATCATTCTAGGATGGGCTTATACCTTTAAGTCGTGCCTCGACACGTAGGAGGTATAGTCCCATCTTGGGCATTACAAGTTGGTATCAGAGCCTTCTCCGACCTAGAAGCCCCCACTGATTGATCGAATCGTTGACGGTCGAGTCTAGGCACACACTGAAAATATATTTTGAGTCCTATATTTATATCAGAGAGTAGGATTTCTTTGCTCCTCATCCCCTTTCATTCTGGCGAGGACTCCTGACGATTACTTTTATCTCTTCTACTTTCAAAAATTCACCAAATTTTTTTTTAGGATCACGCGGGTATTGTTTGGATTGTTCCGATGTCTTTGTGACGAGAACATTGTTCTCGATGCCTCTTGTCATTTAGGGGTTGTGGCAGTGTCCCGGGGAGTTGAGCTCCGAGGTGTTGTCGTCAAAAATCCATCGCGGCAGTACTAGAATACTTAAGACGGCCGACATCGAAAATCTATCCTATACGGTTAGTGGCAAGATAACCCCGACATCACCCAGTACTGGGGAGGTAGTTCAGGAGTATTGCCATAGCTTGGTATAGTGGATGCGTTTCGAAGGTCCGAGGTAAACGGTTTCCGGAAAAGACTGGTTATGTGTTGAAGGATGGATACAGCTGGATGTAGGATTAGAGTTGATTGCGCGGTGCTTCCCCTGTATCCCCAACACCTGATTGCATAACTGGAAACTTTCGGAAATTAATAGGTGGGTTCATCTAGTAGTTTTAGGCATTCTTCCAACGAATGCACGATATGAAGTTCGGGGTTGTACATTGAGTGAAGTGGTTTTATGGACTTGTTCCGATCGGGAGTTGCATCTTAAAGGGTCCTTGGCTATGCTGATCCGGGGATTGCAAAACCCTTTTGTAACACGTTCCATAAGCTTTCAGCACGAAGATGTCGAATGAAACTTCTATCTTGTATTTGTTCTATCTGTTCCTTGTTCCTTTTATTTACCTTTTGTTCTCCAAGTGGCTTCTCGTCAAGTTGATGTACCTGCGGAATACATTCGTTCAATTCTCTGTTCGGATAGATATGTTGCAACATAATCTTCTTCATAAACATATCTATCCTTTGTTTTTGTTTTGATTCTGGTATTTGAGTTGCTTCGATGTCAAGTGTTGATTCCATACCTTTCCTAATCGGTGTTCTCATATTTCTATGGGAGTGCTAGTCCTTCTTAATCATCAAGACGGTCATGTTAAATTCTTTTCAACCGGTGTGCCTTCTCTTCAAGTTATTCCATACGGACGTTGTTATCGTTTGAATTCATTTGTTCTTTTCACAATCCTACCGGTGCTTCGTTGAAGATTACCCAAGGTTGTGCGTGATCTCTATTAATTCTTTGCAATGAGAATAAGTAGTATGACAAATCCGTTTGATTGTCATCAATTTAAATTGGTAAAGGATATGCATAACATAAATCTTATTCTAGTTTCTTCCAAGAGGTTAATCCCTTCCTTCGGAGTTTGTTCAGAAGGAATATATTCTCGGTTCTAAGTTGTCCATCTTGTTTTCCGGAGCTCCAAGTTATTTCAATTATACCATTCCAAAGCTCCATCTAATTCATCGCAGGCCTTGAATTTTATTCTTTTCATCTTTCACTTCTTATGCTTTCATTACCGGAGTTCTCATGGTGGTTCATCATCAATTAATTCATCCTCGAAGTATTCATCAAGATTCTTCTTGGAGCTCAAGCATTCTTCGTCATGCTTTCCAAGTGCAATTCTTTCTACCTTATCTTTAAGATGGTGTTATGTCATTCTTGACAATTCCTTCATGTTTTATAATTCACGAGTTTCAAGAATGAGATATTTAAACCCATCATTTTCCTTGTTCAGGAGATCTTTCCAACCATTCAATTATTCGTTGGAGTAATCTTGGGTTGTATTGCACCTATAAGCTTTCCCTAAGGATTGTTGCTATTTATGGTGCTCATAAATGACCCAAGTTCTTCATTTATCATTCCGGTGAAATAAGTTTATCGTCTCCTTGTTGATTTCAATCCAGTTAAATGTTTCCGTTAGTGGTTGGTTGTCACCTCTTAATTTTGGGGTGTTTTCCATAAGCCCACAACAAGAGCTTATTCGTTTTCGTGTTGATTTTTCCATCAACTCCGCTCAACCCTTCTTCGTAAGGTTGCTCTTTCAAATTCAATTTTGAGAGAAGTTGTCATATTTTCTCTATTCATTTCTTCATTGATTTATATTCTATTCTTCCATACCGGAGGCATTGTGATGTTGCTCTCTATGTCCCATCATCTTGTCATATCAAGATCATATACTTTCCTTGCTTGTCTATTTAACAGGAGTGTTGTATTCTTCATTCAAGTTCCCTCATCTTATTTAGTTTTTCCTCTCTTTTCAACCGGAGTGTTGTCTGAATCTTTCTTACCCCTTGTGCCATTTTTTTATTGTTCCGGAGGCTGTGTGTTGTTGTTTTCATGAAGTATCATCCCAACTTGGCAAGTTCTTGTTAATTCCTTCCATTTTCAGACGGAGTGCTGTCCAAATTCTGCCATTCTTATTCCTTGGCTATACCGTTGCAGTTTCATATTCTTTTGGTTCGTGAGCTCTTGTTTCATGTCTTTCAACCTGCAAGGTTATCGTGGTGTTCCTTGTTCCTCTTTTCTAACGGAGTATTTTCATATTCGTTCATCTCCGTTGTATTCTTTCCTTCAAGATTGTTCAACCTCTCAAGGTTCTTTGGTTTTCACTCGTTTGTCAAAGAAGCAACTTTGTTTTACCTCTTCCTCTTCCGTTTTTTACCGGTGCCATCTCTAGGATCTCGGGTCGAGATCCTCTGTTAGTGTGGGAGAGTTGTGACGCCCGAAGACCGACGTCCCAGAAGATTCCAGATGTTCCGGGTTTTCCCCTTGTGTTTCAGTTGTGCTTGCGTTATTAATTTTGCATTGCATCATGTCATCATGCCATCATGTCTTTTCTTTTGCATCTCAACCAAATAAATTGTGTGGACCTTCGGTTCATATAAATCGAGGGAAGGATGACTTCTCTTTATAACATATCCTCCCAATATTTAGGGAGCTATATTATAAATATTCCAATTGTTTGGAATTAACCCAACACACTTGCATATCTTCCATGCCTTTGTTATCTCAATTCTTGCCCTCCAACTTGCCCATATTTATTTCATCACTTTCCGGAACTCCACCAAAAATCCTCAACATTATTTGGACCTACCAAACACCCACTTGTTTCTCATACTCATTTGAATTATATTCAACAAGTTTGAATTTAATTCCTGCAATCTTGCCACTTCTATTTTTTCTGTGAACATACCCATTTTTGCAAGTCCAAGGAATTTAACCTCATGTGCGAATTCCTTCCCTAAGTGCCCCTTTCTGTTTCCTCTCTCTTTTCTTCTCTATTTTTTTGTTTTTATTTTAGAAGAGAGGGAGAGAGAGATTCCAGCCACTTGGGCCTTATAGCTCCAAGCCGCCCAGCCTCCCTCTCCCCCCCAGCCTGCCCAACTTCCTCCAGGCCCACGGCCCAAGTCATCCTAACCCTAGCGCTCAGCCCCGCATCTCCTCGCTCTTCCCTCGCTCTCCCGCACCCCGCCGCCAGCGCTCGCTCTCACCCCTCGCTCTCTCCCTCCTGCGCCGCAGCACCCGACTCGATCCCCTATTCCCTCGATCCCCATCAGCCCTGTTTCCCTCTCGACCCCGCACCATCCCCTCGGCCCCGACGCCTGTCCTCCAGCTCGCCAGGCCGCGGCCACCGAGCTCCGTTACTCTGCCCGTCGCCAGGCGCAGCGGCCCCGTCCTCAGGCGCCGTCCTCTCTGGCCCAGCGCGTGCCGTGGCCTCCCTCCTCCACCGCGCCCCGACGACCTCCCTGAGCACCTCCTCCTACCGCGGCAGGGAGCCCGCCTGGCCCGAGCAGCGCCCCATCATTCCGTGCGCCAGGAGCCCCTGCGCCCCAGCGCCGGCGCCGCCCCGAGCCGGAGCCTCCTCGCCTCCCCGTCCAAGGCCGCCTGCGCGCCCAGGCCATGCATCTCTGTCGCGCAGCCGAGCCCCTCCGGCCTCCTCCGCGCCTCCGGCGACGGCCGCTGCTAAGGCCGCCATCTCCGGTCGCCTCGTCCTCCGCGCCGGCTAGCCAAGCCGCCGCCGTCGTTCCGCTGCACCTCCCCGACCGGCCTCGGGCATGAGCAGCTCGCCGGCCGCCTTCGGTGCTCCTTGTTGCCTTTTCCCCTTTGTTGTGAAGACCGCAGCCGCAAGAACCGTGGACGCCAAGTTCGTCGAACGAGGGACCCCAAGACCGCCAAGTACCCCCCGGATGCATCAAGTTCCTCTCCGATACGTCAAGTACCACTACACCCGGTCATGCCAAGACCACGGCCCCGACAAGTACCATGACCAAGTACCACGACGACCAAACGACTACGATGACATGAACATCTACGTGCGAGTACAACTACCGTCGCCGAAGACCGCATGTACCTCTGCGAACGTGAACAACTACCGTCGCCGAGACCGCAAGTACCTCTACGAACGTGTACCACTACCTCCCACGACACCGCGTCGACGACCTTCAAGTTCGACTACCGGATGCGCCAAGTACCACGACACGTAACGTGAATGGCTACCGTCGCCGAAGACCCATGTACGACTACACATCCAGGACGCGACAAGTACCACGACGACCATCGCTTGCCAAGTACCACTACCGTCACCGAGTCCCGAGACCGGCAAGTCCGAAGACCTCAAGTACCCCTACCGATGACGTGATCGCCTACTTCCCTCTACGGAACGACTACTTCGTTGACGACGTCGTGAACAACTACTTCCTCTACGACCCGTGTACCACTACTTCCACTACGTCCCTCGACGATCTCGAACCGCCCCGAAACGAACGTTCCGAAGGTATAACCCGAGACGATGACCCGAGAACGTTTGCATGTGTTGTATGAGATGCTCCACTTGTGTGCTCCGTGCCCGTTGTGCCCGAATCGTCTTTTGTCATGCTCCTCGGTTGCCTCGTCGCCGACTCGTGGGAACCCGGTGAAGGGATCACCCCACTTTTCTTCTCATTCGACTCGCTCTCAGTCATCTTTTGCACCGGTCTCTCAACGAGTTACCGGAACCGAGATGTTGCCGTTGCATCACTTTCGGATCGTTGCCGTGGCACCTTTCCTTTCCACCACGGTGACAAATGCTCCTTATCTCTCATGTTAACCTTTAACTAAAAATTGCATAAAACTTGATCATGTCATCCGCATCATGTTAACAACATTATATATGTTAATTGTTGTTGATTTAATAATTTCTAAACATGCTCATGGGGATTTTTCCAGAATTGTTGTTGTTATTTCCGGCCTCATTTAAAATGCCTAAATAGGTAGTTTATTTTTGCTTGACCTCTTGCCATGTTAAAAACATTTAATCTTGTCTTGAAAATAACGAGAGTCAACTAAATAATTAACATGTGGTGTTTCGTCAATATGCAACTCGTTGCATATTGAGCTCCACTTAATTTGTAGTTTTGTTTGTGCACTTTGCCATGCCATGCATAATTAAACCGGACATGCATCATACTTGGATGTGCATCGTATGCCATGTTTATGCTTATGTGTTTACCGTGTTGTTTGCTTCTTTCCGGTTGCTTTTCTTGTTAGCTTCGGATTCGTTCCGGAGTTGTGAGGATTCGCTCGACTGTGTTGCTTCGTCTACTTCGTGGACTTGTTCTTCTCCCTTGCGGAATCCCAGGCAGGATGACCGAACCCGGATACCATTACTATCTTTGCCTATTGCTAGAGTATCACTCTTTAGTATATTGCCTCGATGCCCATGTTTCCTGTCAGCCTCCTATTGTAACCATGAACCTGTCTAACCACCCTACCTATGCAAACCGTTGAATGGCTAAGTACGCTTCGCTCAGCCCCTCTTATAGCATTGCTAGTTGCAGGTGAAGTTGAAGATGCTTGCTTCATGTTGAAGTTTGTTGGGTTATATCACACTATATAAATGCTTAAAATGAAATCATCTATATATTGGCAATGGGTGGAAGGCTAAGCCTTTTGCTTGGTGATTTGTTCCACTCATGCCGTTAGGAACCGTATAAACCGGTGTCATGTTCCTTGATTATGCGTTCCTCACACGGTTGGGGTTATGGGGCCCCCTCGATAAACCACTAAGTGCTAAGTCTTTTCCAGCAAGTCCCAACATTGGTACTATTCGCCTAATAACTAATAAAACTTGCATAGGGACTAGCTATCCCTTTTATTTTAATCAACAACCCCGGGTCAGTGCTCCACATGAGTGTTGGTCCGAAACGGGGAGTCTGCGGGGCCACCACGAGGAAACTCGAGGTTTGGTAAAAACCTGTAGAATCGCCCATCCGGTCGTGGCCTGAGACTAGATACGCGCGGCTATTGTTAGGGTGTCGGCACGCCGAGAGGATTTGCTGGATTAGCCTTACCTTAGTTCGAAGTATCTTGAGCACGGGATTCCGAGAATACTCGGGTCTTCCCACCTTGGAGTTGCGACTCCGCGGATCGTGGGCTTGTCATGGGCCAAGTTGGAACACCCCTGCAGGGTTATGAACTTTCGAAAGCTGTGCCCGCGGTTATGTGGCAGATGGGAGCTTGTTAATATCCGGTTGTAGAAAACTTGACACCATGTTCCAATACACTACCAGTGTGTGTACCGTGACTGTCATTTTCTGAAAGGGATTCGGGAGATGAACACGGTGGGGTTATGTTTGGCGTGCTTTAGTTAGGATCACTTCGTGATCATCTCTCGACCGAGGCACTTCTCTTCTCGCTCTCTTTTACGTAAGTTAGTGCTAGTGCTGCTGCAGACTCTTATTCTTTCTTCAGCCTTATCCACACCCAAGGCTTAAATAGTCGTGTTACCCGGGAACGGGATTGCTGAGTCCTCTGTGGCTCATAGTTACTTCACCACACCAGATGCAGGTTCAGCCGAGTTTGATGCAGGAGATGGATCAGAACTTCCGGGAGTTCGATGAAGAGCATGGCCGTTTGCTTGTGTCGGTTTTCGACGATCAGTAGTGGTTTCTACTAGGATTCGATCTAGGCCTGTGGCTTTATCTTGTTTTGGTATCTTTCTTTGGATCTTCACCCGTAGTCGGGTTGTGATGTTTTGAATGATGTTTTGCTTATGTAATGTATTGTGTGAAGTGGCGAGTGTAAGCCAGCTATCTCCTTTTGCAATTTAATCCCTCTTTTACATGAGTCGTGCAAAGATACCAAACTTGAGATCATTCTAGGATGGGCTTATACCTTTAAGTCGTGCCTCGACACGTAGGAGGTATAGTCCCATCCTGGGCATTACATATGGAAGGGCTTTCTTTTGCTCTACATCGGTGCGAGTCCCCTATTGTCATTGAGATGGATTCCCTTGAGGCGATTGCGCTAATAAAAGATCCTGGAATAGACAGATCTGCCTATGTGGCTATCGTGATGGAAATAAAGCACTTGAGAAGTCTTAGGGAAACTAGCATTACCCATGTTTTTCGTAGTCAAAACAAGGTTAGTGATTGTTTAGCAAATTTTGCAAGAGTAGAAGGTAGAACAGTTACTTGGATTGGCTCGGGTCCTTCGAGAGTCCTTGAAATGGTCTCAGAGGATTATAAGAACTTATTGTCTGAGTAATACGAGATTTTTAATCCCGCAAAAGAACACATGGTAGTTCATACCTATTTCATGAACATATTCGACAAAATAAGGACATACTATTGTACTCTACATTACAGTTCATAATACTAAGCATTATGTAAGGGCATGCCTAGTCATTCTAATAGACATAGGGAGGGTCTTCACCGTTTGTCCTTGCCCTTTCCTTTGTCATCTCTAGGGCAGCTGTAGTACATCTTAAAGGCGTCGAGGGGTTGCTGGGGGAGGGGAGGGCATGGGCGTCGAAAGAAGAGGGGAGTCAGATGAGGCCTCAGGCGACACATGCCTGCTTAGCGGCCATGCAGCTGGCTTTGGCTGCTTGCTCAACCATGAGTCGCTCTGATGCCTCGACGCCATCCTCAAGGCCTTGGCATTATTGAGGCGCTAGTGGCAGGAGCCTGTCTCCATGCTGGTCAAGGACCAGAACCAATCGCTCCGCATCGGACTTGAAGGGCACGACTACTAGCACGGAGCAGTTGTCTTCGGCGCGGGCAACATTGTTGACGTGGTGAGCTCCCCACACAAGGATTAGGGCAGATGTGGCATGCTCGGATGGCACAAGATCAACGCTGAATGCTAGGGCGATGGGGACGGCCCGGGTCGGCGAGAGCCCCGTCGGGCCCCGGTGTGATAGCCTGACTTATTAGGGATGATAGACTACTCATATCAATAAGGAATTCCTTATTTTTCGGGAGCCCATTCTGATAGAACTCCAAAGTTAAGCGTGCTCAACTTGGAGTAGTTTCAGGATGGGTGACCGACCGGGAAGTTGCTCCCGGGTGCGCACAAGTGAGGACAAAGTGCGCAGAAAACACTAGTATTGGTATGTGAGGCCAGTCAAGATCCTGCCAGGAGTAACGACCACCGGTGGGTGTGTCTGGGGCGTTACAAGTTGGTATCAGAGCCGACCCTCACGGTTACACGGATGTTTGTGGACAGTTTGTAGTCATGTTGTGCATGACGTTTGTGACCCGTCGTGGCACACGGCATGGCACATGTACTGTACTGGAAGCACATGCGTTTGTGCCAAGAGGGAACGTTCCTGTGGTCCGACGAGGACGTCGGTTCCTCTGAGTGGGGGTGTAAGTGATAGACGGACTTATTTGGATGATCGACTACTCATATCAATAAGGAATTCCTTCTTTTCCGGGAGCCCATTCGGATAGAACTCCAAAGTTAAGCGTGCTCAGCTTGGAGTAGTTTCAGGATGGGTGACCGACCGGGAAGTTGCTCCCGGGTGCGCACGAGTGAGGACAAAGTGCGCAGAAAATACTAGTATTGATATGTGAGGCCAGTCTAGATCCCGCCAGGAGTAACGACCACCGACGGGTGTGTCCGGGGCGTAACACCCGGGGAGGGCGCGGAGCTCGATCAGCTTCCTGGGTTTCCATCCATGATCCAGTGAAGGCCCATGTGGAGGGTGCAGAGCTGGCCTCCGGCACGAGTGTGTTTGGGATGGCACAGGATCGACACCCAATGCCAAGGTGATTGGGACGACACAAAGCTGCAAGAGACCCATCAGGCATCGAGGGAGGGCAGGAAGCTTGACGAGTGTGTCTGGGTCGATGGGTCCATCCCCGATCTGAATCTAGAGTCAGGGCCAAACTTGGCAGCGTGGGATGGTGGAGACAAGACCTGATCGAAGAAGAGTACATAGATGGTGAGCGGAGCGAAGATGATACCTATGGTTAGGGGATGTGGTTTTGTCGGGTTTTGAGTGGGCCAAACTAGGCCGAACGATGTGGCGTAAGCGTCCGGATGGCCTTAATACCACTCACTCATTTTTACTCGTGCTTAAATGGATTTTCTTGTATATTTTAAATGATCTTTTTGTTTTGCCGACTAATGACTAATAAATGCAAATGATTACAAAATTCTTGTTTGTTTTGTTCCTTGTCGAAATGGCCAATTTTAGTTGAAATTCAAGCCATATATGCATTACACGAGAAGCAAGGATATTTGTCATTCAACTAGGCGTGCATAGGGGTTTTAGAGGAGAAGACGATGCATGGTACACGCGCTTGATGCTCATATTGCTCCTTATACCACTCGTCGTTGACTCTGTGATGTCATGCCTAACGACTTTCATGAAGGGGCCCGTGACTGATTCACAAAGAATCTGTTAGGGTTTTCCTAACCATGCCATTGAAGAAAGGATAATTCTTTATTTATTTTACAATGGTTAAGAACATTTATCAAAAACAAGTTTGATACTGCTACAAATTAATCATTATGGTAAAACCATTTACCGAATCAAGGAAACTCCTAGATGATATGCAAGAAAATCATGCTAAGTGGTATGTTGAAAGATCGACGTCTAGAAAGGTAATTTCTATTACTGAATAAAACAATTAAGAGCTTACCACAAGGACTGACGAGCTCATAGGTATGATAAAAAGGTAAAGAAGAAATTATTATCAATGCTATTATTGAAGCTAATGTTTGAGGCCAATCTCATTGCTGCCAATAGTTATAATGCTGGGTGGAAGAATCAAAACTTTGCTTCCACCTATCAAAAACCACCATGTCCTAACAATACAACAGCGCCAAATAATTATAATAGTGGGGGTAGCAATGATAATTGCCACATACTTCAGGAAACCCTCAAATCTTATATTACAGCTTAAAATGAACAAAATAACACCTTTAATGAAAAGTTGAAGTCTCATGATAATTGTCTTGGTCAAATGACCAATAAAATTGTCGGAGTCATAGTTGATGTGTAGGCTCTTCTGGAAAGAACGCGCAATATGGAGGCGCAAGTTGCTATGATGCTGAAAGTCAAACCATCATCATTTCTAAGTTTGGAGGAAAGCTAAAACATGATCCGATAAAAAGTATTAAAATGATGAGAAGTGACAAAGACATGTCTGGGGAATTAGACAATAGTCATTCTCCCGCTCATAATTACTCTATTGAAGATTACGTGAAAATCATGAACTTAAAAACATCACATCATAGGAGTAAAGAACGATGAAGCGTTGAAATGTCATTCTTCAAGTAGCAACAAAGGTACATGAATTATGTGCATAGTACATAAATGTTGCATGATAAGCTGCAAACTAAACAAGAGATATATTTGAACCTATTACTATGTTAGATCTTGGTATGAACAAGTTTAATGCCATGTGTGACTTAGGAGCTAGTGTGTACACTATTTCTACAAATCTCTATGATAAGCTCAATCGCATCCTTCTCATATTAGTGTATTTAAACTGAATATGGTTGATCCCACATATAAACATGAAGTGAATGTTAAAGAAAATATAATTGTGCAAATTAATGGAAGCCCCCGCTCTTGTTGATCTCACCATACTGGATATGCCTAAAGATCTAATAGGTCCAATTATATTAGGCAGGCCATTTCCTAGGCTTGCCAATTTGTTGTCAATGTTCATGAGATGAATGTAAGATTTGATCCTCCCTCTCGGGATCCTTCTGTGAGACATTTTCCTAGAAAAAAGAAATCCAAGTTTTACCCCAATGAAGGTATTGTGCTAAATGCCATGACCTAAGGTATGGGTGTACTCTTACCCAAGAGTAAGTGATCATTATCTTGGTCGCAGATAAACGACCAAAACCAAAAGTTCCTCATGAGAGGCAAACCATGCGAATAAAAATTTGTTTTATTATATTTAGTTTTGGTTCAATAAATAGTGTTAGTAGTTGATCAAGAAAGTGGAGGAAAAGTAAAGTTCGCTATTTGGTACGAATCTTTGTGTAGTGCCATGTCTTCGTGAAAATCTACTCACTTTATGTCCCGTATGTGTGTTGAAACTAACCTCCCGGGTCCTTAGAGAATAGTGGATGCGCCCAACTTGGAAGGGGGTTGTCAACCCCTTGTATTGCTAGTTTCAAGGTTAAAATAAAATAGTGGATGATAATAATAATATAGTGGAGTGGTAAAGTAGTGAAGAGTAAATAAAAGAGCAATTGTGTAAATACAAGGGTTGATTAGAATAGATCCAAGGGCCATAGGTTCACTTGTGGCATCTCTATCAAAATCAAGTAATGGCATGGTCGACAATTTATTGTTGGGAACTTTACAGAAAAGCGACATTCAAAACTATGATCATTCATAGCATAATCTTGTATAAGCAGCACGTTCTTGATAAGTATACTATAATCCAATTGCATCTACTACTATTAATCCACCCAGAAACCGCTATCCAGCATACATCTTAAGGTATTACGTCTAATGACAAGTAGAGTAAAACAAAGAAGAAAGAAATATAGCAATAAGATTAAACCCTGATGTTTATCCTTAGTGGCAACAATACTAATATGTGTCTTGTCCCTTTCTCTCAGTGGGATATAGAACACCACAAGATTGAACCCACTCTATGCACCACTCCCTCTGAAGAATTACCCATCTATCTTGACCAGAGAATACAAATAACCGGAAATCATATATAACTACTCAATTACACATCAAAGAAACTTCAAAAGATTGAATTGTATTCCGTATGCAATCTGATCATAAATACGCAATTCATTGGATCCCAACAAATACACAATAAGCATTACATCATATTGATCTCAGAGGAGATCATTGTTTCGAAGATCCAAAAGAGAGAGGCATAGAGAGAGAGAAGCCATCTAGCTACTACTATGGACCCGTAGGTCCTAGAAAAGCTTCTCACACATCATCATGGAGGCAACAAGGTTGATGAAGAGGCCTCTCGTGATGGCTTCCAGTTGGATGGTTGGTGTGACATATGCCAAAGGATGGCTAATCATTGTGGGAGCTAGTAAGACATCGGTGCCTGGAAACGGGATGAGGCGAAGACATGGACGCCGGCGAACTTTACCCAGGTCCGGGGCTCTCCTAGGAGATAATACCCCTAGTCCTGCTCTACGGGATCTCCGCTTGATCACTAATCAGCAAGTGGCTACAAGTGCTCCTTGAGCTGTTCGGCTAGAGGAAGAAGTAGGGCAAGGCTAGCTCTACTCCCTTCTCTACGTGGGGTGTGGAATGTCTTTGGGCCTGAACCCTTTGCATGGGTGTGCTGGGGGGGGGGGAGTTTATATAGGCCTACCCCCAGGGGTACAATGGCAATCGAGCCGGGTGTAGGACCTGGCTGTTAGTGTCTGTGGTGGACGGCTTCTCCGCCAGCAGCTGGGGCCCGCCGCCTGGTGGGTCGCGCCAGTTGCTCGGAACTGTAGCGATGCAGCTGATGACGCGTGCTTTGTCGAGGAGGGTGTGGCTACAGTGCTGCCGCCTGGTGGGCGTTCACTGCAGCCACTCCCTGTCTCTTCAGGTTAATGGCGCACGCTCTGCAAGACCGAAGAAGGCCGCCTGGTTGGGAGCCGGCTTCTCCCTGGGCCGACTGGTGTGTGCTTGCATCCTTCTGATGTTTCGCAGGCAGGTAGGGCCCTCCGTCTGGGGACCGTACCGACAGCGCGTCGTGGGAGCATGGCTCCCTCTGTCCATGATGATGTCATGTGCTGCATGGCTACAGTCTTGCGCCGGGTGAAGGTCATACGCCCAGTACTCTGCACTGTGGCCACGCTCCGCCCAAGATTCGGGGGTAGTGGGTTGTACTGTAGCCACGCCCCGTCTCGTCAGGTTTATGTGGGCGCAAACTCTGAGGGCGCAAGGAGCTACCTGCTGGTAGTCAGCCTCTCTAGAGGCCGCCTACTGGGAGTCAGCTCGCTTTGTGGCCGTCTTTTAGGCTTGCCGCCTTCTTCCAGCCATCCTTTAGAAGGCGGATCTCTGCTTCTGATGTTTGAGGGACACACCCGGCTCCGATGTTTTGAAATACCAGGGGAGGCCGATGAGGCTACCCATGGTCAATTACTCCGACAGTAGTCCCCGAAGCTGGTGAGGCGCCGTGGCGAAATGGGCGAGGGGCCTCGGCAGCTTCCTACCCTGAGTGTTGATGGACGTGCTTCCTCCGGCTTCTGGGGTGCCGACAGCTAGGAGTCGGCCGGGACCAGGCATGCCACTGGTGATTTTTGAACGTTGTGGTGGGAGCCGGGTATCTTTGCAAGCTAGACACTAGACTTGCCGCCCGCTACCTGTGTGCCACACAACGGCAGCTAGCCTAGCCGGCCTGCCAGCCCACGCGCGCGATGGGACAGAGCCTCAGGCTGGGGCCCGCCCCCACCGGGCCTCGGCACATGCGCGGATCTGCTACGGCCGAGGCGGGCGGTTGAGATTCTATGGCGCAGTAAATGTGCGTCGTTACCACGCGGTTATCGCGGGGTAGTGGGGTCGCATGCACAGTTAATCCCACGATCCCATGCCCCGTCCCCTTGGCTTCGCCGCCTGGGGCTATAAGTAGGGGGAGGAGAGGTGCGGCAGACGCACGCGCGCCCTCCTCTCTACTACCTCTTGAGCTTGCGTTGTATTCCCTCGAAGAGGAAAGGAAGATGTAGCACAGTAGCGTAAGTATTTCCCTCAGTTTTTGAGAACCAAGGTATCAATCCAGTAGGAGACCATGCGCCAGTCCCTCGCACCTGCACAAACAAATAAGAACTTCGCAGCCAACGCGATAAGGGGTTGTCAATCCCTTTACGGTCACTTACAAGAGTGAGATCTGATAGAGATGATAGTTGATATTTTTGGTATTTTTGGTATAATAAAATAGCAAATAAAAGTGGTACAAGTAAAGTAGATGTAGATTGATAGGTTGAGAAGAGACCCTGGGGCCATAGTTTTCTCTAGTGGCTTCTCTCATGATATCGATATTCTACGGCGGGTAAACAAATTACTGTCAAGAAATTTATAGAAAAGCGAATAATTATGAGACTATCTAGGCATGATCATTGTATATAGGCATCACGTCCGAGACAAGTAGACCGACTCCTGCCTGCATCTACTAATATTACTCCACACATCGACCGCTATCCAGCATGCATCTAGTGTATTGAGTTCATACGAACAGAGTAACGCCTTAAGCAAGATGACATGATGTAGAGGGATAAACTCAAGTAATATGATGTAAACCCCATCTTTTTATCCTCGATGGCAACAATACTATACGTGCCTTGCTGCCCCTACTGTCACTGGGAAAGGAAACCGCAAGATTGAACCCAAAGCCAAGCACTTCTCCCATTGCAAGAACTATAGATCTCGTAGGCCAAACCAAACCAATAATTCGAAGAGAGTTGCAAGGATATTATGAGAACACATAAAAAGTTCAGAGAAGAACCAAATATCTTTCATAGACAACCTTGATCATAAACTCACAATTCATCGGATCTAGACAAACACACCGCAAAAAGAGATTACATTGAATAGATCTCTGATACGTCCAAAACGTATCTATAATTTCTGCTTGCTCCATGCTTCTTTTGTGTGATATTGCTATGATATTTATGCACTTCCATACACTTTTGATCATATTTGGACTAACCTATTAACTCAGTGCACCCCAGTGCCAGTTCCTGTTTTCTGCTGTTTTTCTATTTCAGGTTTCCCCCATATTAAAAGTGCCCAAAAAATTCCTGGAAAAATACAGGAAAAATCAGCGTACATGAAGCTTCGAGAATCACCAAAGCGGGGCCAGGGGTGGCCCAGGCGGCCACCCGACGCGGCCCCACCCCTGGCCGCGCCAGGGGGGCGCCTGGGGGCCCCTCTCCGCCTCTGGTGACCCCCCTTCGCATATATATTCCTCGCATCCCGAAACCCTCGAGGACGGAACCCTTTTTCGCGATCTCGCCTCTGTTCCGCCGCCGCCGCGCTTCCAAGATCGGGAGCATCAGGAGAATTCTTCCCGGCACCCTGCCGGAGGGGAGAACCACCACCGGGAGCTTCTCCACCACCATGGACGCTTCCCGGATGAGTCGTGAGTAGTCCACCTTGGACCATGGGTCCATGACCAGTAGCTATGTGATGTTATCCTCCCCTCTTTGTTCTTCATGGTTTAGACCTCGTGAGCTGCCCTACATGATCGAGGCACATATGTAATCTTTATGTTGTTGCTCTGCTGAGTTTGCTGGGATCCGATGGATTATGAGATTATGTTCAGATTGTGTGTGAGTAATATATTTGATTCACCTCTTTTATATTTATGTTCTTGAGTAATTCTTGCATGTTCTCCGTTGCTGTTTATTGCTTTGGCCGAGTAGTAGGTAGTAACTCCAAGAGGGAACGTTATGCTTGATTGTGGGTTCATGGCCCCTGATGACTAGTTTGAGTGACAGAAACATGAGTCTAGGGGATGTGTTGTTGCCACAAGGGGGAAAACAACGGTGCTTGTACTTGCGGGTGCAAGGATTGTTTACTTTACGCACAGTTCTTTTAATGCAGTTATCTGTTGCTTTGAGTTTAAACTTTGGGTGGGATTCGCAACTTAATACCAGCGAGATGTTCTGGATAGATATATCAAGGTGGATGATTAGTAGTAGATGCAGACGGATTTCGGTGTACTTGCCTTGGCGTACCGCCCATGCTTTTGAGCCTCTACCTTTCCTTGCATCATAGTTAGCATTGGTTTGCGCACATAATCCTGTCAATTGCCCAGCTGTAATTTGTTTACCTCGCTTTGCTGTTTTATCGTCTTTTGGGAGAGAGACATCACTAGTGAACATCATGGGACCCCGGTCCATATTACCACCACTGATCACACCCGCTATTTACTTCCTGTTCTTATTTCCTAGTTGCAGTCATACCTATCATTATTATCTCTTGTGTTTGATCCTTTGTAAACGACAAGGCCGGAGGGATTGACAACCTCTCTGTACTCGTTGGGAGCAAAGTTATTTGTATCTGTGTGCAGGTCCTGTCAACCGCTAAGTTTCTGGCGCCGTTGACACCTTCTTGTCGACCCTCGGAGTCTCACGGGATTCGATCCTTGGTACCTTTGCCAAGGGAAACTTGCTGCTACGCTACATCTCAAACCTTCCACTTGGGGTAACCAACGAGGGGCGAGAAGCCATCAAGCAAAGTTTCTGGCGCCGTTGCTTGGGACTCCACTCTTCAAGACAGGGGAGTTGCACGCTATCTTTTATCTTTGCTTTTTAGTCTTGTTAGTTTACCTTTCAGTTTTTGCTTTAGTGTCCCTTACCAAAAATCACAAAAATAGTTATCTTGCTTGCTGCTACTATGGGTTCCACCGAGAACACCAAGTTGTGTGACTTCACTAGTCATAACAACAATGACTTTATCTAAACGCCTATTACTACACCTGCCACTTCAGCACCCTCTTATGAGATTAAACCTGCTTTACTGAACCTAGTTATGAAAGATCAATTCTCCGATGCTGGAGATGCTGCTGCTTTGCACTTAAATAATTTTGTTGAGCTCTGTGATATGCAAAAGTACCAAGAAATAGATGGCGATATTGTTAAGCTTAAGCTTTTTCCTTTCTCCTTGAGTGGAGGAGCTAAAATCTGGTTTCAATCCTTGCCTAGGAATAGCATAGATTCTTGGGACAAGTGCAATGATGCCTTTATTGGGAAGTACTATCCCCCTGCTAAAATTATCCAATTAAGGAGTAACATAATGAATTTTAAACAATTGGATAATGAACACGTTGCCCAAGCTTGGGAACGCATGAAATCTCTTGTCAAGAACTGCCCTACTCATGGTTTGACTACTTGGATGGTTATCCAAACTTTTTATGCAGGCTTGAACTTTACCTCGCGGAACTTGTTAGATTCGGCCGCGGGAGGAACCTTTATGTCAACTACACTTGGTGCTGCCACGAAGCTTCTCGACGAGATGATGACCAATTATTCCCAATGGCACACCGAACGCACTCCAACAGGTAGGAAGGTAAACTCTGTCGAGGAGATTTCCTCCCTAAATGAAAAGGTTGACTTGATCATGTCTCTACTTTCCAAGCAATCTTCTATTGATCCTCATGATATTCCTTTAAATTCTTTGATTGCTCAAGATCAAGTAGATGTGAACTTTATCTCTAGAAACAATTTCAATAACAATGCTTATAGGAGTAATTTTGGTAGCAACCCTAGGCCGTTCCCCTCTAATTCCTATGGGAACAACAATACTTATCCTAGCACCAAGAACTCCACTTCTGAACTAGAGATTATGCTTAAAGACTTCATCACTACCCAAAAGGCCTTCAATAAGAGTGTAGAAGAAAAACTAGACAAACTAGATAATCTCTCTTCGAAGGTAGACAATTTAGCCCATGAGGTAGAGTTGCTTAAAATTAGAACTTCTCCTCTTGAGGAGAGGAAGACCACTCCTATGAAGGCTATTCAAGTGCAAATTAATGAAAACATTAGGATGATGGCTAAACTTAAAGAGAGATGGGCTAGAGAAAAGAAGGAAGAAGATAGAATTAAGAGCCTTCCTACCCACCACACTGTTGCTACTATCCAAGTTGTTGAGGATATCCAAACTCTTAGCACCCAATGCACTCCTAGTCCCATTGGACCTATTAATGGTGATGCTATGACCTCAACCGTAGAAACTCCTATGACAATAGAAGCTACCAAACAAGTGAGCCTAAAGGACACCACTACCACTTTACTTGATAGTAGTGACCTTGATTTTGAGAATTGCACCCTTTCTGAAGTTATTGATTTTCTTCACAAGATGTCTAGAGATCCCCACACTAGCACACTTAACCTTGCCTTCACAGAGCATATCACTAATGCTCTCATCAAAGTTAGGGAGGAGAAGCTTAGGGTAGAAGCCCCCATACCTAGAAAGCTAGAAGATAGTTGGGATCCTATGATTAAAATTAAGTTGAATAACTTCTCTTGCTATGCTTTATGTGATGTTGGAGCTAGTACCTCCGTTATGCCCAAAAGAATATATATGATATGTTTAAATTGAAATCTTTTGATCCTTGTTCTTTTGGTGTTTGTCTTATTGATTCTTCCGTAAAGAAACCTTTGGGGAAGATCGACGATGTTCTTATCATTGTCAATGACAATTATGTTCCCGTTGATTTTACTATTATGGATATTGAATGTGAACCTTCATGTCCAATTATTTTGGGACGTCCTTTTCTTCGCACCGTTGGTGCTATCACTGACATGAAAGAGGGGAATATAAAATTCCAATTCCCTCTCAAGAAAGGAATGGAACACTTCCCTAGAAAGAAGATTAAGTTGCCTTTGAGTCCGTTATACGGGCTAGCTATTCTTTTACTCTTGATAAAACTTGATCCTCTCTTTTTGCATCATGCCTAGCTTAAAGGCATAAAAGAAAGCGCTTTTGGGAGGCAGCCCACAACGAATTAGGTATTATTTTGCTTTTGTTGTGTCATGATGTTTGTTACTACAGTAGCATCATCATTGTATCTTTTCTTTTCAGCTTTGTGCCAAGTTTAGCCTCCGATTGCAAGAAAGTTCAAAAGTTGTGACGTGCTGTCCAGAAAACAGATTTTGTCCTTGGACAGAAAAATTCGTATAAAATCACCAGATCATCTTTTTGATCTGAATTTGTTTGACAGCGTGCTCTATACAATTGGCTTTCGGGCATATGTTCTGAGTTTTTTGATTTGAGTTGCAGAAGTGCCCCGAAAAAATTATTTACTACCTGCTGGTCTGTTTTTCACAGATTCTGTCCTGTTTTGCCTTTTCTTCGTTTTGCAAACCTTGAGCTTGCTTTTTCTTTGCAAAAACCTTTTGGCAATCTTGAGAAACAGTAGCTCTTCAAGATTATCTTTATTTCTAGTAGGGAAAAATTATTTTATTGTGGGTACTAACCTCGCTAATCAGATTATGATGAGTTATGTATGAAGGGAGTTTTCAAGTGTGCGAGGGAAGATGATAAAAGAAGATTCAGGAGGTTCAAACGCTCAAGCTTGGGGATGCCCCCGTGCACCCCCAAGAAATATTCAAGAAGATTCAAGCGTCTAAGCTTGGGGATGCCCCCATGCATCCCCTTCTCCATCAACAATTATCAGTTCGTCTTTCGTTCCACTATAATTATCACTTCATGTATTATGTGCTATGCCTGGAGCGTCTTGCTCTTAGTTTCCTTTTTAGTTTTCTTTAGCTTTGCTTGCTGTTCATAACAAGTTAGAATCCAGCTTTCTTTGTGTGGGAGAGAAACACGCTCCACTTCAACCTAGAACACAACATAGGATTTTCACGCTTATCTTTGTTGTGTGTGTTCTTTGTCTTTCCATAGCTGCTGTCATGTTTAGCTCTTAGTTTTCATGCTTTTCTTTTTAAAGAGCTTTTGTTTAGTTGGTTGCTGAACTCTCTTGAGTTTTCATGTTTATCTTGTTAAGAGAGTTTGCCTGTTGCACTGAGTTGTGTGTCTTAACTTAAAGTAGGTAATTGAGGTTGCTATTTAATTTTAGTAGTAACTTGCAATAGTTTTGAGGTATTGCCATGAGTAATGTCTAAACTTTTGGTGTCAAGAGCTTTAGCCTATTAGTGATAGATGTCGTATTTTGGGCAATCCATGTTTATTTTCGAAAACCTACAAATAGTTGAGAACTTTAGCTACTAAATGGATCACTAATCTTTGGAGGGATCGAATATTAGAGTACACTCACGTACCATGAGCCGAGGATGCGCAAGGATAACCAAACCCCCATACACTCCTCCTCGGGGTACTTGTCTCTTTGTGAACCTCCTAATTAGATTGAGAGTTACCGATAATAAGTGCATGAGTTCTTCGGACTAATGTGAGTATTCGAAAGTTGAAACTTCCACCTAGCCATATTTTTCTAGCCTCTTCGGTACCGTGCATTGCCCTTTCTCACCTCGAGAGTTGGCGCATACTTTGCCGGTGCATCCAAATCCTTGGCACGATACGCTCTGTCATCATAAGCCTCATTATATCCTTCCTCAAAAGAGCCACCATACCTACCTATCAAGGCATTTCCATAGCCTTTCCGAGATACATTGCCATGCAACATCCATCTTCTCATGACTTGATCTTCATGTCATACATGCTTTTTGCTTGATCGATGAGCCGCATGCTAGTTGGGCCTTGCCCTAATCATTGCTACATGACGCGCTAGTATCATTGCATATCCTGCTACACTGGCAGAGGCATACATTTGCATACATCATGATAGTTTCATTTTCTTTATGTTGAGTACTTTTGTAAAGTGTTAAAGATCTTCTATACTTCTTGTAATAAATAGAGTGTTGCCCCTAAAGTGAGGAAAAGATCCCAAAGAGGACAAAATCAAAAGATCCCAAAGAGGACAAATGAGAGTTAAATAGAAAGAGCCATTGAGGCCACAAAAAAGAAAAAAAAGAAAAAAGAGAAAAAAGAAATAAAAAGAGAGAAGGGGGCACACTACTATTCCTTTTGAGAGGTCCACACTCGTACTCCATCTTATACCTTGTACTCCATAGAGATTATCATTCATGCATATAGCTATGTGGGGACCTTCACACTATAGAACTTGGCTTGTATATTCCAATGATGAGCCTCCTCAAAAGAGCTCTAGGTCTTCTTGAGCAAGCAAGTTGGATGCACCCCCACTAGTTCCATTGGAGAGCTTACCTTAGCTCATATGTGCATCCGTTGCATGGCAATCCCTACTCCTCACATCATATCTATCATTTGGCTTTCTCTCGCCTATGATTGTCCTCATTGATGTGAGCCTTTCACACCTTTTTTGTCTTCCCCCTTCATCATTTTTCTCTCTTTGCCATCCTAAGTGTTAACTTTCTTGCTTACGCTCATCCATTGCATGAGTGCTCAAAATATCGAAAGGGAGTGGATCATTTTGACTTGTACCTGGCTGACGGTCTGGGGATGAGTCAAGATAAGATTCCAAAGAAGACCAAGTGTGAAACTTTAGTAGATTAAGTTCTCAACAATACAAAAACTATGTTTTACTCTCTCGTATATCCCTATCACCTTTCTTGCACGCAAACACCATTTGGAGACATTCGAGTCACGGACAGCGAGAGCTCTTGCACCTTTATGTTCTTATGTTGCTTGTTACAATGCTAATATGGACTCTTGCTTGTTATGACTTGAATTGAATTACATGCCTTGATTGCTTTACTTAAAAAGTTCTTATATGGTTGATAGCATGTCACCACACAAATTATGCTTGTTATCATTTACCTACTCGAGGACGAGCAGGAATTAAGCTTGGGGATGTTGATACGTCCAAAACGTATCTATAATTTCTGCTTGCTCCATGCTTCTTTTGTGTGATATTGCTACGATATTTATGCACTTCCATACACTTTTGATCATATTTGGACTAACCTATTAACTCAGTGCACCCCAGTGCCAGTTCCTGTTTTCTGCTGTTTTTCTATTTCAGGTTTCCCCCATATTAAAAGTGCCCAAAAAATTCCGGGAAAAATACAGGAAAAATCAGCGTACAGGAAGCTTCGAGAAACACCAAAGTGGGGCCAGAGGGGAGGCAGGGGTGGCCCAGGCGGCCACCCGGCGCGGCCCCACCCCTGGCCGCGCCAGGGGGCGCCTGGGGCCCCCTCTCCGCCTCTGGTGACCCCCCTTCGCATATATATTCCTCGCGTCCCGAAACCCTCGAGGACGGAACCCTTTTTTGCGATCTTGCCTCTATTCCGCCGTCGCCGCGCTTCCAAGATCGGGAGCATCAGGAGAACTCTTACCGGCACCCTGCCGGAGGGGAGAACCACCACCGGGAGCTTCTCCAGCACCATGGACGCTTCCCGGATGAGTCGTGAGTAGTCCACGTTGGACCATGGGTCCATGACCAGTAGCTATGTGATGTTCTCCTCCCCTCTTTGTTCTTCATGGTTTAGACCTCGTGAGCTGCCCTACATGATCGAGGCACATATGTAATCTTTATGCTGTTGCTCTGCTGAGTTTGCTGGGATCCGATGGATTATGAGATTATGTTCAGATTGTGTGTGAGTAATATATTTGATTCACCTCTTTTATATTTATGTTCTTGAGTAATTCTTGCATGTTCTCCGTTGCTGTTTATTGCTTTGGCCGAGTAGTAGGTAGTAACTCCAAGAGGGAACGTTATGCTTGATTGTGGGTTCATGCCCCCTGATGACTAGTTTGAGTGACAGAAACATGAGTCTAGGGGATGTGATGTTGCTACAAGGGGGAAAACAACGGTGCTTGTACTTGCGGGTGCAAGGATTGTTTACTTTACGCAAAGTTCTTTTAATGCAGTTATCTGTTGCTTTGAGTTTACACTTTGGGTGGGATTCGCAACTTAATACCAGCGAGATGTTCTGGATAGATATCTCAAGGTGGATGATTAGTAGTAGAAGCAGATGGATTTCGGTCTACTTGCCTTGGCGTACCGCCCATGCTTTTGAGCCTCTACCTTTCCTTCCAGCATAGTTAGCATTGGTTTGCGCACATAATCCTGTCAATTGCCCAGCTGTAATTTGTTTATCTCGCTTTGCTGTTTTATCGTCTTTTGGGAGAGAGACATCACTAGTGAACATCATGGGACCCCGGTCCATATTACCACCACTGATCACACCCGCTATTTACTTCCTGTTCTTATTTCCTAGTTGCAGTCATACCTATCATTATTATCTCTTGTGTTTGATCCTTTGTAAACGACAAGGCCGGAGGGATTGACAACCTCTCTGTACTCGTTGGGAGCAAAGTTATTTGTATCTGTGTGCAGGTCCTGTCAACCGCTAAGTTTCTGGCGCCGTTGACACCTTCTTGTCGACCCTCGGAGTCTCACGGGATTCGATCCTTGGTACCTTTGCCAAGGGAAACTTGCTGCTACGCTACATCTCAAACCTTCCACTTGGTGTAACCAACGAGGGGCGAGAAGCCATCAATCTCCTCGAAGACCGAGGAGAACTTTGTATTGAGATCCAGAGAGAGAGAGAGAGAGAGAGAGAGAGAGAGAGAGAGAGAGAGAGAGAGAAGAAGCCATCTAGATACTAGCTATGGACCCGAAGGTCTGTGGTAAACTACTCACAACTCATGGTGAGGGTGATGATGATGATGATGAAGGCCTCTTTGATGGATCCCCCTCCGGTGGAGCTCCGAAACATGCTCCAAGATGGGATCTCCACAGGAACAAAAGCTACATCGGTGGAATTAGGGTTTTCTCTCTATTCACAGAGTTTCTGGGGTACGTGGACTTATATAGGAAGAAGGAGGGCACCGGGGGATGCTCGAGTGGGCCTCGAGGCAGGGGGGCGCGCCTTGGGAAGGGAGGCGCGCCCCCACCCTCGAGGGCCACTCGATGCCCCGCTGACGTGGTTCTCAAGTTCCTCTGGCGTGATTTTCTCCAAAAATATCTCTCGCGAAGGTTTCATTCCGTTTAGACTCCGTTTGATATTCTTTTTCTGCAAAACCCTGAAATAGGCAAAAAAACAGCAATCTGGACTGGGCCTTTGGGTTAGTAGGTTAGTCCCAAAAATGATATAAAAGTGAATGACAAAGCCCATTAAACATCCAAGACTTCATAAATAATAGCATGGAACAATAAAAAATTATAGATACGTTGGAGACGTATCACTCTCCCCTCGCCATCTTCTCCTTGCAGCCACCGCACCCCCGCGTCTTGCCGGAGTGCCATCGCCCCTCGTCGTTGCCGAGCCCATCCGCTCCTCAGAGCCGTCGCTCAGCCACAGGCCTCGAGCCTTCAAGGCGCAAGACAAGGCAAATGCCGGCGCGTGGGATGGCTCCAATGTCCATGACAACCATCTCAAGTTCCTCCGCCAGACGCGGCGGCTGGCCAGCGGCAGTTTTGTCTAGGTGCGCGTTCCGCCCGCGACGAAACTCTCGCCGGCGCCGAAGGACGGCGAGTGTGTCGTCTTCCATCAACACGTCTTCTGTGGCTTTGGCCTGCCGGCCAGCAGCTTCCTCCGTTCCTTCCTCCAGTTCTACCGGCTCCAGCCGCACCACCTCACACCAAACACGGTGGTGCTCCTGTCTGCCTTCGTCATTCTCTGTGAAGACTACCATAGCTGTGGGGGGAGTTCTTCTACTCCAAGATCGGCACAGTCGTCAAGGGGGAGTCGGCGCAGTGCGGGGCCTTCATCGTAGTGTGCTGCCTGGGTACTGGAAACAGCTTCCCTGCCATACAGTTGACACAGTCGGTCAAGCTATGGCAGAAATCCTACTTTTACGTCAAGAACGTCCACCCGTCGGTGGACTTCGTCAACCTGTCAGCTTATACAGCCAGCCGCCGACTGAACCTCGCTCCAACTGAGCCTTCAAGCAAAGGATGGTTCGGCCGCCTCCACCGCCGCCGTCACCCGGCTCAAGGTGATGGTAGAGTCGGAGGGCCTCATGGGCGCGGATCTGCTGACCGCCTTCGTTGTGCGCCGGGTGCTCCCTCTTCAAAGCCGACCTCATCTGATAGGCCGGATGAGCGGGCATCGTGACCCATGCCATTTGAGCACCAAGGAGATGCCGGGTGCCGAGGTGGCCTGGCTGGTGAACTACATCTCCAACTGGAATGGTGCCGAGGTGGCCTGGCTGGTGAACTACATCTCCAACTGCAAGCTCTCGGAGTCGGACTGGTAGTTCGGCAAGCCACCGTACTCTCGCACACACCCGTCGCCCGCGGTGAGTTATCTAACTTTCTTTCTCTCTGTCTGCCGAGCCTTGCTTTGCCGCCTGATCAGTTGGTCACAATGAAGGTCCTCACGTCCCAGTCGGCCGCCGACGCTCTGGAGGAGGGCCGGTAGTACCTTCCAGACCGGGCGGTGAGCGACGTGGACGACCCCGACTTGGGGGCAGCCGCCCTGGAGGAAGATGACACCGCATGCAGCGCCAACGGAGCAGGCGGCTCCGGGGAGGAGGCCTTGACGACTGGCCGAATGATGACGAGGAGGAGACTGAACCGCGCCGTCCTCCGATTTCTGTCAAGGTGGGCGCGAGCTCCTTAGCCGCGCCGACTGCACCAGGCGGCGCACCGAAGCGCCGGGCCAACTCGCTGCTGCTCGGCAGCCGGCCTAAAAAGCCCAAGAGCTTCGCCGCCGCGACTAGGTGGGAGGAGGCCGCCACGAAGGTGGCCTAGCTCCATAAAGGCCCAAAGCAACCGCCGATGGTGTTAGCGTAAGTGCGTGCTATTTCTTGAGTTTCCTTCTTTTCTTCTCTGCAAATTATTTCTGAATTTATGCTTATTTGCTTCGATCAGGGCCTCGCTTTCCCTCGAGCGGCCTAACTCCGCTTTCGTGATCGGGACCACGGAGGGCACCACCAGCACCCGCCGCGTAGACCCTCGCACTGAGGTCCAGGCGGCGACGGAGCGAATCGCACGAGAAGCGCACGACGAGTGGGAGAGGGCGGAGAAGGAGAAGGCGGAGGCGGCCAAGGCGGCGCTGGAGGAGGCGGACGCGGCGGCCAGAGCCAAAGCTGACATCGCAGCCAAGGCTCAGGCGGATGCCGCCACTAGGGCGCCGGCGGAGGAGGCCGCGCCTGATGGCTTCTCGCCCCTCGTTGGTTACCCCAAGTGGAAGGTTTGAGATGCAGTGTAGCGGAAGTTTTCCCTTGGCAAAGATACCAAGGATCGATTTCCCCTGAGACTCCCAGTTTCAACAAGAAGGTGTCAACTGCTAACGGCGCTAGATTTTAGCAATCAACGTGGACCTGCACACAAATACAAATAACTTTGCTCCCAACGAGTACAGAGAGGTTGTCAATCCCTCCGGCCTTGTCGTTTACAAAGGATCAAACGCAAGTGATAATAGTGATAGGTATTGCTGCAAATAGTAAGTAGAAGCGTAAAGTAAAAAGCGGATGTGATCAGTGATGGTAATATGGACCGGGGTCCCATGATGTTCACTACTGATGTCTCTCTCCCAAAAGATGATAAAACAGCTATGTGAGTAAACGAATTACAGCTGGGCAATTGACAGAATTATGTGCGCAAACCAATGCTAACTATGTTGCAAGAAAGGTAGAGGTTCAGAGCATGGGCGGTACGCCAAGGCAAGTAGACCGAAATCCATCTGCATCTACTACTAATCATCCACCTTGAGATATCTATGCAGAACATCTCGCTGGTATTAAGTTGCGAGTCCCACCCATAGTGTAAACTCAAAGCAACAGACAACTTCATTAAAAGAACTTTGCGTAAAGTAAACAATCCTTGCACCCGCGGGCACAAGCACCGTTGTTTTCCCCCTTGTGGCAACAGCACATCCCCTAGACTCATGTTTCTGTCACTCAACATAGTCATCGAGGGGCATGAACCAACAATCAAGCATAACGTTCCCTCTTGGAGTCACTACCTACTACTTGGCCAAAGCAATAAATAACAACGGAGAACATGCAAGAATTACTTACGAACATAAATATAAAAGAGGTAAATCAAAGATATTACTCAAACACAATTTAAACATAATCTCACAATCCATCGGATCCCAGCAAACTCAACATAGCAACAGCATAAGGATTACATATGTGCCTCGATCATGTAGGGCAGCTCACGAGGATTAATTAGTGAAGCACAAGAACGGGAGGAGAACATCACATAGCTACTGGTCATGGACCTATGGTCCAAGGGAGACTACTCACAACTCATCCGGGAGGCGTCCATGGTGGTGGAGAGGCTCCCGGTGGTGATCCTCCCCTCCGGCAGGGTGCCGAGAAGAGTTTTCCTGGTGCTCCCGATCTTGGAAGCGTGGCGGCGGCGGAACAGAGATGAGATCGCAAAAAAGGGTTCCCGTCTGGAGGGTTTCGGGACACGATATAAATATATGCCAAAGGGGGGCATCAGCGGAGGCCTGGGGGGCCCAGGCGCCCCCTCCCCCCCGGCGCGGCCAGGAGGGGGGCCGCGCCACCAGGGCGCCTGGAGCCCTGGTGGCCCCCCTCCGGCTCTACTTCGGGTGCCGGGAAGCTTCTGGAACGCTGATTTTTTATATAATTTTTCCGGGATTTTTCTAGCAGTTTTCGTAATGGGAAAACCTGAAATACAAAAACAGCAGAAAACAGAAATTGGCACTGGGGTGCACTGAGTTAATAGGTTAGTCCAAATATGATCAAAAGTGTATGGAAGTGTATAAATATCATAGCAATATCACCCAAAAGAGGCATGGAGCAAGCAGAAATTATAGATACGTTTTGGACGTATCAACATCCCCAAGCTTAATTCCTGCTCGTCCTCGAGTAGGTAAATGATAACAAGAATAATTTCTGTGGTGACATGCTATTAACCATATAAGGATTTTTCATAGTCATATGACAAAAGCTTACTCAGACAATGAATCTGTAGTAATTAAGTTGCCTCATGAGAAAATCACAAAGAACTGAAAGTTTTACAATATGATACTGAAACATCAAATAGATTTGTAATGAGCATGGTGTGCAAATATGATAAAGTGATATCTCGCTTGCCCCCTTTAGTGAAGCAAAACATAAATGCAGGGGCACCTCCAAGGTTTAAGTGATGACTAGATACAATAATTTTAGAATAAACGATACCACAATCATGCAAAAGACAATGCTACTTTGGGACAATGCACATTACACTCAGAATGACAATCATGCTCTCAGTAGTTGGTGCTTTTAAAAGAAGGTGGAGACTCTCGAACCGTGGCTTTTGTTGGCAAGGTTGAAAACCAGTAGTCGGAAACAAAGACAAAACATGTACCAGAGCTCTTGGTTTTAAAAACAGAGGTAATAATTATTATTTTTAGATTATGCATGTTCCGTCAACGAATGCTAGAAGACAACTCAATCACTTCTTGAGATGGACAAGTTTCGAGGAACGGCTCCCGAATGAGGACGATCACATCCTCTTAATCTCCTTTGTTTATCACTGCCAAAGTTTTCTGATTTCTCATGAACAAAGCGTGAAGGAGGGTTTGTTTGTTATATTAATTTTGAGCTAGGCGCACTCAATGCCAGTTCCTTCTCGTATTATGGGTTTGCACATTAGACATGCAATCCCGGGGTGAAGCTTGTCCAACTTAAAAAGATCATGAATTAACTACTACTTCCTCATGAACTTAAAACAGAGGCACAAAACAGAAATGCATATTTTTTTTGAATAATTTCCAGATGGTACATGAAAGTCTTCATTAGGAATGGCAGGTAAATACCATGTAGGAAGGTATGGTGGACTCATATGGCATAACTGGTTTAAAAGAATTTGGATGCAGAAGCAATCAGTCCGCTTAGTATAGGTGGAGGTTAGCAAAAGACTGGGAGGGACCAACTAAGAGAGCAATGACGGTCATAATCATGCAGAGCGACAAAGCAACATTGAATCAGGCATGGTAGTTATATCGCTACTCAGAAACAAAAGATCATCAAGGCTTGACAGACTTTCTTTACAGTCTTAAATATGCGTGAGCATACGCCAAGTCAATCAAAATAAATTCTTGAAGGAAGATATTACTAAACCATACCACATCATAGGCAAACAAATCATGTTGGTATTCCAATAACACATTGGGAACCCCCCAGCTATTTGAGACTAACCATAAGAAAACATGAACTACTAAGCACCATTATGCACGTAGCATTTTTATCATAGACATATCAACCAATGCAACAGAAGCAAACTCTCTTAATAAGATAAGCATGATAACTAAAGAGAGTTCAAGCAACCAACTAAACAAAAGCTCTTTAAAAAGATAAGCATGAAAACTAAGAGCTGAGCATGATAGTAGCTATTGAAAGACAAAGAACACACACATCAAGGATAGACATGAAAATTCTATGTTATGTTCTAGGTAGAAGTGGAGCGTGTTTCTCTCCCACACAAAGAAAGCTGAGTTCCCACTCGTTATGAAAAGCTAAAGAAAACTAAAAAGGAAACTAAAAGCAAGACGCTCCAAGCATAGCACATAACACATGAAGTGATAAAAATATAGTGGAACGAAAGACGAACTGATAATGTTGATGGAGAAGGGGATGCACGGGGGCATCCCCAAGCTTAGACGCTTGAGTCTCCTTGAATATTTCTTGGGGGTGCATGGGGGCATCCCCAAGCTTGAGCGTTTGACACTCCTGAATCTTTTTATCATCTTCCCTCGCACACTTGAAAACTCCCTTCATATATAACTCATCATAATCTGATTAGCGAGGTTAGTACCCATAATAAAATAATTGTTCCTTGCTGGAAATAAGGATATTCTTGAAGGTCTACTGTTTCTCAAGATTGCCAAAAGGTTTTTGCAAAGAAAAAGCAAGCTCAAGGTTTACAAAATGAAGGAAAGGCAAAACAGGACAGAATCTGTGAAAAACAGAACATCAGGTAGTAAATGATTTTTTCGGGGCAGTTCTGCAACTCTAATCAAAAAACTCAAAACAGACGCATGAAAGACAATTGTATAGAGCACGCTGTCGAAACAATTCAGACCAAAAAGATGATCTGGTGATTTTATACGGATTTTTCTATCCAAGGACAGAATATGTTTCCTGGACAGCACGTCACAACTTTTGAACTTTCTTGCAATCAGAGGCTACACTTGGCACAAAATTGAAAAGCAAAGATACAATGATGATGCTACTGTAGTAACAACATCAAGACACAACAAAAGCAAAATAAAATTTTATTCATGTGGGCTGCCTCCCAAAAGCGCTTTCTTTTATGCCTTTAAGCTAGGCATAATGCAAAAAGATCAAGTTTTATCAAGAGTAAAAGAATAGCTAGCCCGTATAACGGACTCAAAAGGTAACTTAATCTTCTTTCGAGGGAAGTGTTCCATCCCTTTCTTGAGAGGAAATTGGAATTTTATATTCCCCTCTTTCATGTCAATGATAGCACCAACGGTGCGTAGAAAAGGACGTCCCAAAATAATTGGACAAGAAGGTTCACATTCAATGTCCATAATAGTAAAATCAACGGGAACATAATTGTCATTGACAATGATAAGAACATCGTCGATCCTCCCCAAAGGTTTCTTTATGGAAGAATCAACGAGACGAACACCAAAAGAACAAGAATCAAAAGGTTTCAATTTAAGCATATCATATATTATTTTGGGCATAACAGAGGTACTAGCTCCAACATCACATAAAGCATAGCAAGAGAAGTTATTCAACTTAATTTTAATCATAGGATCCCAACCATCTTCTAGCTCTCTAGGTATGGAGGCTTCTACTCTAAGTTTCTCCTCCCTAGCTTTGATGAGAGCATTAGTGATATGCTCTGTGAAGGCAAGGTTAAGCGTGCTAGTGCGGGGATCTCTAGACATCTTGTGAAGGAAATCAATAACTTCGGTAAGAGTGCAATTATCAAAATCAAGGTCACTACTATCAAGTAAGGTGGTAGTGGTGTCCTTTAGGTTCACTTGTTTGGTAGTTTCTATGGTCATAGCATCACCATTAATAGGTCCATTGGGACCAGGAGTGCATTGGGTGCTAAGAGTTTGGATATCCTCAACAACTTGGATAGTAGCAACAGTGTGGCGGGTAGGAAGGCTCTTAATTCTATCTTCTTCCTCCCTTTCTCTAGCCCATCTCTCTTTATGTTTAGCCAACATCCTAATGTTTTCATTAATTTGCACTTGAATAGAATTCATAGGAGTGACCTTCCTCTCCTCAAGAGGAGAAGTTCTAATTTTAAGCAATTCCACCTCATTGGCTAAATTGTCTACCTTCGAAGAGAGATCATCTAGTTTGTTTAGTTTTTCTCCTACACTCTTATTAAATGCTTTTTGGGTAGTGATGAAATCTTTAAGCATAATCTCTAGTTCAGTAGTGGAGTTCTTGGTGCTAGGATAAGCATTGCTGTTCCCATAAGAATTAGAGGGGAACGGTCTAGGTTGCTACCAAAATTACTCCTATAAGCATTGTTGTTAAAATTGTTTCTAGAGATAAAGTTCACATCTACTTGTTCTTGAGCAATCAAAGAATTTAAAGGAACATCACGAGGATCAACAGAAGATTGCTTCGAAAGTAGAGACATGATCAAGTCAACTTTTTCATTTAGGGAGGAAATCTCCTCGACAGAGTTTACCTTCCTACCTGTTGGAGCGCGTTCGGTGTGCTATTGGGAATAGTTGGTCATCATCTCCTTGAGAAGCTTTGTGGCAGCACCAAGTGTAGTTGACATAAAAGTTTCTCCCGCGGCCGAATCTAACAAGTTCCGCGAGGTAAAGTTCAAGCCTGCATAAAAAGTTTGGATAACCATCCAAGTAGTCAAACCATGAGTAGGGCAGTTCTTGACAAGAGATTTCATACGTTCCCAAGCTTGGGCAACGTGTTCATTATCCAATTGTTTAAAATTCATTATGTTACTTCTTAGTTGGATAATTTTAGCAGGTGGATAGTATTTTCCAATAAAAGCATCTTTGCACTTGTCCCATGAATCTATGCTATTTCTA
Source organism: Secale cereale (assembly GCA_902687465.1). NCBI lineage: Eukaryota > Viridiplantae > Streptophyta > Magnoliopsida > Poales > Poaceae > Secale > Secale cereale. The sequence continues at coordinate 436,230,042 of LR738709.1, forward strand.
GGCAAAGACTGAAACCAAATTTTAGCTCCTCCTCTCAAGGATAAAGGAAAATTCTTAAGCTTAACAATATTACCATCTATTTCTTGGTACTTTTGCATATCACAAAGTTCAACAAAATTGTTTAAGTGTAAAGCAGCATCATCTCCAGCACCGGAGAATTGATCTTTCATGACTAAGTTTAGTAAAGCAGGTTTAATTTCATACGAAGGTGTTGAAGTGGCAGGTGTAGTGATAGGTGTGCAAATAAAGTCATCGTTGTTGTGAGTAGTGAAGTCACACAACTTGGTGTTCTCGGTGGAACCCATAGTAGCAAGCAAGCAAGATAACTATTTTTGTGATTTTCGATAAAAGATACTAAAGCAAAAAAACTGAAAGGTAAACTAACAAGACTAAAAAGCAAAGGTAAAAGATAGCATGCAACTCCCCTATCTTGAAGAGTGGAGTCCCCGGCAACGGAGCCAGAAAACTTTGCTTGATGGCTTCTCGCCCCTCGTTGGTTACCCCAAGTGGAAGGTTTGAGATGCAGTGTAGCGGAAGTTTTCCCTTGGCAAAGATACCAAGGATCGATTTCCCCTGAGACTCCTAGCTTCAACAAGAAGGTGTCAACTGCTAACGGCGCCAGATATTAGCAATCAACGTGGACCTGCACACAGATACAAATAACTTTGCTCCCAACGAGTACAGAGAGGTTGTCAATCCCTCCGGCCTTGTCGTTTACAAAGGATCAAACGCAAGTGATAATAGTGATAGGTATTGCTGCAAATAGTAAGTAAAAGCGTAAAGTAAATAGCGGATGTGATCAGTGATGGTAATATGGACCGGGGTCCCATGATGTTCACTAGTGATGTCTCTCTCCCAAAAGACGATAAAACAGCTATGTGAGGTAAACGAATTACAGCTGGGCAATTGACAGAATTATGTGCGCAAACAAATGCTAACTATGTTGCAAGAAAGTTAGAGGTTCAAACCATGGGCGGTACGCCAAGGCAAGTAGACCGAAATCCATCTGCATCTACTACTAATCATCCACCTTGAGATATCTATCCAGAACATCTCGCTGGTATTAAGTTGCGAGTCCCACCCATAGTGTAAACTCAAAGCAACAGACAACTGCATTAAAAGAACTTTGCGTAAAGTAAACAATCCTTGCACCCGCGGGCACAAGCACCGTTGTTTTCCCCCTTGTGGCAACAACACATCCCCTAGACTCATGTTTCTGTCACTCAAGCTAGTCATCGAGGGGCATGAACCCACAATCAAGCATAACGTTCCCTCTTGGAGTCACTACCTACTACTTGGCCAAAGCTATAAATAACAACGGAGAACATGCAAGAATTACTAACGAACATAAATATAAAAAAGGTAAATCAAATATATTACTCAAACACAATCTGAACATAATCTCACAATCCATCGGATCCCAGCAAACTCAACATAGCAACATCATAAGGATTACATATGTGCCTCAATCATGTAGGCCAGCTCACGAGGACTAATTAGTGAAGCACAAGAACGAGAGGAGAACATCACATAGCTACTGGTCATGGACCCATGGTCCAAGGGAGATTACTCACAACTCATCCGAGAGGCGTCCATGGTGGTGGAGAGGCTCCCGGTGGTGATCCTCCCCTCCGGCAGGGTGCCGGGAAGAGTTCTCCTGGTGCTCCTGATCTTGGAAGCGCGGCGGCGGCAGAACAGAGATGAGATCGTGAAAAAGGGTTCCCGTCTCGAGGGTTTCGGGACACGATATAAATATATGCCAAAGGAGGGTATCAGCGGAGGCCTGGGGGGCCCAGGCGCCCCCCCCCCCGGCGCGGCCAGGATGGGGGCCGCGCCACCAGGGCGCCTGGAGCCCTGGTGGCCCCCCTCTGGCTCTACTTCGGGTGCCGGGAAGCTTCTGGAACGCTGATTTTTTATATAATTTTTCCGGGATTTTTCTGGCAGTTTTCGTAATGGGAAAACCTGAAATACAAAAACAGCAGAAAACAGAAACTGGCACTGGGGTGCACTGAGTTAATAGGTTAGTCCAAATAAGATCAAAAGTGTATGGAAGTGTATAAATATCATAGCAATATCACCCAAAAGAGGCATGGAGCTAGCAGAAATGATAGATACGTTTTGGACGTATCAGCGCCCGGCCAGGCCCCGCAATTCGTCATCCCTCTATGTTCTGCGCCGCCAGCGCCAGAGGTCCCGGCGCCGACTAGAGGATCCGGTAATGACCAGCCGGCCAGGGAGCGGGAATGGGGTGCCGCCGCCATCTCAAGGATGGAGGTGCACCCACAAGCGCCAGCTGCTGGTGCTCAGGCCAGCCGGCCTGGGACGCCACAAGAGCCTCCAGTCGGTGGCGAGTTGGTTGTGAGGACGACTCCCGGGGGTTGCACTCCAGGGCGTCGTCGCACGGCAAAGGTGGCCTCGGCACCACGCCAGTAGGAGATCAGGGCCGCGAGCTCGTCGCCCATGAGGTAGAGGCATCCAGCGCCACCCCACCAGAGTGGACGCCTGAGGGTGGGACGGGAGTCCTGAACATGGCTATCCGTGAGGTGCAGACCCTGCTTGAGGCTCAAGGCGCCGCCCTCCAGGACTATGCAAAGGCGTTCCTGGCGTCGCGGACGGCCGTCCTGGTAAGCTTCTTGCTTTTAACTTTTGGTTTTTTGTAATCTTCTGCGGGGGTGCGTCAGCGCACCCGCTGGGTGTAGCCCCCGAGTTCTGGGCCGGCTGCTGAGCAGGCGACTCAGAACTCAAAGGTAAATTCTGCGTGCCGACTTCTTCTTCCCTTAGGACTACCATAATATCCGCACGGCTGCATTCAACTCTCAGGAACGGGCGCTGGCCAAGAGGTCTGCCGACTTGGCCGAAAGCCGGAGTAAGCACTCCATCTTCTATCTTCTTTGTCTCCTGGGGGCGCGCCAGCGCACCCGCTGGGTGTAGACCTCGAGATTCAGGCCGACTGCCGAGCAGTTGGCTCGGATCTTCCGGCAACTACTATTTTTTGTTGATTGTTGACTTGTCTTTTTTCTTCTTGTCCTTGCAGGAGCCAATGCGACCCTGCAACAGAGGTTGGGCGAATCCCAAACCATGTTGCGTGCCAAGGAGGCGGAGTGCAGCAAGGCGGCCGAAGAGCATGACCGCCTGGTCAAGGAGCTGAAGGACCAGGCGGACCGACATAAGTCGGAGCTCCAGGCGGCCTAGGACAACGAGACCCGTCTCTTGGCCAAGTTCGAGACTGAAAGCTTAGGCTGGGCCGAGACGGAGACCGTGCTAAACGATGGCTATGGTGCGATCGAAGATATGATCGATGGTGAGTCGTCTTGTTCTTCTCTCTGCTTCCCTTCGCTATAGGAGCCGGCTTTTGATTTGGGTTTCTTTCCTCTGCGTGCACATAATTCTTTCCTGGTTACGCCGTCGCTGCCAGTTTGTCTATTGAGGCCTGCCGAGATGAGCAGAGGCGGGCTAGGAAGGAGATCGCGCACAACGCCCCTCAGACTCTTACCGAGCAGCTCTTCGCCATTCAGGCTCGTCTCCAGCCGGCCCACCGGATGCTCCGCCGCCTACAGCGTGTAGGGGCCCAGGTGGTTTCCGCCCTCTGGCCACGCCTCCAGGCCCCACGCACCCCTAGGCGGACTACCGACTGGCTGGAAGCGGTAGTCAGTCGCTTTGAGGCAAGGAAGGCCTCCTCAGCTCGGACGGGCGCACGACGAGCCTTGGAGTTTGCCAAGGTGTGGTATCTTGGGCTAGATTTAGCCGAGTTGGCCACGTTCGGCCAAGAGGCTAACGCCGAGCTGATGCTGGTGACGCGCGAGCTTACTCAGTGCGTGGCGGCGATTGCTGAGTACACCGAGACCGCCTTCTTCATCCACGAGCTGGATGAGGAAGGTTCTGAAGTGACACCGACCTGGTTTGGGCTGAAGCCGGAGGACGACGAGGACTCGATGGAAGAGATAACCTCCAGCGATGAAGGCGAGGATGAGGAGGGCGAGGATGGTGAAGACGACGCGTCGGAAGACGAGCAGACAACCATCCTCAGCTCGGCCGTGCCTCGAGCAATGGGCCACGTGCGAGTTCGTCGGCTGCTGCTGGAGACAGGCAAGCTGAGACTCATTAGCCAGCCACTCGACCAGCCGGCGCCGCCGACTCCACCAGCCTGCCAGACCCACCTACTGCTCCTCTAGCCTAGGCGCCCAGTTTTACCTTAGCTTTTCCTATCTTTCTTTTTGAATCAACTTGTTAAACTTGCGATGTTCCGCCCGCTGGGTGTATTCAAACTATGTTGAACACCGGCCAATGGGCCTATTGCTATGTAAATTAAATTTCGCACGAGATGTGCTTTGCCGGGTTCTGACTTGTCTTGCTCTTCCGTTCTTTTTGGCTGTTTTCCTTTGTCGTCTTCCCTTAGCGGCCGCCTTGTCAGCCAGACAGCCGCTCTGCGGTCTACGGCTGGGTCAAGTGCTCGATCGCCTTGGGGAGTCAAGTACTTTGCCTTTTTTAGAACGTAGCAAGCTAAGTAAGAAGCCGGCCGGCCGGCTGCTCGACAGCCGGTCGGCAAGGCGTGTGGACGTCTTAGCCTATGCACATGCTTTGGTCCTTAGCCATTTTTCATGTGAGCATCATTTCTTGCCTTTAGCTCTTGCCAGCCGGACAGTCGCTCTGCGAGCTGTGGCTTGTGGTATGAGAGGGCTTACATGCCGGCACACTACTTGTCCGACTGTAGGTAGCACTGACATAGTATAAGGTGGCAAGCCCCCGGGCCGACTGGTCGAACCCGGTGCCAGGCAGAAAAATGAAACAATACATTCATAGGCGGAAAAGCTTGTCATATATATAAAAGAGGGAACCTCCTGAGTGCTCCTCGAGGGACCCGATGTCTTTGTGCTTAGTACAAAAGGAAGCGTGATACATACTGCATTCAACTATAAAATCTTCGGAGGAGGTTTGTATTCCATGGGCGCTCCGTTTCCTTGCCGGGGTCATCCCTTTTGCGTGCCCTGGGCTTCTGGGCGTCGATTAGATAGTAGGACTCATTCCCCAAGGCTTTGCTAATGATGAAGGGGCCTTCCTAAGGGGACGAGAGCTTGTGCTAGACGGCTGTTCGCTGGATCAGTCGGAGCACAAGGTCCCCTTCTTGGAAAGATCTTGGCTTGACCTTTCGACTGTGGTAGCGACGTAGACTCTGCTGATAGATGGCGGATCGGCTAAGTGCTAACAACCGGCCTTCTTCCAGTAGATCGACGCCGTCTTCTCGCGCCTCCTTTGCTTCTGCCTCTGTGTACATTGTGACGCGAGGCGAGTCGAACGCAATGTCAGTTGGGATGACAGCCTCGGCCCCATACACGAGGAAGAAAGGGGTGAAGCCAGTCGACTTGTTTGGAGAGGTGCAGAGGCTCCAGAGGACGAACGGCGGCTCGTCGATCCAGCAGCCGGCCGAACTCTCCAGTGGCTCGACCAGCCGGGGCTTGATGCCGGAGAGGATGAGGCCGTTTGCCCGCTCGACTTGGCCGTTCGACTGTAGATGGGCAACGGACGCTAAGTCCAACCAGATGCCTTGTGTCGCGCAGAAACGAGCCAAGGCGCCTTTGGAAAAGTTGGTGCCATTGTCGGTGATGATGCTATGAGGTATGTCGTACCGGACGGTGATGTCTGCAATGAAGGTCACGACAGTCGGCCCATTTAGTTTCTTGATTGGCCTTGCTTCAATCCACTTGGTAAAATTGTCCACGTCAACGAGCAGATGGGTCATGCCGCCGCGTGCTGTCTTGAATGGGCCCACCATGTCCAGCCCCCATACGGCGAAGTGGCAAGTGAGGGGGATGGTCTTGAGTGCATAAGCCGGCAGGTGTTGTTTGGAGTTGAATTTCTGGCATCCCTTGCAGTGTTTGACCAAATCCTTGGCGTCCTCCAAAGCAGTCGGCCAGAACAAACCATGCCGGAAGGCTTTGGCGACAAGGGATCTGGAGGCCGCATGGTGGCCGCACTCACCTTGGTGGATATCTTTGAGGATCGCCTTGCCCTTTTCTGGCTCTACGCAGCGCTGGAAGACTCCAGTCACGCTGTGTCTGACAAGCTCTCTGTTTACTATTATGTAGGCCCCTGCCTGGCGCTAAACTTGCCAGGCTGAGATCTCATCAGTTGGCAGCTCTCTGTTCACCAGGAAGTTGAACAGGCAAGCTGCTGCTGGAGACATGCAAGCTGCTGCTGGAGACATGCAAGCTGCTGCTGGAGACAGGGAAGCTGAGACCCTCTGTTCATCAGTCGGCAGCTCTCATCAGTCGGTGCCCATGATGGAGCTTGGACTTCATCTGTCGTCACCACTGCCAGTGTTATTAGGGCGGCTGGGTTGGGAGGTGGCGTGGTGGACTCGGCTGCCGCTTGTTGTGTCGTTGAAGTCGTCGGGCCGACTGTTGAAGTCCCCGGGCCGGGCTCTAAAGCTCCTGGGCCGGGTGCAACTGCTGTAGTTCCCGAGCCGCCTGCTGAAGTCCCCGGGCCGACTGTTGCAGCCCTTGGGCCGGGTTTTGATGTCCTCGGGCCGAGTGCGACTGCTACAGCCCCCGAGCCGCCTGCCAAAGTCTTCGGCCGGCTGCTGCAGCCCCCGAGTCGGATCCGACCTCTCTGGGTGCAGCCGGCACGAAGATGGACTCAGATTCCGACGAAGGCTTAATGGACGGCTTGAGGAGGCGTTGAAGGGACACGCCGGCTGGTATAGCTTGCCGGGTGGAGCCAACCCGTGCCAAGCCATCTACTTGCTCATTGTCGGCCTGTGGCACGTGAAGGAACTCGCACCCTTCAAAGTATCCACTGAGCTGTTGGACAAGGAAGCGATAGCTTGCCATGTTTGCATCCTTGGCATCCCAGTCACCAAATGACTGTTGGACCATCAAATCCGAGTCGCCGTAGCATAGGACCCGATGGATGCCAACCGGAGCCCATGTAAGAGTGCCTCATACTCGGCCACATTGCTGGAGGCGGCAAAGTGAATTTGCAACGTGTATCTGAGGTTGTCGCCCTTGGGAGAGATGAGGACGATGGCGGCTCCCAAGCCGGTGCGCATCTTTGAGCCATCAAAGTGCATCCGCCAATGGGTGGAATCTGGCGCAGGCGGCAAGTATTGGGTCTCGGCCCAGTCGATGAGGAAGTCGGCCAACGCTTGAGACCTGATGGCGGTGCAAGGCTGGTAAAAGATGGTGTAGAGAGCCAGCTCGATGGCCCACTTGTCCACTCGGCCTGATGCGTCTCTGCTTCCTATGATTTTGGCAAGTGGGGCAGTGCAGACGACCGTGACGGGGTGCTCTTGGAAGTACGGCTTGAGCTTCTTGGCGGCGAAATACACGCCGTAACACATCTTCTGGTTGTGTGGGTAGTTCTACTTTGAGGCCGACATCACTTTTCTTAAATAATAGACAGGCCTTCGGACCGGCTGTGACTTGCCGTCTTCTTAGTGCTGCACCATAATGACCGCGCTGACCACTCGGCTGGTCGCATCGATGTAAAGGAGCATGGTATCTTTAGCAGTCGGAGCCGCTAGGATAGGCAGCGTGGTCAACGTCTTCTTCAGTTGGAGGAAAACTTCGTCCGCCTTGTCGTTCCACTCAAAGTGAGTGGTTTTCTTCATGATCTGGTATAGGGGAAGAGCATTCTCGCCCAGCCGACTAATGAAATGGCTGAGGGATGCCAAGCGGCCGGTGAACTTCTGGACGTCTCACAGCCGGGTGGGCCTCTCCATCCTCTCGATGGTCTTGACCTTCACAGGGTTGCACTCAATGCCGCGTTCTGAGACCAGGAAGCCAAGGAGCTGGCCGGCTAGTGCCCCAAAGACACACTTCTTAGGGTTGAGCTTGATCTGAAAACAGCGCAGATTATCAAAAATTTTCTTGAGATCTTCCAAGAGGGTGCCGCAGTTCTCCGTCTTCACCACAATATCGTCCACATAGACGTGAGCATTTTTGTCGAGTTGCTTGAGGGGGCACTTCTGCATGCAACGCTGAAATGTGGCATCGACATTTCTCAAGCCGAATGTCATGGTCAGGTAATAGAAAGCTACAAATGGTGTGATGAAGGTGGTCTTCAGGCGGTTAGCTGGGTCCAGCTTGATCTGGTGGTATCCAGAATAAGCATCCAAAAAAACTCAGCAGCTCGCATCCGGTTGTTGGGTCTATTACTTGGTCAATCAGTGGCAAGTCAAACGGATCCTTTGGGGCAGGCTTTATTGAGGCTGGTATAATCAATACACATTTGCCATTTGTTGTATTTCTTCAGCACGAGGACTGGATTGACAAGCCACTCTGGAAAGAACACTTCCATAATGAAGCCGACTGCTATGAGCCATGCTGTTTCTTCACCAACGATTCTTCTCTTCTCTTCTCACAGGCGGCGCAGAGGCTGCTTGACTGGTTTGGCGTCTGCTCGGACAGAAAGCAGGCCGGGCAGCCGGGTGGCGAGCCGGCCTAGGCAGTTGGGTAGGGGGCCGTCTGGGGCGGTCTCAACAGTCGGACTGAGGGGCTTTGTTAGCCCCGATGCCTTGAATATTGTCTCGCCGTCTTCAGGGTACCCATGGTCAATTACCCCGACAGTAGCCTCCGAGCCTCCGGGCAACTTGGCAAAGTTGGGCGGAGGTTTTTTAGCGGGTGTCGATGTAGAAGATGCTTGATGACGGCTGGCTGCAGGCCACAACCGGCGTAGCGTCTTTCCGGTGGAGGGCGCGCCAGCGCACCCGCTTGTTGTAGCCTTCGAGCCTCCGGGCAACTTGGAAAAGTTGGGCGAAGGCTTTTCGTGGTTGTTGGTGCAGACGATGACGTCGAGGGTGCCGGGCGCGGATACGAAGTCCGTCGGCTGGTGCTATCGGGCACGGACGCGGGGTCCGCCTACTGAAGCTGTCGGGCGCGGACGCGGAGTCCGCTGAGTGATGCTGTCGATGACAGCCGGCTGCGCGCTGCAGATGGCGCGACTTCCTTCTAGCGGGGGCGCGCCAGCGCACCCACTGGGTGTAGCCTCTGAGCCTTCGAGCGAGGAGGGGGGGTTCCCCACGGAAATGATCATGCAAAAGACAAAGTTAGTCCGTGCAGATATATCAAATGTTTGCTTTTAGCATTGCGAGTTTTAGGCGGAGGGTACCGAATCGGTTTCGTCCAAGCCCCCTTCAATCTTTTTCATGTTCCCTCCGCTCTTTGGCTTGTGCTCTCGCTTGCCGGACAGCCGCTCTCTGGTCTGTGGCTAAGAGTGGGCCGCGGAGTGGAGTGTACAATACTGAGACTCTGGGAGCGGATTTAACCGAGCAGATACTCATAAAGCAAACGGTCGGGTCGCCCAAACCGTTTCTCTTCCCGGACGTTTTTCGCGTGGGGTGACCTCCAGGCTATGCTCTTGCTAGCCGGACAGCCGCTCTACGGTCTGTGGTTAAGAGGTGGGCCTTTGGTACTGCACACGCTACCAAGCCGTCTGCGGGAACAAACATCTCGGGCCAAGCGGCCAGCCTCCGGGCCAACTCTGGCTAGCACCAGAGCAAACAGTCCTACAACTGTAATAAAATGCGGAGATAGCCCCTCGAGTATCGCTCGAGGTTATCCGTGTTTGCACGATGCAAAAATATGCGGGTGAGGAGCTCACATTATTTTTCGTGTAGGCGAGGCGAAGGTTGCCGAAGACAGCCGGTGTGGCTCGACGCCTGCTGAGCGCACCGGCGCACCCGCTGGGTCTAGCCTTCGAGCCTTCGGGTGCTCGAAGGGGGGCCCAGCCGGTCGGATCTGACTGACCAGGAGTCGAGGTGAACTGACGGCTGGGCCAGCTTGGCGCAACCGACGTCGAGGCAGACGACCGAATGAATCGGGCCCCCAGCCGGCAGGCAGCAAAGACGTCTGGCGGACTGGGCGGCCAGACGGCGACGCGGGCAGGCCGAACAGCCGACCGGCTGGTCGCGGCTGACCATCCGAGTGGCGCAGCAAGCGGATGGGCCAGCGAGACGTCTTCCTCTTTTGCTTCATTCACTCGTCAGCCGGCTGCTAACAGCCAGCAACCATACTCTTTTCTTTTTATTCTTTTTTTGAATACTCTCTCGAGCCGGACACCAAGCAGTCGGCTCTTTTTCCTCTTTTTTTTTTCTAAACCTGCAGTCGGACTCTAACTTTTCATCTTGTCTAGTTTATCTCGGCCGGCCCGTTTCCGCACGAGCAGCCGGCAGCAGCAGTCGATGCCGAGCAGCGGGAGTGCGGAGCCGGCAGGCGGCCGGGCCGGGACGGAGCAGCAGCCAGCGCGTGCGGCAGGACGAGCAGGCGGAGAGGGCGACAGCCGGCACAGGCGGCGGGTTGAGTAGCCGGAGGGGGCGGCAGCTGGCGCGGGCGGAGGGATGAGCAACCGGCGCGGGCGGCGGGATGAGCAGCCAGCGGGGGCGGCAACTAGCGCTGGCGGCGGGCGGAGCAGCCGGCCGGGGCGGCGCGAAGGCGGCCCGCTCAGCCATCGGGTGCGGAGACCAGGCGCGGACGCGGAGCGAGGTGGAGGAGCAACCGGCCGGGTGCATTCGGGCGCACGACTGCGGAGCGGAGCCGCGCACGCGTTGGAGCGGAGCAGGCGTGATGCAGAGGGCGGGGCGGAGCCAATGCGCCGGCAGCGTCCGGCGGGGCGGAGCCGATGCGCGGGGAGCGGCCGGTGGAGGCGGCTTGAGGCACGCTGGGGGCGAAGCTGATGTGCGGGGTGCAGCCGGTTGAGCAGAGCGGGCGGCCCGCACGAACAGGAGCTGCAGCCAGCGCCTGTGCGGGGAGGGAGCGCGTGGAGGAGCGATGGAGCGGCTTGGGCTGGACGGGCGTGGAGCGGAGGACTCGAGCGACGCGGCAACAGCAGGGGTGCAGCGCGAGGTCAGGCGACCCGACGCTGACTGCCACCACGCACACGCCTGGCCACGCTAACAGGAGGTCAACACTGCGGCCATGTTGGCCAGCCAGCGTGCGGTTAGGCAGCAGCATATTTAGTTAGCAGCAAACCGCGCTCGTGTCTGGGGATTATCTGGGTAGTGTATGGCCAATGGTTTGACCATTGTAAGACTTGTATCTAGCTGGCTTGCATAGATGATATATGGAGTAGCGAATGCGCATTTCAGCCGAAGCAAGGCATAACACGGAGGGGAGTAGACGCGAGCGGCGCCTGGATGGATGCAGCCGATCGAAGCGAGGCACCGCGCGCGGCGTGCCCGCGGACAAACGACCGGCGTTGCGATGGTGATGAAGATGGCGAGGTCGACAGTGAGGACACGGCGCCCCGCGCGGTCGCTCCGGGGACGAGTCGATGTTGAGCCCCCGACCGCTACTGGAGAGACGCCGCGGCGGTGAAGACGAAAATGGTCCCGCCCGGACTGCGAAACCAGCAGCACCGTGGTATCGTAGTTCAATGACATATATATTCTTATTAATTACCAAAACCACTCATGGATTAGTTGCACTTTCAATCTCCCTTTTTTTGTAATTGATGACAACATATAAATCAAAATTTCGACATTGGATATAATCGATGAATAATATAGTCGCTTTGAGAAATATGTGATAAGCAAGATTTCCCCTTAAATTTGTGCATTATTTAAAAAAATTGTTAATGCAAATGCACAATCAATTAGTAGCATGAGTCACTCTTCCATGTCACATACATCTTGGTGGAGTGCACAAAACGATATGAAAGAAATACATCAAGCACTCATCACCAGACATAGAGATGAATGATCATAGCAATATTCACAAGAGATGGATAGGTAGCATGCATAGAAATAAAGTACGGTATGATCAATCTTAAATGTAGCATAGTTTCACACACAAGCACCAATAAAGTAACTAAAGTAGCACAAGCATGAAACAAACGAAATCAAACGAGAAAAAGAGAAAGACACACTCTCTCAAAGCCGTATGATCTATATTTACTCTCCCCCCTTTGGCAACAAGTTACCAAAAAGTTTGAATAAATATAGAGCTAAACGCCGCTCTGGTCTCGATCTCTCGCTCCTGGCGATGAAGTCCTCTGACTTGTAGCTCTGGTGTGAGTCGATGGAGTGGAGAAAAGTACATCGACGAATGCTCGTAATGACGTCTGCTGGACTAGATGTGCAACAGATGGTGTGGCAGCAGGATCAAACACTATGGCTTGAGTATCTGATGTGACTGGCACTTCAGCAGACCTGGGCATCATCTAAACTAAGTGGTGGTCGGAAGTGTACTACCTTCATCATCATTGCTGCTCATCTTGGCTTGGTTAACCTCAGACTTAAGCTTGTCAACAATAGGTTGAATCTTAGTGACCTTGATATACAAAGGATAGAACTTATCTTCCATGATCCTCTCAAGGCCCTCCTAGTTCTTCACGAGGTTAGCTAGGCCTCGCTCGATCCTCTGAGGTGCTTGAAGAAGATATGACATATGATCTGCCTTGGTCTTGAGCACTGGAACAGTCGAACCGCTAGCGCCAATAGTGGTGGCAGCTCTAGTAGCATCTGTCTAGGCCTGTGCCACAACTGAAGTAGGATGTGAAGGTTCCATGGTCATTGTGCATTCCTAATTCTCTAGTTGTAGCAGCAAGTGCGGATGGTCAAACAGATAAACATTGCTACCAACTTGAGAGTTGATGAGCATCTGAATGTGAGGTACAAATCGACATAAGCGCTTTTGATGTGCAACTATCCTCTCCACTATCTCTACTATGAGATCCATCACCTTGAATCTCGCGAAGCTGCTGATGTGATGCAACAAGTTGATGGAGTATCCTCGGATCATCTTGCCATCTCCAGACTTGGGAATGAGAGTGTGCCTCAAGATGGTGGTACTGGTAGCTAGCCCTGGTAGAAGGTGGTAGACCAATCCCAACTTATGTGTTGAAGCATAGTTCTTAGGGATGGCGGTGTACATGTTTGGCATCGAGTTGTGAACTGTCTTGGGATTGGCATAGACATCTAGATAGCTCTCACCATCCTCAGGAGCACCAATCATAGCAGCCCACACAACTATAGAAGACTGACACCTAAAAACTTCAGTCATCCACGCAATCTTCCAATCTGGATAGAAGTGTGCGGTGGAGTAAAATTGCATGATTAAGTTTCTTACAATGAGCTCGTCTGTCTTAAGAGTCCTTAAGTTCTCATGCACATTGGGAAAGTTTTCAAGATATACATCAATGTACTCCCAGTCAACCCATCTCATGTCACTTACTATCAGGCTCTTGTCAAGGAGAACAGCCTCATAGAAGTCTTGTTGAGCCTTGGTGTGGAATCTATAGTCCACAGAAGTCCTCCTCCTAGCAGCAGATGGATCATTAGATCTCCACTTTCTCAGCCCTTTGTCCTTCCTCTTCTTCATATCTTCTGCCACTAGGTGTTACTCATTGTGTGTTCGCGGAAACAGTCTTAGTTTCTTGAGCACTATAGATTCATCATCTTCATATTCTCATCTTTCAGTCACTGGGCCTTGTTCTTTTAAGAAGCACCTATAGTGGCAGTGATCATGTTTTTTTTTCTTTGGCAGTAGCTGCAGTCTTGGCCTTTGAAGCAGAAGGAGTTGCCCTCTTAGGCTGGCCATCAATTTCCTCTGCTTGGGAGGTGGTGGTTTGGAGCTCTCCTATGGACCTGTACCTGCACATGTCTCAGCATTCTGCTCTGGCATGTTCTGGCCGTCCTTTGTCCCTAAAATAGTGTTCATGCTGACCATGTGAATTAGAATATATAGGTTAGAGTGGATGAGGATCACAAAATGTACCTTGCTATCCAAAATTTGAGTTCAAAAATCTAGTTTTAGGTTTAAACAATATACATTTCGGAATTACCGAGTGAAGAAATTAAAAAATACAACGGCAACAACAGAGACTAGGTCGCATGCTTTCGGTGGAACCGATTATGTGACTCGATCTTCCCGAGGTGCACATGGGGTTTCACAAATGTTGTTTCGATCACACCGAGTGGATACTAATCGACCAGGCCAAGATGCAATCTATGCAATGGCATAAGGCACTTAGTGTCATCGATCCAGTTCAATCAGTCAGTCTGAGATGTATACAACGGAAACCTAAGACTATTTTTGTACTCAAACCTAAATCTAGGAATTCATTCGGTGGAAAGGAACACACAAATGGTGGAAAGAATCATGTGCGAAGCTTTTGTGCTAGGAACCAGATTTGGGGACGTAGAAAAGGATCGGATTGCACCGTAACTTGGTGGCGATCATGTACAGTGGCGACGAAGAGGAAGAATGTCGATGACGGCAGTGGAATCCGGCGTTGAGAGCTCGTTGGAGATAAAGACGACGATCAGGCGACCAGGGTGACTATAGAGACGGGGTGCGGGAACATGAGTGTTTGAATAAATTTTCAAAGAATCGTCCGAGGGATATAATATGGGACACCTAAGTGCCCAGGCTCCTTGTCTTACCATCACTAGATTGCATTTAGATGCGTGCTATTGTAATGGGTATATTTGTTAACGGGTTATTCCATCATAATTTGCTAATCAAAATAAATATAACATAATTAATAATTTAATGCCATAAATATGGCGCCATGCACGATCCGTGGAAAGACTCCTTTCCCGGGAAAGCATGCATGCCATCATTTAATATTAATAGGCATAATAGGAGAGAGAAACCAATAAATTAATGCATCATGATTAATTGTCTCGTATGTCTTGCCTTGTTTCATAGACGCAAGGTAGTACATGATACTCAGTACGAATAAAGAAAAAGCATGTGGTAATTAGGACGGTATGTACATTTCATATTTTGATTAAAGTACTAACACATACACATTGCTATCTTGAGTATATATGTGTATATTTTTATTGGGTATAATACCTGAGTATGTGTAATATTTTGATTAGGTATTACACCCGCACATAAAAAAATTGTTAGGTATAATACCCAACAACTACATACCCGAGATATTTATGGTTACGCCAAATGGAAAGTACTATATATATTTGTTGGTATGTGCATACTCATTATATTTGTCTACAACTACATACCTCAAGGTGAAATGTATGTGTACATACCCCAAAAATACGTAGGTACTTATTGATTTTTTAAGTACATAGTTATAAATAATTTGGTATGATACCCAATTGATTTATAAATATATGTCCACGTAATATGTGGGCATCGTACCTTTTTTGTATATAGTCGTAAATACGTGATTTTAAACTTCTGCATGAAAAGGTATGAGAGATAGAAAGCAATAAAAGGAAGGTATTGAATTAGATAATGTGAATTATGTCTGTCTATTTCATACATGGAAAGTCTTGCATGCAAATAAAAGGATACAAATCAAAAGATGTACTAACGGGTTGGACCCGATCAAGGTGCTCAGGCACCTAGGTGCCCCAAATAATTTACCTATATATATATAAACGTGCTCTGTCGGTCAATCCAAGTGAAACAACTCGGTGGCTCCGAAATCTGCAACTACTTGTGACAATGCGTTTCAATGACACTGGCCGGTTTCATTTGGTCTGTTCGAGATTGAAAATCGAATCAGTCTAAATGCAATCGGTGAGACCAAATAGGAGCGAGTTGGTCTTTCCGAGTTACACTTAGAAGGTTTTAAAGCTCATCCCTTATCAAATCGGTTGCTCCAAGTGCTCCTCACCCGGAGCATCTGAAAATCAGCTTGTTCAAATTTTGTGATCAACTAGAATGTATTTGAGACAAGTTGAGATAGATAACCAGAGGGGGGCTCTTAGACATTCTTGTCAATCCAATTGGCCAAAAGATCCTAATCAACAAAACTACAATTGGATGTCCTTGAATGGGAAAATATGCATTGAGACATGCTCACACAATAAAATAGCAAATAAGATATGTCAAACATGCACAACCAATTCTAGCATATATTAAGGAATGGTCGATGACAAAGTCATCTATATATGAGTATATTAACGTAGGAGCCAAATGAGAACGTTTTATCATAGGTCATACTCGTCATTTAAGCACAAGTGGGTTTGCCACTTTTACATAAAGCATAATGTGTTCACACCATTAGAGTTGCTTTAGCTCACATCTTAGAGCAGAGATCTGTCGGTGTACTAGAGTAGGGGTACCCTAGTATCCTGAACTTGTGCACGGGCAGTCGCAGCATCCCGCAGCAAGGCTTGCCGGGTGACCGCCAAGGTCCTCCGTGGTTTCTTTGGAGCCATTAAAGAACAAAGTATTCAAGCCAAGGAGACAAGGCCCCGGCGAGAGGAGCTTGCCGGGAAGGCCACTCAAGGCACAAGACCCCGGCAAGAGGAGCTTGCCGGGAAGGCCAACCAAGGCATCTCAAGGAACTTGCCGCGATGCGCCGTGCGTCCCGGCAAGGCCCGGTGAGCGACAAGCTCCCGGACGCGACAAGACAACGACCGCGGCAAGGTGCTTGCCGCGGCAAGCTGCTACTCTGTACCCACGCTCCAGCACATCCACCAATGTGTCGCTCTAGGACCCATCCAGGCGTACGTGGCGGGAGGCTGTGCAGCCAGCGATACGCGATGGCAAGCGGCGCTGACAAGATTGCCGTCGTGGCGAGCGATGGCGTCCCTGGCGGTCCCTTTTGCACTATTCGGGCGACGCAGACGTGCATTCAATGCCTTTGTCCCCTGCCGTCAGGGTTAGGTATGATACACTGTACGGTTAGTTGTACCAACCGCAACACCTTTCCATTTTTACCCTTGTCTACGTTGCCACCTGTCGATGACCCCTTGAGCATATAAAAGGAGGCCCATGCGCAACATAGAGGGGGAGGGGTTGGAAGAAAGGAGAACACTCACGCTCGGTCTCGTTAGCTGCTGGTGTGTACTGTAGCACTCAGCGCTCCCGAGCAAGAACTCAATACAAACCACAAAGCAGGAGTAGGGTTTTACGCATCCGTGCGGCCCGAACCTGGGTAAACTGCTCGTGTGCTTCGCCTCGATCGGCTCTTCGTGCGATCTCCGCCCCCGTCGAACCGAAAGGGGCTCGGTCCGCCGGTCCCGATAGGTACTCGTGGATCAGTTTCCCCGACATCTTTGGCGGGCCAGGTAGGGGCGCGTCGAGGTTGTGTGAACCTGATCCGGCGTTCACACGAGCCAGACCTTCATCGTCTTCATCGACATGCCGCCGAAGAAGAAGGCTTCGGAGGCGGCTGCTCCGTCCGCACCAAACCCACCACCGCCGGAGCAAACGGCTGGTGGGGTAGACGCCGGCGGAAGAACGGGCGTCGACGAGGAAGCTCACGGTGCTGCCAGGTCCAAGGACAAGGCTGCGCTGCCCATCGGCGGCGTAGCCGGCTCCCACAACGACCGGGCTCACTCCAAGACCTCGGCGTCCGTACATGCACCGCGCCCATCTCAGGAGGCGCGGGACCGACAGCGTCATGGTACTCACGGTACCATACGTTTGCTGGACAAGATCGAGCGGGTGGATCTCGGAGTGCTCAAGACCAGCATGCACGCCAACATGCTGGCACGAGCGAGGCACGGTCGCCTGGACGGGATACTGCTCCTTCTAACATAGTTAGAAGTCCGAGCATATCCCGCTCCTCACACCGTTCGCCACCGCCACCCGCCACTTCAGCAGAAGCTTTGGCGCGAGCTCAACTGCTCCTAGATTACCCTCCAACGGCAGACAAGATCGACGACTGGAGGGCCACCATTCAGAGTCTCATCGGCTTCGCCAACGGCGACACTCCACGGTAGCCGAGCACATCGCAGCCGCGGCAAGTTAGCCAGGCACAAGCCGGTGGCGACAAGACCGGTGGGGGTGCAACCACCGTGCACTCTCCGCCCCGAAGGCCAAGATCGCCGACTCGTCGGATCCACCTCGAGAGCGACTCCACCGCATCATCAGATCCACGAGCTCGTCGCGATCAGCGCCAAGTTCTTCATGAACGACAGCAAGAAGACGCTCGTACTCGCATCGAGCGCCGAAGAAAAGCGCGGCGTCAATCGGACCAGCGCGCTGGGCCCTCTGTCGACATGCATGCGTTGGGGGAACCAGGCGACTTGCCGTACGCGGTAGGTTGCCCTGCGTTTACTCACGAGTTGCGGCAAGTCCAGTGGCCCAGCACGAAGAATTTCAAGCCAGACGTACCAGAGAAGTACGATGGCAAGTCGCATCCGTCGGAGTTCCTCAGCATCTACACCATCGCGGTGCAGGCTGTCGGGGGGCGGGACGACAAGATTCTTGCCAACTACTTCCCGCTGGTACTCAAGCCCAACGTCAGGTCCTGGCTCATGCACTTGCCGGAAAACTCCATATCCTCTTGGGCAGACCTATGCCATCAGTTTGTCGGCGCCTTTACAGGCGGCCACAAACCTCATGGCCAAGAGAGTGACCTTCATCTGCTCGCCCAAAAGGAAGGAGAGCCCCTGTGCAAGTACATTCAGAGATTCAGCTGTGTACAGCACAACATCCCAGATGTCCACCCTGCCGCGGTCATCAGCGCGTTCCATCAGAACGTGCGTAACCGCAGGATGCGAGAGGAGATGGCGATGTGCAAGATCAGAGACTTCAGTGAGCTGTATGCCCTGGCCGACAAGTGTGCACATGCTGAGGAAGGGAGGAAACTCCCCGGAGAGAATACAGGAGCAGGAGGATCTGACAGCGAGGATGCTGCCCCGGCAAAGAAAAACCGGCGGCGGAACAACAGGAATAAGAAAGGCAAAGATGTGCTAGTCGTTGAGCAGTCCGGCAACGAAGGTGGCGCCAAGAAAGCCAAAGCTGGTAGCTCCGGCAAGGAGACTACCGCATGCACCAACTGCTAGGCTGTGGCGGTCGCCGACAAGCAGGACGGCACCAACAAGCAGTACTGCAAGATCCACCGCACCAAAGGGCATGACCTCCAGAGCTGCAAGAAGGTCGAGCAGCTTGTCGAGCACCAAAAGGCTGAATACGAGCGACGCGACAAGGAGACGGCCCAATGAGGTGCTGAAAGATCTGGCCAGAAGCGCACCGGCCGGGGAGGACGCCGCGGCAAGGCCAAGCAGCGGCAAGGAGACAGACCTCCCCGCGGCCGCGACAAGGATGAAGATGACGACGACGATGAAGACATGAATGATGTCGAGACTAGCGAGCAGGAGTTCCAGAAAGCCACAAAGGTCTTGTGCGTTGACGAAGGTGCTTCTCTACATACTTCACATCGCCAACTCAAGAAGTGGGTGCGGGAAGTCAATGCGGCAGAACCACCTGTCGAGTCACGCAAGCTTCTGAAATGGTCCAGCACGCCTATCATCTTTGATATTGAGGACCACCCTGATCGCACAACTGCGGTCGCGTGCTTGCCGATGTTGGTTTCACCAACTATCCGCAACCTCAAGGTCACTAAGATGCTAGTTGACGGCGGGGCCAGCTTGAACCTGATCTCCTCCGCTGTACTCCAGAAACTCCAGATCCCTGACAGCGAGCTCGAAGAGACCGACACATTCCAAGGAATCAACCCGGGAAGGAGCAAGCCAAAGGGGAAGGTCACGTTGCCGGTGACATTTGGCAGCGAGTTGAACTTCAGGACTGAGAGGGTCACTTTTGACGTTGCCGATTTTCCATTGTCTTACAATGGGATACTCGGCCGTCCAGCACTCGCCAAGTTCATGGCCTCTCACTACGCATACAACATGCTGAAGATGCCAGGACGGATAAGTGTTATCTCTGTCCCTGGCGACAAGAAGGATGCTCTTATCTGCGCCGACAAGATCTACCGGGAAGCGGCAGTCCCAACAGATCGCAAGTCACCTGCCGTTGAAGCTCCCAGAGGGAAGAAGAAGACCAAGTCCGGCAAGAGTTCTGATGCCCACTCCGGCAAGCGCACCTCTTCGGAGTGTTGCGCTTCCGTTGAGGACGCACCATCGAGCTCCACCGGCAAGTGTAAGAAGACAATGGCAGCTCCGCCAGAGACCAAGAAGGTGTCCGCCAAGGAGGACGGCACTGGTGGTACCTTCACCATCGGTGCCACCCTTGACCCTAAATAGGAAAGCGCGCTCATTGCTTTCCTGCGGGCGAACATCGACGTGTTTGCGTGGCAACCGTCTGACATCCCCGGTGTTCCCAGGAAAGTAATTGAGCACCATCTTGCCGTCTGTCCTCATGGGCGGCCCGTCAAGCAGAAGGTCAGAAAACAAGCAGTAGAGCGCCAAGAATTCATCACAGAAGAGATCAATAAGTTGGAAGCAGCAGGCCTTGTTAGAGGAGTGCTCCATCCTACGTGGTTGGCCAATCCTGTAGTCGTGCGCAAAGCAAACGAGAAATGGAGGCTTTGTATCGACTTTACCGATGTTAACAAAGCTTTTCCCAAAGACCCATTTCCCTTGCCGCGCATTGAACAGATTGTTGACTCCACGGCCGGATGTGACTTGCTTTCATTTCTTGACGCATACTCAGGATACCATCAGATCTTCATGGCGGAAGAGGATGAGGAGAAGACCGCATTCATCACTCCATGTGGCACGTACTGTTTCATACGGATGCCTTTCGGTTTAAAGAATGATGCTTCAACATTTGCAAGGGTAGTCCATGTCACTTTTGAGCCACAAATACACAGAAATGTGGAAGCCTACATGGATGACATAGTGGTCAAGAGCAAGGACAAGGCAACTCTGATTCAAGATTTAGATGAGACCTTTGCAAATCTGCGCAAGATCAACCTCAAGCTCAACCCCGAGAAGTGTGTGTTTGGGGTCCCTTCCGGCAAGCTTCTCGGGTTCTTCGTGTCTCAGCGAGGAATTGAAGCCAATCCCAACAAGATCAAGGCCATTGAGCAGATTGAAGCACCAAAGTGCGTCAAGGATGTACGAAGACTTGCCGGTTGCGTGGCTGCTCTCAGCAGGTTTATCTCTAGGTCTGCTGAGCGTGCCCTGCCGTTTTTCAAAATATTGAAAAAGGCAGGTCCAATTAAATGGACTCCGGAAGCGGAGGCTGCACTGCAAGACTTGAAGAGATACCTGTCCTCCACTCCAACACTTGTCGCACCTAAGCCACAAGAGAAGTTGCTGTTGTATATAGCGGCAACCAATCAAGTTGTTTGTGCTGCGCTAGTAGCGGAGAGGGAGGCAGATGATGAGCCAGCAACCACGGCAGGCGCGTCCAGCGACAAGCAGGGGGCTTCCCCGACAAGCTCTGGTCCCGACAAAGATGGATCTGCGCAGGCGTGCGAGGAGATACAGAAGAGATTGGTGCAGCGCCCAGTTTACTTTGTCAGTTCCCTTCTGCAGGGGGCTAGGTCAAGGTACTCTAGTGTACAGAAATTGCTTTTCGGCCTTCTCATGGCCTCGAGAAAGCTGCGCCATTACTTCCAAGCACATGAGATCACAGTTGTCACTCGCTTTCCGCTGAAGAGGATACTGCAGAATCCAGAAGCAACAGGCAGGATTGTTGAGTGGGCACTGGAACTGTCAAGCTTTGGCCTCAAGTTTGAAAGCACTTCAACTATCCAAAGCAGAGCATTGGCAGAATTCATAGCAGAGTGGACGCCAACACCAGATGAAGAAATTCCAGAAACGAGCATCCCCGTCAAGGAAGCAAGCAAAGAGTGTCTAATGTACTTTGATGGTGCCTTCTCGCTGCAAGGCGCCGGTGCTGGCGTGCTGCTTGTCGCACCCACCGGAGAGCACCTCAAGTACGTAGTCCAGATGCACTTTCCCAAGGAGCAAGCAACAAACAATACCGCAGAGTATGAAGGTTTGCTTGCCGGTCTCAGGATCGCGGCAGACCTTGGGCTCAAGAAGCTCATTGTCAGGGGTGAATCGCAGCTTGTCGTCCGCCAAGTGAACAAGAGTTATCAGAGTCCGTTGATGGAAGCCTACGTTGATGAAGTGAGAAAGCTAGAAGAGCACTTTGACGGCCTACAGATGGAGCATGTTCCAAGAGCTCAGAACGACATTGCCGATGGCTTGTCGAAGTGCGCCGCACTTAAGTTACCTGTGGAACCAGGGATCTTTGTGCTCAAGCTGACTCAACCGTCTGTAACACCATCAACTGGACAGAGCAAGAAGAGGAAGTTGATTTCTGGTGACTATTTTCCGGCAGAGCTTCCAGAAGCCGCCGCCAAGAAGGTCCCCAAGATCAACACCAAGAGTGCTGAGGAGCAGTTTGCTCCGGCAAGCCCTAGGGTTTGTTCCGTTGAAGCAGAGGCTCCCGACAAGCTTTGCTCCGGCAAGCTTGCCGGGGAACGTCAAGCTCCGGCTGAGCCGTAGGTTCTCGCCGTAGAAGCGGATGTTCCCGCAGCAGCAGATGTGCCTTTAGTCCTTGTTGTCGAGCCACAAGCTCCAGCATGGGCACATCAGATTGTCCGTTTACTTCAGACAGGAGAACTTCCCAAAGAGCAAGAAGAAGCGGAAAGAGTAGCCCGGCAGTCAAGTATGTACCAATTTGTCGACAACACACTGTATAAAAGAAGACTCAACGGTGTGAAATTGAAGTGTATTCACCGGGAAGACGGACAAAAGCTGTTGGTAGAGATACATGGAGGCATATGTGGTCACTACATTGGCACAAGAGCACTTGCCAACAAAGCGTTCAGGCAAGGTTTCTTTTGGCCGACAGCCCTCCAGGATGCAACTGCACAAGTAACCAAGTGTGAAGCATGCCAGTTCCATTCCAAGCAGATACACCAGCCAGCTCAAGCTCTCCAGACGATCCCTTTATCCTGGCCATTTTCGGTCTGGGGGCTCGACATCCTCGGCCCCTTCCCCCGAGCAGTCGGGGGCTTTGAGTACTTGTACGTCGCAATCGACAAGTTCACAAAGTGGGCGGAAGTGGAAGCAGTGAGGAAGGTGACAGCATAGTCAGCAGTCAAGTTCTTCAAGTCGATTGTTTGCCGTTTCGGGATCCCTAACAGGATCATCACCGATAATGGTACACAATTCACGAGCCGCACCTTCATGCAGTACGTCCAAGTTCTGGGCGCCAAGGTCTGCTTCGCTTCTGTTGCTCACCCGAGAAGCAACGGTCAAGCGGAGAGGGCAAATGCTGATGTGCTGCGTGGGCTCAAGACCAGGACTTTCGACAGGCTGCGCAAGTGCGGAAGAAACTGGATCGAGGAGCTGCCGGTGGTTCTTTGGTCGATCAGGACGACGCCAAATCGAGCCACTGGCCAGGCACCTTTTGCTCTAGTCTATGGAGCAGAGGCAGTTCTCCCCACGGAACTCGTATACGGGTCACCTCGAGTGCTCGCTTATAATGAGCTTGAGCAAGAGCAGCTGCGACAAGATGACGCGATGCTCCTTGAGGAAGACCGTCTTCAGGCTGTTGTGCGAGCTGCTCGCTACCAGCAAGCTTTGCGCCGCTACCATAGCCGCAAAGTTAACGCCAGAAGTCTCGAGGAAGGCGACCTTGTTCTTCGGCGCATTTAGTCCGCCAAGAATTCCAACAAGTTGGCGCCGAAGTGGGAAGGCCCTTACCGGGTGAAACGAGTCACTAGGCTTGGCGCTGTCCGCCTTGAGACCGAATATGGCATTCCGATGAGCAACTCCTGGAACATTGAGCATCTTCGTAAGTTTTACCCGTAAGGCGCGGTTGCCGGAACCTGTTCCAGCAACCACCTTTTGTACAAGTCTTGCCGCTGTTGCATGTAATCCTTTGTACAAAGCCGGGCGCAGACCCCGTGCATAAGTAAAGCTCATGTGCTCCGCACATCTTGTCAATTTCATGCTTTATATTTTTTGCATATGTTGTCTGACACTTTGTGCAGCACCTACCCCCGATAAGCAATAACGAGCCGTAAGGCTCCATATCTTTATTTTCTCTTCTTTCTTTTTCTCAAGGAAAGGAAGGTTCCCCCACCCACAAGTTCCCCGGGGGGGGGGGGGCGGGGAAGAGAAGATAATGGTATGGACCAGGCGTCGTTCAAAAAAGTTTCGCCTTGCGAGGAAGCAAACAACAGAAAAGCTAAGTTGCCAAAGCTTGAGCAATCAGATTTTTTTTTTAAATTTTAAGTTATCTTCCTTGAACGACCGTGCTTTGTATGGAAAACCTGTGCGCGGAGGAACCAACTCGTAGCTGGTTGCACCCTTACTTTGTTTCGAGTCCGCTCAACAACTTAAGTGTGTTGCAACTCGTAGCTAGTTGCGCCCTTACTTTGTTTCGAGTTCGCTCAACAACTTAAGTGTGCTGCGACTAGTTGCGTCAAGGTTTCTTGTCGGTAACGACACCGCCAGCAGGCTGCTGACGTCCCACACTCAGCGCTCGCGGCTAAGGTGCCTGCGCCGGCAAGTTCCCCAAAAGCGTAGGGCAAAAACATACAAAGGAAGGAATCAAGTAAAGGAAATAACATTGCAATCATTACCTGAAATAGAGTTATATTACAAGATAGCTTGTCGCGGCTCTAACAGATTGTTCTCATAACATGACCAGCGGCGACAAGAAAAGAAGAAGACGGGCGACCTAATCTACACGATCGCCCTCAATCCTCTTGATCCCGCTCACCTTGTCCACAATGGGTGCGACAAGGGCCTTGAGCGCTTCCAGATCAGCATCCGGCGGCAGGGTCTTGAGGACGTTGGTGAGGTTGAGGCCCGGGTTGCGGAAGGCCACCTTCACCAACACCTTTTGAAGAGCTCCCGCGCAGATCTTGCGCGACTCGTCGGCCAACTGCTTTGGGATCTTCTCCCGGAGTCGTTAGAGGGCCGTCGCCACGCCTTTGAACAACAAGGTGAGCTTGGCGCTGGGTTGGAGGTTCTCATCAGAGGGATACCCGAGATCCTCCATCCCCAGCTGCGCCAGCTCCCTGTCGATATCAGCGGCAGCATTCACGAGACCTTCCGTCCAGTGCTCCACATTTTCCCTAAAAGTGTTCTGGGCGGCAGCAGCACTCGCCAGCAGCGCCTCATCGGCCTTGATCTTTTTCTTCAAGGCCACCTCCTGCTCCTTGCCGCCGTCCAGCGTCTTGGTCAAAGTAGTTAACTTCAACTCAAGATCTGTGTTGGAGTCCTTGGCGGCGCTGAGTTCCTTGCCCTTCTCGGCGAGACGAACCTGCAGCTCTGAGTTGCTGTGGGCATCCTTATCCCGCTCACGCTTGAGCGCGGCAAGCTCCTCACCGCTCGCCTTGAGATCGGCCTCCAGCCGCGCCACCTTCATCTCCAGCTCCTTCGTACGCGGTGGCAAGCGGCACTGACAAGATTGCCGTCGTGGCGAGCGATGGCGTCCCTGACGGTCCCTTTTGCACTATTCGGGCGACGCAGACAGGCATTCAATGCCTTTGTCCCCTGCCGTCAGGTTTAGGTATGATACACTGTACGGGTAGTTGTACCAACCGCAACACCTTTCCATTTTTACCGTTGTCTACGTTGCCACCTGTCGGTGACCCCTTGAGCATATAAAAGGAGGCCCATGCGCAACGTAGAGGGGGAGGGGGTTGGAAGAAAGGAGAACACTCACGCTCGGTCTCGTTAGCTGCTGGTGTGTACTGTAGCACTCAGCGCTCCCGAGAAAGAACTCAATACAAACCACAAAGCAGGAGTAGGGTTTTACGCATCCGTGCGGCCCGAACCTGGGTAAACTGCTCGTGTGCTTCGCCTCGATCTGCTCTTCGTGCGATCTCCGCCCCCGCCGAACCAAAAGGGGCTCGGTCCGCCGGTCCCCATAGGTGCTCGTGGATCAGTTTCCCCGACAAGATCCCCCTAGATCTGTGACCCCCAAGAGAGGGATGGACTAACCTTGGATTTTGTCGTTGAAGACTTCGTGTAGATGTTGTAGATGTGGATGCTCAATGTTGATGAAGATCATCAAGAGTTGGGAGTAAGTATACGAATTTGGGGCACTTTCAATACATACATGGGTTAGTCCCACAAGGAACAATAAGGATATCCATAGACATAGAGTGAAGTACACAAATGATGGTGTTCATGGATGCATTGAAGTTGTCCATTGGCTTACCAATAAGAGGGTTTGTGACTCTCTGAACTAGTGTGTGATGTTGAAGTTGATTGCATGAGTTCTTGCCATGAATGAATAAGAGTGAAGTTTGTTAGCGGATTCACCCTCAAGAACTCTTTAGTTCTTCTTCTTTGGGACACACGTCAACTTGATGGGAATCCTCAGGGTTGTAGTTGTACTTGATGAAGTAGAACTTCAAGTAGTCTTGGGAATCCACTTGAGCAATGCTTGAGGTGGTTCTTCAAATGACTCAATCTCTTCTTGAAGCTTGTTCTTGCCATTTAGCTTCTGGTCTTGTGGTGGAAGATCATCTTGAGCTTGGGTCCCCTTGAAAGAAGTAGGATCATAACTCTCTTGTTGAGAAAAAAACTTCGTCTTGGGGTCTGGATCATCTTCCTAATCAACTCCATTGTTATTGAACTTTCATTCAAAATTGACACATTTGTTCTTCCAGTTCTATCCTTGCTTGCGAACAACCTCATCAAATTGCTTATCCTGGCAAGGCTCTTGTAGATACCCTTTTCTATAATTCATTTGAATAAATTGTTTTCTTGCTCAAGTGTAACTTGGTTAAGATAATCATTAGTGGAATCAATAGAACTACTAGAAGTAACAACATTGAATTTAGCATTGTCATTGTTACTCCTAGAGGTAGAACCTTTCTTATGCTTGTTACTAGATTGCTTAGATTTGACTTGCGGCATGACAGTAGACTAGAGAAGTCATTTGGCAATGTAAGAGAAACTCTTCTTTTGAAGATCGTCATTCATAACTTTCAGAAACTCTACTCATGCTCTAAATTTAGCTTCTCGATGTGTAACTTCTCATGAGTTCTTAGGAGCTCTTTATGATCTTCTTTAGTAGTTTCATGAGATAACTTAAGTGTGATTAGTTCTTTAGTCAAGTGCTCAATATCCCTCATATAATTATCAATCATCTCATCTTGGCTACCATAATTACTAGCAAGTTCATTATGGCTAACATCACTAGTTTTATCATTGAGCAAGTCATCCTCACCTAGCAAATCTTCCTCATCACTATTAAAGTCAATGATTTTGGGGTGTGATGCCTTGGGGCCTTTAGCCATGAAGCATCTTATAATTCCTTATTTGGTGAATCAAATAGGTCATAGGAGTTGGAGGATATGAGAGCTAGTCCGGCAACACCTTCATCTTGACTATAGTCGGATAGCTTCTCTTGGATTGGTTGTTGGAGTCAGGGCCGGAAATCCATTCACCAACATGAGCTTGATGCCTTCTTCTTGAGTAGCTCCTGGTTGACTTGTCTTTACTATCAAAATCCTTGCTTCTTCAGGTAGTTCTTCCTTCACAACGATCATCTCTACTCCTTCTCTATCTTCGACATGATTCATATCTTCTACTCCTTCTAGGTGACTCGTCTATTTTCTTGAGAGGTGTCATACACTTATTGGAGAAGTGTCCGGGTATTCCACAATTGTAGCATTTATGGTCATGACTTGAAGATCTTTACTCATAATATCTTGACCTGGATCTTCTCTCTTTGCATATATTCTTGTAGAACTTGTTGAAGTTCTTCAACATTCAGCTTATCTCTTCATTGGATACTAGCTTGTCACTTAATTTTGTGGGAGAATCACTTGAACATTTGTAAGCACCACTTGACTTGTTGTGAAGCTCCTCTTTATCCTCGAGTCACATCTCATGAGCAACAATACTTCCAATAACTTCCGTGGGCATGAGATCTTTGTAGTTTGGCATCATTTGGATCAATGTGCACACATGTATCATACTTTACATACAAGGCTCTAAGGATATTCTTGATGATGAGCTTGTGAGGCGGAGCATCCTTCGGTCGTCCCCATGGACCATCCTTCGCCTACTCAAGTTCCAAGTGGACCAGTGACACGGGAACGTGCTAGAGCTCTCGAGACCGAGGTGACATCTCTCCTTTGTGATATTTTGTATGACCCGAGCGAGACATGGTTGCTACCTAACGCCAAAATGCTATGTGTGATTAGATATGGTGAAGACCCTTTCGGAGATGCTCGTGGAGATGGACAAGGCCAGAAGTACATGGATGAAGATGACCGACGAAAGAACCGGAGACAACTCCCAGGACTCGGACATCTGGCCCCAACCCTGGACATCCGGCCCTGAAGATGTCTACTGATGTCTACTACACAACTTCTTCTTGTAGATTCGTGTTGGGCCTCCAAGCGTGGATTTTTTTAGGACAGTACCAATTTCCCCTCAAGTGGATGAACTAAGGTTTATCAATCCATGGGAGGTGTAGGATGAATATGGTCTATCTCAAACAACCTTGCAATCAAATACAAGAAATATCTTGCGTCCCCAGCACACCCAATACAATGGTAAACTGTATACGTGCACTAGTTCAACAAAGAGATGGTGATACAAGTGTAATATGGAATGTAGATATAGGTTTTTATAATCTAGAAATATAAAAACAACAAGGTGACAAGTGATCGAACGGAGCACAAACAATATTGCAATGCTTTCACTAATGCAATCTCTCAACAATGCTTACATAATTGAATCATATAACAATCCCACAACATGCGACAAAGATCCACTCCAAAGTTCTTATCTAGAGGAGAACATAAGAAGAAATTTTGTATAGGGTACAAAAACACCTCAAAGTTATTCTTCCGGATCAATCTTTTGAGCTATTCATGTAAGTGTCTGATACGTTTCCAACGTATCTACAATTTTTCATTGTTAAATGATGTTATATTATCATTCTTGGATGTTTTATAGTCATTGATATCATTTTTTGGGACTAACCTATTGATATAGTGCCTAGTGCCAGTTGAGTTTTCTACTTGTTTTTTACATCGCAAAAAAGTCAATACCAAATGAGTCCAAAGCCAGCAAAACTTTTTGGAGATTTTTTGGACCAGAAGGCACAACATGGGCCCGAGAAGTACCAATGGGGTGCCCTAAGGGGGGCACAACCCACCTGGGCGTGCCTGGGGGCCCTGGCGCATCCTGGTGGGGTGTGACCACCTCGGTAGCCTCTCGTACTGCCTCTTCGCTCTATAAATATGCCAATATTCCAGAAACCCTAGGGTGGTCGATGAAATTTTATTCCAGCCGCTGCAAGTTCCAAAATCATGAGTTCCAATCTAGAGCCCTTTTCCATCACTCTGCTGGAGGGGAACATGATCACGGAGGGGTTCATCATCCTCATTGGTGCCTCTCGGATGATGCATGAGTAGTTTACCACAGACCTACGGGTCCGTAGGTAGTAGCTAGATGGCTTCTTCTCTCTTTGTATCTCAATACAATGGTCTCCTGGAGATCTGTTTGATGTAATGACTTTTGTGCAGCGTGTTTGTTGGGATCCGATGAATTGTGCGTTTATGATCAGATTTGCCTTGATTTAATATCCATTCTTGATTATTATAGCCTCGTATTTCTTCTCTGATATTTGGGTTCTGTTTGGCCAACTTGACCTATTTATCTTGAAATGTGAAAAGATGCTTTGTAATGGGTTCGATCTTGCAATGTCCTTTCCCACTGATAGAAGGGGCACCAAGGCACGCATGTATCGTTGCTATTAAGGATAAAAAGATGGGGTCTATTCCTACATGAATAGATCTAGTCTACATCATGTCATCGTTCTTATTGCATTACTCTATTTTTCCATGAACTTAATACACTAGATGCATGCTGGATAGCGGTCGATGTGTAGAGTAATAGTAGTAGATGCAGGCAGGAGTCGGTCTACTAATCTTGGACGTGATGCCTATATACATGATCATTGTATTGGATATCGTCATGATTATTTGCTTTTCTATCAATTGCATAACATTAATTTGTCTACCCACCATTGCTATTTTTTGAGAGAAGCCACTAGTGAAATCTACGGCCCCGAGTCTATTTTCCTATCATATACTTTCAAATCTATATTGCTATTTGCTTTTTTCTCTATTTGCAACTTTTATTTTTAGATCTATATTATCAAACACACAAAAATACCTTGCTTATTATTTTTGATTGTTCCATGTTGTTATATTAGCATTGTTGGATGTTTTGCATTCATTTAATATCATTTTTTGGGACTGACCTATTGACATAGTGCCTAGTGACAGTTCTTGTTTTCTGCTTGTTTTTTACATCGTAGAAAATCAATACCAAACGGAGTCCAAATGCGGCAAAAAAATTGGAGATTTTTTTGGACTAGAAGATACAACGTGGGCGGGAGAAGTACCAGTGGGGTGCCCTGAGGGGGGCACAACCCACCTGGGCGCCCTGGTGGGTTGTGCCCACCTCAGTGGCCTCCTGATGACCCACAAGTGTAGGGGGTCTATCATAGTCCTTTCGATAAGTAAGAGTGTCGAACCCAACAAGGAGCAGAAGGAAATGATAGGCAGTTTACAGTAAGGTATTTTCTGCAAGCACTGAAATTATCGGTAACAGATAGTTTTGTGATAAGGTAATTGGCGGCAAGTGACAAATAGTAAAAGTAAATAAGGTACAGCAAGATGGCCCAATCCTTTATGTATCAAAGGACAAGCCTGGACAAACTCTTATATGAAGGAAAGCGCTCCCGGGGACACATGGGAATTATCATCAAGCTAGTTTTCATCACGATCATATGATTTGCATTCGGTACTTCAATAATTTGCTATGTGGGTGGACCGGTGCATGGGTGTTGTCCTACTTGTACAAGCCTCCCACTTATGATTAACCTCTATTGCAAGCATCCACAACTACAAATGAAGTATTAAGGTAAACCTAACCATAGCATGAAACATATGGATCCAAATCAGCCCCTTATGAAGCAACGCACAAACTAGGGTTTAAGCTTCTGTCACTCTAGCAACCCATCATCTACTTATTACTTCCCAATGCCTTCCTCTAGGCCCAAACAATGGTGAAGTGTCATGTAGTCGACGTTCACATGACACCACTAGAGGAAAGACAACATACATCTCATCAAAATATCGGACGAATACCAAATTCACATGACTACTTATAGCAAGACTTCTCCCATGTCCTCAGGAACAAAAGTAACTACTCACAAGACATAATATTGTTCATGATCAGAGGGGTATTAATATCCATAATGGATCTGAACATATGATCTTCCACCAAGTAAACCAACTAGCATCAACTATAAGGAGTAATCAACACTACTAGCAACCTACAGGTACCAATCTGAGGTTTTGATACAAAGATTGGATACAAGAGATGAACTAGGGTTTGAGCGGAGATGGTGCTGGTGAAGATTTTGATGATGATAACTCTCCCCGAGATGGGAGAGTTGTTGGTGATGACGGCTATGACAATTTCCCCCTCCCGGAGGGAAGTATCTACGACAGAACAGCTTCGCTAGAGCCCTAGATTGGTTCCGCCAAGGTTCCGCCTCGAGACTACGATGTCTGGTCCTGGAAGCCTCCTTCTTATTTTTTTCCAGGTCAAAACATCTCATATAGGAGAATATGGGCATCAGGGGGTCATCGGCTGGCCCATGAGGCAGGGGGCACGCCCAGCGGGGCGCCCCCCACCCTCGTGGACATGTGGTGGCCCCCTTGGCAGATCTCTTTCGCCAGATATTTTTTATATTTTCTGAAACGATGTTTCATGGAGTTTTGGAGCTTTTTGAGTTGTGCAGAATAGGTCTCCAATGTTTGCTCGTTTTCCAGCCCAGAATTCCAGCTGCCGACATTCTCCCTCTTCATGTAAACCTTGTAAAATGAGAGAGAAAAGGCATAAGTATTGTGACATAACGTGTAATAACAGCCCATAGTGCAATAAATATCAACATAAAAGCATGATGCAAAATGGACGTATCAATGATGACCCACAAGTGTAGGGGATCTATCGTAGTCCTTTTGATAAGTAAGAGTGTCGAAGCCAAGAAGGAGCAGAAGGAAATGATAGGCAGTTTTCAGTAAGGTATTTTCTGCAAGCACTAAAATTATAGGTAACAGGTAGTTTTGTGATAAGATAATTGGTAGCAAGTGACAAAAGGTAAAAGTAAATAAGGTGCAGCAAGGTGGCCCAATCCTTTTTGTAGCAAAGGACAAGCTTGGACAAACTCTTATATAAGGTAAAGCGCTCCAGAGGACATATGGGAATTACCGTCAAGCTAGTTTTCATCACGATCGTCTCATTCACGTTCGGTACTTTGATAATTTGGTATGTGGGTGGACCAGTGCTTGGGTGCTGCCGTTACTTGGACAAGCTTCCCACTTATGATTAACTTCTAATGCAAGCATCTGCAACTACAAAAGAAGTATTAAGGTAAACCTAACCATAGCCTGAAACATGTGGATCCAAATCAGCCTCTTACGAAGCAACACATAAACTAGGGTTTAAACTTCTGCCACTCTAGCAACCCATCATCGACTTATTACTTCCCAATGCCCTCCTATAGGCCTAAATATTGGTGAAGTGTCTTGTAGTCGACGTTCACATGACACCACCAGAGGAGAGACAACATACATCTCATCAAAATATCGAGCGAAGACCAAATTCACATGACTACTAATAGCAAGACTTCTCCCATGTCCTCAGGAACAAAAGTAACTACTCACAAGGCATAATATTGTTCATGATCAGAGGGGTATTAATATGCATAATAGATCTGAACATATGATCTTCCACCAAATAAACCAACTAGCATCAACTACAAGGAGTAATCAACACTACTAGCAACCCACAGGTACCAATCTGAGGTTTGGGTACAAAGATTGGATACAAGAGATGAACTAGGGTTTGAGAGGAGATGGTGCTGGTGAAGATGTTGATGAAGATAGCCCTCCCCACGATGGGAGAGTTGTTGGTGATGACGGCGGTGACGGTTTCCCCCTCCCGGAGGGAAGTATCCCCGGCAGAACAGCTCTGCTTGAGCCCTAGATTGGTTTCCGCCTCGAGACGGCGGCGTCGGGTTCCGAAAGCCTCCTCCTGATTTTTTTTCCAGGTCAAAACGCTTCATATAGGAGAAGATGGGCACCTGGGGCCTGCCGGCTGGCCCTCGAGGCAGGGGGCGCGCCCAGGGAAGGGGGCGCGTCCCCCACCCTCGAGGCCAGCCAGTGGCCCCTCTCATGTGTTTCTTTCGCCATATATTTTTTATATTTTCCGAAACAATGTTCTGTGGAGTTCAGGGCTTTTGGAGTTTTGCAGAATAGGTTTCCAGAGTTTGCTCCTTTTCCAGCCCAGAATTCCAGCTGCCGGCATTCTCCCTCTTCATGTAAACCTTGTAAAATAAGAGAGAAAAGGCATAACTATTGTGACAAAACATGTATGAACAACCCATAATGCAATAAATATCAACATATAAGCATGATGCTAAATGGACGTATCAATCAACCCCCCCAAGCTTAGACCTCGCTTGTCCTCAAGCGAAAGCCGATATCGAAAAATATGTCCACATGTTTAGAGATAGACGTGTCGATAAAAATAAAATACGGAGATGAGGGCATCATGATCTTCCTTATAACAACAACACACATATATTGTCATATGATTCTTATGCTAATGTAACAATTCATTCACAATGTCAAGTATGACTCATAAACTTCATTGAAAACCAACAAACTATGATCTCGGTCATTGTAGCATTTGCAATTTATCGTAACATCGTAAAGAGTCAATATAAGAGCTTTTCAGCAAGCCCACATACTCAACTATCATATAGTCTTTCACAAGTGCTTACACTCATGCAATACTTATGGGTATGGAGTTTTAATCGGACACAGAGAAAGATAGGGGCTTATGGTATTGCCTCAAACCTTTTTACCTCAAGGGTAATGTCAACAGTAATAGATCATGATAACTTACATCCAAGTAGGTATCTATGTCAAGATCTTTCCAACACAATGTGATTGCCAAAGGATAAAATGTAAAAAGGAATGGTTATTTTCACCTTGACTTTATAAGGCAAGAATAATAGATAGGCCCTTCGCAGAGGGAAGCAGAGGTTGTCATGTGCTTTTATGGTTGGATGCACAAAATCTTAGCGCAAAGGAACGTCACTTTATATTGCCACTTGTGATAAGGACCTTTATTATGCAGTCCGTCGCTTTTATTACTTCCATATCACAACATCATATAAAGCTTATTTTCTCCACACTAATAAATGATACATATTTTAGAGAGTTTGCAACAATGACAACTTACTTGAAGGATCTTACTCAATCCATAAGTAGGTATGGTGGACTCTCATGGCAAAACTGGGTTTAAGGATGTATGGAAGCACAAGTAGTATCTCTACTTGCTGCAAGGAGTTTTGGATAGCATGAGGGGGAAAGGCAAGCCCAACATGTTGGATGATCCATGACAATATACTTTATTTCGAATATAAGAAAACATAACCCATTATGTTGTCTTCCTTGTCCAACATCAACTCTTTAGCATGTCATATTTTAATGAGTGCTTACAATCATAAAAGATGTCCGAGATAGTATATTTGTATGTGAAACCTCTCTTTCTTTATTACTTCCTATTAATTGCAACGATGACCAAAACTATGTGTGTGAACTCTCAACAACTTTTATTCATCGTACTCTTTATATGTGAAGTTGTTACTTTCCATAAGATCAATATGATCTCTTTGATATCTTTTTATATTTTCTTTTATTATCTCATGACCAAAGTGAGGAAATCAAGCCCTTGACTCAACACTAATCTTTATTATATAGCTCACGGACTCGGTTACAAAGATAAAGATGATAAAGCAAAAGCTCGCAACTAGATCATGCTAACTTTATTCTACTAGATCAGGATATTTCCAAAAGGATCGAACTAAGAAAAACGGTAAAGATAGGAGTGTGATGGTTATATGATACCGGGGCACCTCCCCCAAGCTTGGCAGTTGCCAAGGGGAGTGCCCATATCCATTTGATTATGTCTCCTTCTTCGGAGGTGGTGATGTAGTATTTGATGATGTAGGCTTGTCGTCCATCTTCCAAGGTATGGGCTCACCATCGTAGAAGGATGATCGAGTCTCCGGGATCCTCAAATCTGCAACCAAACTCATCTTCTTAAATCTATATTCATACTCACAGTTTTGGTTTTGCGGGTCATAGATCTGGACTTGGAGGTGCTCGATTTTCTCTTGGAGATTGGAGATGGCTTCCCCAACGATCTTGGTGTCCAGCTTGTGGTTGTTGGCGAGCTCCGTGATCATCATGTGGTTGGCGTTGAGTCCTTGTTCCACCATACATTGGCACTTGAAAACTTGCTGCTCCATTGCTTCGAGTCTTGTTTCCACGCTTCCGGTCCTCCTTGGTCCCTCAACATCGCGTATGTGCAGCACCCACTCACGCACCTCGATGGTTCGAGGGTGTTGCAGCACCTCTGTGAGGTAGGGGCTGATGACCTTCTCAAAGAACTTATCCTTGGGGGTGCTTGAGGACGTCATAATGATCTAGATCTGTCAGAAACAACAACTCGAAACAAAAACAAAGGATACTCATGTGGTGCGGTGGTCAAAACCTTCGGGAGAATATATAAAGAATTTTTACCGACCGAAAGAAGTAACATGCAAGAAATCGGAGTCTGGGAGGCACACGAGGTGCCCACGAGGTGGGGGGAGCGCCCAGGGGGTAGGGCACGCCCTCCACCCTCGTGGATGCCTCGTGTCCTTTTCAGACTGCCTCTTATATTACTAAATATTCCAAAACGGTGAAAAATTGCCATTAGAACTGTTTTGGAGTCGGTTTAGTAACCGTACCACATACCTCTTCCTTTTCGGGGTCTGAATCGTTCTGGAAAGTGTCCCTTTTGTATTGCTCTGGGGTTACGGTTTCAATAACATTGGTTTCAACATTTATAGGATTACCTGAGATATAATGTTTGATTCTTTGACCGTTCACCATCTTCGGATTTGTGCCTTCAAAGTTGTTTATTTTTATGGCACCGGAATGATAGACCTCTTCGATAACGTAAGGACCTACCCATTTAGAGAGAAGTTTTCCTGCAAAAAATCTTAAACGAGAGTTGTATAGCAAGACATAATCACCTATGTTAAAACTCACATTTTTGTATCCTTTTGTCATGCCATCTTTTAACCTTTTCTTTAAACAGCTTCGCATTCTCATAAGCTTGGATTCTCCATTTGTCAAGCGAGCTAACGTCAAATAACCTCTTCTCACTGGCAAGTTTGAAATCATAATTGAGCTCTTTAATAGCCCAATATGCCTTATGTTCCAGCTCAAGAGGTAAGTGACAAGCTTTTCCATAAACCATTTTATATGGAGACATACCCATAGGATTTTTGTATGCAGTTCTATAGGCCCATAATGCATCATCAAGTTTCTTGGACCAATTCTTTCTAGACCTATTAACTGTCTTTTGCAGAATTAATTTCAGCTCTCTGTTACTTAGTTCTACTTGACCACTAGACTATGGGTGATAAGGGGATGCAATTCTATGGTTAACATCATACTTAGCAAGCATTTTACGGAAAGCACCATGAATAAAATGTGAACCACCATCAGTCATTAAGTATCTCGGGACACCAAAACTCGGAAAAATAACTTCTTTAAGCATCTTGATAGAGGTGTAGTGATCAGCACTACTAGTTGGAATAGCTTCTACCCACTTAGTAACGTAATCAACAACTTAAATATGTGTATACCCATTAGAGGAAGGAAACGGTCCCATATAATCAAAGCCCCACACATCAAATGGTTCAATAACAAGTGAATAATTCATAGGCATTTCTTGACGTCTACTAATATTACCAATTCTTTGACATTCATCACAAGATAAGACAAACTGATGAGCATCCTTGAAGAGAGTAGGCCTATAAAACAAGAT
Source organism: Secale cereale (assembly GCA_902687465.1). Lineage (NCBI taxonomy): Eukaryota > Viridiplantae > Streptophyta > Magnoliopsida > Poales > Poaceae > Secale > Secale cereale. Next base: position 436,266,628 of record LR738709.1, read on the forward strand.
TGTAATACCTTATGTGCAGTTCTATCTCCAGCATGGTGTCCTCCATAAGCTTTGGAGTGGCACTTGCGTAGGATCTGTTCATGTTCATGCTCAGGTACAGAACGTCTAATAATACCATATACTCCTTCTTTATAAAGGTGTGGATCATCCCAGAAGTAATGTCTCAAATCGTAGACGAACTTTTTCTTTTGCTGGTATGTGAAACTAGGTGGTATAAACTTAGCAACAATGTAATTAGTATAATCAGCATACCAAGGAGGAGTACGAGAAGCATTTATGACAGCTAATTGTTCATCAGGAAAGCTATCATCAATAGGTTGTGGGTCATCAAGAATATTCTCTAGCCTAGACAAGTTGTCTGCAACGGGGTTCTCAGCTTCCTTTCTATCAATAATATGCAAATCAAATTCTTGCAGCAGGAGAACCCATCTAATAAGTCTAGGTTTAGCATCTTTATTTTCCATAAGGTATTTGATAGCAGCATGATCAGTGTGAATAGTTACTTTAGAATCAACAATAAAAGGACTAAACTTATCACATGCAAATACAACTGCTAAAAATTATTTCTTAGTATTAGCATAATTTCTCTGGGCACTGTCTAGAGTTTTACTAGCATATTGGATAACATTCAATTTCTTATCAACTCTTTGTCCTAGAACAGCACCTACAACATAATCACTAGCATCGCACATAATCTCAAAGGGTAACTTCTAGTCAGGAGGCTGGACAATAGGTGCAGAGAACAATGCTTTCTTAAGTATTTAAAAATGCTTCTACACGATCATCATCAAAAACAAAAGGGACATCTTTTTGTAAGAGATTAGTCAGAGGCCTGGAGATTTTGGATAAGTCCTTAATGAACCTCCTATAAAACCTGGCATGACCAAGGAAACTTCTGATACGTTTGATGTCCTTCGTAGACTGCATCTTTTCAATAGCATCAACCTTAGCCTTGTCAACCTTAATACCTCTTTCAGAAATTTTATGTCCCAAGACAATGGCTTCATTAACCATAAGGTGGCACTTTTCCAAATTCACGATAAGATTAGTGTCATCACATCTCTGCAAAACTTGATCAAGATTGCTCAAGCAGTCATCAAAGGAAGTTCCATAAACGGAGAAATCATTCATGAAAACCTCAACAATCTTTTCACAAAAATCAGAGAATATAGCCAACATGCATCCTTGAAAGTTAGCAGGTGCATTATATAAATCAAAAGGCATACGTCTATAAGCAAAGGTACCGAAAGGACAAGTAAAAGTAGTCTTTTCTTGATCCCCTTTTGACACAGGTATTTGAGAGAAACTAGAATAGCCATCTAGAAAGCAAAAATGAGAAAGTTTGGATAACCTTTCTAGTATTTGATCAATAAATGGCAAAGGGTAATGATCCTTCTTAGTGGCTTTATTTAATTTGGGGAAATCAATTACCATCCTATAACCTGTAACAATTCTTTGCGGGGTCAATTCATCTTTATCATTAGGAACAACATTCATACCTCCCTTCTTAGGGATACAATGGACATGACTCACCCACTGGTTATCAGCAACTGGATAGATTATACCTGCCTCTAGAAGCTTTAGTATTTCCTTCCTTACAACTTCTTTCATCTTAGGATTTAACCGTCGTTGATGATCGATAACCGGTTTAGCGTCCTCTTCCAACTTTATCTTCTGTTGGCATAGAGTGGGACTAATGCCCTTAAGATCATCCAGAGTATATCCAATAGCAGCACGATGCTTCTTCAGAGTTATCAATAATTTTTCTTCTTCCTGCTCTGAAAGGTTAGCACTGATAATAACAAGATATATCTTCTTTTCATCGAGATAAACATACTTAAGAGTATCATGTAAAGGCTTAAGTTCAAACACGGGATCACCCTTGGGTGGAGGAGGATCCCCTGGAATTTCAACAGGCAAGTTGTTTTTTAGTAAGGGTCTCTGCTTTAATAATATTTCATCTATTTCCCTTCTCTCATTCATATACATATCATTTTCATGGTCTAGCAGATATTGTTCTAAAGGATCGTTAGGAGGCACAACAATAGAAGCAAGACCAATAATTTCATCATCACTAGGTAATTCTTTGTCAAGGGGTTGTCTACGAAATTTAGCAGAGTTAAAATCATGAGACATATCCCCTAAACCAACAGTAACAATATCTTTTACGCCATCTATCTTAGCATTAACAGTGTTCAAGAAGGGTCTACCAAATATAATGGGACAAAAATCATCTTGTGGGGAACTAAGAACAAGAAAATCGGTAGGGTATTTAACCTTCCCACACAAGACTTCAACATCTCTAACAATCCCAACTGGGCTAATAGTGTCTCTATTAGCAAGCTTAATAGTAACATCAATCCCTTCTAACTCAGTGGGTGCAATATCATGCATAATTTCTTTATATAAGGAATGAGGTATTACACTTGCACTAGCACATACGTCACATAAATCATGATAGCAAGGATCTCCTATTTTAACAGAAATAACAGGCAAGCCTACAACAAGTCTATGTTTATTCCTAGTACCGGGTTTGGCTATTCTAGCAGCCTCCTCTTGGAGGTAAATAATATGTCCATCTAAATTTTCAACCAAGAGATATTTAACCATAGAAACACTAGGTTCAACTGTAATTTGCTCAGAGGGTGTAGGTGTTCTAGTATTACTCTTACGAACCACAGTTGAAGCTTTAGCATGATCCTTTATCCTAAGAGGGAAAGACGGTTTCTCAATATAAGCAGTAGGAACAATAGGATCAACATTATAAGTGATAGTCTTTTCTTCAACTTTAATAGGTTCAACTACTTTTACTTCAATGGGAGGATGGTATTTAAACCACTTCTCCTTGCGGAGGTCAACGTGAGTAGCAAATGATTCACAGAAAGAAGCTACTATCTCAGAGTCAAGTCCATATTTAGTTGTACGGAAAACATTGGTATCCATAAAAGCTTTAACACAATCAAACTTAGGGGTCATACCTGACTCCTTACCTTCATAGAGATCCTAATCTTTAGAGTTGCGTTTAATTCTTTCCAATAAATCCCATTTGAATTCAATAGTCTTCATCATAAAAGAACCAGTACAAGAATTATCGAGCATGGAGCGATTATTGAGAGAAAGCCGAGCATAAAATTTTTGAATGATCATTTCTCTTGAGAGCTCATGATTGGGGCATGAATATAACATTGACTTAAGCCTCCCCCGAGCTTGAGCGATACTTTCTCCTTCGCGAGGCCAAAAATTATATATATAATTACGATCACGATGAACCTAATGCATAGGATAGAACTTCTGATGAAATTCCAACTTTAGCCAATTATAGTTCCATGATCCAATATCATCGCATAGCCTAAACCATGTCAATGCATCTCCCTTCAAAGATAAATGGAATACCTTCTTCTTGGTAACATCCTCGGGCATACCTGCAAGCTTAAATAATCCACAAACTTCATCCACATAGATTAGGTGCAAATCAGGATGTAGTGTTCCATCTCCTATAAAGGGATTATCTAGAAGTTTATCTATCATACCCGAAGGAATTTCAAAGCAAACATTTTCAGTAGGTTCAGTAGGTTGAGGAGCAACTCTTTGCTCTTCTAGTCGGGGTGAAGATACCCCGAACGAGCCCTTCAAAGGATTATGAGCCATAGTAACAAGTGATAGTAAATTTCAGCACACTATATAAATTTTTCCTTACCAAAGGCGCTTCAATCCCGGCAACGATGCCAGAAAAGAGTCTTGATGACCCACAAGTGTAGGGGATCTATCCTAGTCCTTTCGATAAGTAAGAGTGTCGAACACAACGAAGAGAGGAAGGAAATTATAGGCACTTTCAGTAAGGTATTTTCTGCAAGCACTGAAATTATCGGTAACAGATAGTTTTGTGGTAAGGTAATTGGCAGCAAGTGACAAATAGTAAAACTAAATAAGGTGCAGCAAGATGGCCCAATCCTTTTCGTAGCAAAGGACAAGCCTGGACAAACTTTTCTATGAAGGAAAGCGCTCCCGAGGACACATGGGAATTATCATCAAGCTAGTTTTCATCACGATCATATGATTCGCGTTCTGTACTTTGATAATTTGGTATGTGGGTGGACCAGTGCTTGGGTGCTGTCCTTACTTGGACAAGCCTCCCACTTATGATTGACCTCTATTGCAAGCATCCGCAACTACAAAAGAAGTATTAAGGTAAACCTAACCATAGCATGAAACATATGGATCCAAATCAGCCCCTTACGAATCAACGCATAAACTAGGGTTTAAGCTTCTCTCACTCTAGCAACCCATCATCCACTTATTACTTCCCAATGCCTTCCTCTAGGCCCAAACAATGGTGAAGTGTCATGTAGTCGACGTTCACATGACACCACTAGAGGAAAGACAACATATATCTCATCAAAATATCAAACGAATACCAAATTCACATGACTACTTATAGCAAGACTTCTCACATGTCCTGAGGAACAAAAGTAACTACTCACAAGACATAATATTGTTCATGATCAGAGGGGTATTAATATGCATAATGGATCTGAACATATGATTTTCCACCAAGTAAACCAACTAGCATCAACTACAAGGAGTAATCAACACTACTAGCAACCTACATGTACCAATATAAGGTTTTGATACAAAGATTGGATACAAGAGATGAACTAGGGTTTGAGAGGAGATGGTGCTGGTGAAGATGTTGATGATGATAACTCTACCCAAGATGGGAGAGTTGTTGGTGATGGCAGTGGTGATAATTCCCCCCTCTCTGAGGGAAGTATCCGTGGCAGAACAGCTCCACCGGAGCCCTAGATTGGTTCCGCCAAGGTTCCGCCTCGAGACGGCGGCGTCTGGTCCCGAAAGCCTCCTTTTCTTATTTTTTCTAGGTCAAAACACCTCACATAGGAGAAGATGGGGATTCGGGGGTCACCGGCTGACCCACAAGGCAGGGGGGCGCGCCCCCCACCCTCGTGGACAGGTGGCGCCCCCCCTGGCAGATCTCTTTCACCAGATATTTTTTATATTTTCTGAAACGATGTTTCGTGGAGTTTTGGAGCTTTTTGAGTTGTGCAGGATAGGTCTCCAATGTTTTCTCCTTTTCCAGCCCAGAATTCCAGCTACCGGCATTCTCCCTCTTCATGTAAACCTTGTAAAATGAGAGAGAAAAGGCATAAGTATTGTGACATAATGTGTAATAACAGCCCATAGTGCAATAAATATCAACATAAAAGCATGATGCAAGATGGACGTATCACCTCCCGCAGTACCTCTTCGCTCTATAAATACCCCAATATTCCAGAAACCCTAGGGGAGTCGAAGAAATTTTATTCCAGCTGCCGCAAGTTCCGAAACCACGAGATCCAATCTAGAGCCCTTTTCCGGCACTCCATCGGAGAGGATTACGATCACGGAGGGGTTCATCATCCTCATTGGTGCATGTTAGGGGGATTAACCCCGGGCAGGCAACGGAACCCAGATCCTTTTCAAAAACATCGGGGCCGGCATCGACCCTTCAATCCGGCTCGCACTTGGTCGGGTTCCGCAACCCGGCCAAGTCCCTCAACCTAGCGAAGACTTCAACACGGCTAGGCCTGCTGGCGCATGCCGGCAGAGCCCGACAAACCAAGACACCAACAAGCAGGCGCCCATGTGGGGCGCTCCTCAACTGTCCCGTCCAGGCGTATGGCAAGGCAGGCCCCCACGAGGGGGCGAGCATGGCTACAGTGGCCCACCAACCCCGCTGACCGACGTCGGGGTGGCTACAATGCGCATCCATCCCATCGGCGGGTACAGACGGTGACCAAGCATCCCAGCATTGTAGCTGACGTTGGCTCAACCACTCCGTGACATACAACACTCCAAGGCATAGTGCTTCCCGGAGAACCCGACATACCCTGGTACCCGGCGGGGACCAACGTCGGCTTCCAGTCACCGACAACCTGGCCCCGTGCCCTCATAACTTTACCATTATAGCTCTGGGGTTGACCTATAAAACCCCCCAGGAGGCCTCCATGCTCGGGGGTCAGTCACTCATTCAGATAAGCCACCAGTGGAATACACACATAAGCAAGGAGAAGGAACAGCCTGAGCCTTGTCATGTCTCCCTTCCTCCCCCAAACAGCTCTAGGAGCAACTCCGTACTGCTACGTGCATCCACACATAAATCACTCGGCAGGCCTAGGGGTGTTATCTCTCCGGAGAGCCTCAAACCTGGGTATGTCTTGCGTCCCTCGCTCGCTCATGCCAACCTCGCCTGTGGCGCCCATCGTCTCCCTCACTCATGTCCCTCTCTTTAGCTATCCCTTGGCATCTATCGTGCGCCCACCACAACAGTTGGCGCCCACCATGGGGCAGCTCGAGGTCCCGGTCGGAGACATGTTCCAGACGGGGCCCGTCATCGATTCGAGTGAGCATGTCGGGCGCTGCGCGTCCCCAGAGCATGTCGCGCCCGCAACCGACGTCATCGACACCTTCACCGCCTCCTTCGCCACGCTGTGCATCTCCGATGTGCCCGCGGCCGATGAGTATCCCAATGGGGTGCTCGACGTCTCCGACTCACCCGTCCCCATCGGATCTCTAGATTCAGGTGGAGGTGTTCGCCACCGACACCAGCTCCACCTCGTCTAGCGCCGCGAACAAGGCCGTCGCTGCCAAGGCCGCAGCTGTGATAGCCTGGCTTATTAGGGATGGTAGACTACTCATATCAATAAGGAATTCCTTCTTTTCCGGCAGCCCATTCAGATAGAACTCCAAAGTTAAGCGTGCTCAGCTTGGAATAATTTCAAGATGGGTGACCGACCAGGAAGTTGCTCCCGGGTGCACACGAGTGAGGACAAAGTGCGCAGAAAAGACTAGTATTGATCTGTGGGGCCAGTCTAGATCCCGCTTGGAGTAATGAGCACCGGCGGGTGTGTCCGGGGCATTACAGTAGCGGAGCGCGCCGATCCGGCCAACCCGCTGCGCGCCACGCTGCAGAACCTCAGCGTCCCCATCACCACTGATGTCTACGCCACACTGGTTAGGGTGCGACTCGAGGAGGAGCGTGTGCGCCTGCTGGACCACGACAAGTCGCTCGCTGCCATGAAGCGCTAGCTGGAGTCTGCTCAGCGCGAGGATGATGCGGCATATGGCTTCACGCCGGCCGCGGCTGAGCCTAGCTGGGTCGTCGAAGTGCGTAACCGAGGAGCCCTTGGGCGGGCGTTAGGCGTGACCCCCCCCCCTCTCATCTATGACACCCCAGTCAAGAACATGCGTGCCGCGGAGGCGGCCGTAGAGGGGTTGGAGCTCCCACAGGGTGAAGAGCTACTCGAGCGACAACAATGCGTCCGGGATCTCCTCGCCACAGACAACGTGCAACAGAAGCGCCTCGACAAGAAGTAGAAGGCAAAGCGCCTCGATAACCCCACCGCGTCCGGCTCACGCCACTCCAACGACCAGGCCGCGCTCCGGGACACCCACCAGGCATCTTCTCCACCTGGCAACGAGGCCCAATCCGGAAGAACCCAGGGCACCCAACCCCGGCAGAGCCAAGTTGCGACGGGCGGTGACAACCTGGACAACAAGCAGGATCCCGACGGCTAGCGCTAGCAGGATCCTCCTACGCGATCCGTGAGGCACGATCGTCCGGCTTCCGCCGACCCGGCTCCCCACAGCCCGGTTGCAACCCAGCTAGGCACGCACGCCATCGACGACACCGACACCCGCCACCGCCTCGATCAACTCGCTCTCTCCTTTGAGGTGGAGGAAGACAACGATGTTGGACCGTCTTGCTTTGGCCAATGCATCCGGGATGAGCCTTTACACAAAGGGTTCACGCTCCCTCGCGACACCCCCAAGTAGAACGGCACCGTCAAGCTGGAGGACTGGCTCATTGACTACATCGCCGCCGTCGGCATCAAGGGTGGCAACCGCCGCCTTGCTGTGTGATACGCCCCGCTTACGCTCCAGGGTTCAGCCCGCACGTGGTTGAACTGCCTGCCGGCTGGCAGCATCAACACGTGGGTTGACTTCGAGCTGGCCTTCGTCCGCAACTTCACTGGCACCTACAAGTGTCCTAGCCGTTCTAGCTAGCTCGCCATGTGCGTATAGGGGCCGGCTAAAACCGGTCGTGAGTACCTCGCATGCTGGACTGAGCTCCGGAACAACTATGAGGGCGTCCATGAGGTCCAGGCTATCCATTACTTCACGAGCGGCTGCCGGGATGACACCCTCCTCAAGCATAAGCTCTTGCGGTCTGAGCCGAAAACCATGGCCGCGCTCGTGGTCACGGCGGACAACTACACCAACGCGGACTCTGCCATGAAGATCCAGGTGGTGCTGGATGAGTCCAGCAAGGCAAAGCCGGCGCCTCCTCCCAAGCTGGCAGGCAAGAGCGACCGCCAACAAAACAACAAGCACATGGCCGACCAGCAGGCCCCCCGCTATGACAACCGCCTCGTCGCGACCGCCAATCGGGCACCCGTGGCCGAGCCGACTCGCAAGCACTGGCAAACGGGCGAGATGGCTTGGCAAACCGCCATGAGCTTCGAGGAAATGCTCGATGCCCGCTGCAAAGACCACATGGCGCAAGGCCGTCGACGCACACGCTCCGCTAGTGCGCCATCACCAAGCGCATCATGAGGGGCGACGTCCCACCGCCTCCAGCTCCGGCTCCAGGTGCGGGACAGCCGGCTCCGCCTCCTCCTCCCCCGCCCCCGGCAAACGGTGTGATGCACGATGACATCTTCCCCAACCAGAACGCGAGCTACGTTGTCTTCACCAGCCTCGGCGATGACAAGCGTAGCGAGCGCCTGTGCCGGCAGGAGGTGAACACAGTCATCCTAGCCAAGCCGGAGTACATGCACTGGTCGGAGCACCCAGTCAGCTGGAGCCAGGATGACCACCCGGCCATCATGCTGAATCCGGGTGGCTACACCCTCATCCTGGACACCATCGTAATGGCAACCCGGCGCATCTACAAGTTTTCATGGGTCCACGTCGACGGCGGCAGCAGCATCAGCATCATCTACCATGACACCATGACCAAGCTTAGCCTCGTGTCCAAGGACCTGGGACCGTCAGGGACTGTGTTCCACGACATCGTGTCAGGTCTCTCCTGCTCCCCCATTTGCCGGATCCGGCTTGACGTCCTGTTTGGCACGAGTGACCATTTCCGGCGTGAACCAGTCTGGTTCAAAGTAGTGGACCTGACGAGCACGTACCACGCGCTGCTGGGCCGGCCTGCGCTCGCCAAGTTCATGGCGGTCCGCCACTACGACTACCTGAGATGAAGCTGTCGGGACCCAAGGGCATCATCATCGTCGGCGGCGACTACCGCAAGTCCCTAGAGTGTGCTCAAGCCGGCGCCAAACTGGCCGAGCCGCTGGTCATAGCCGAGGAGCGGCGCCAGCTCGACCGGATCATCGTGTTGGCCAACGAGATGCTGACTGTACCAGTTTCGGCCAAGGAGCTAGCTAACGAAGCCTCGTTCCAGTCGTCCAAGGAGACTAAGAAGGTCAAGCTGAACCCAGAAGACCCCAGTTGCAGCAAATACATTGTCACAGGCACCCGCCTTAGTAGCAAATAGGAAGGCGAGCACGTCGACTTCCTCCATGAGAATCGAGATATCTTTGCATGGACCCAAACAAACATGCCGGGAATTCTGAGGAAGTACGCCGAGCACAAACTTCACGTCCGCAAGGACACCAAGCCTATCCATGAACCCTTACGTCGCTTTTCGGAAGAGAAGAGAAGAACCATCGGTGAAGAGGTCGCCAAGCTACTCACGGACGGCTTCATCATGGAAGTGTTTCACCCCGAGTGGCTAGCCAACCTAGTCCTCTTCCTGAAGAAGAACAACACCTAGAGAATGTGCAAGGACTACACCAGCCTGAGCAAGGCTTGCCCCAAGGATCCTTTCGCCCTCCAGCGGATCGACCAAGTCATCGACTCCACCGCCAGCTATGAGCTCCTGTCCTTCTTGGATGCTTACTCTGGCTATCACCAGATCAGGCTAGACCCGGGCGATGCCCTGAAGACGTCCTTCATCACGCCATTCGGGGCATACTGCAACATCACCATGTCGTTCGGCTTGAAGAATTACTACCTCTTGAGCTTGCGTTGTTTTCCCTTGAAGAGGAAAGGGTAATGCAGCACAGTAGCGTAAGTATTTCCCTCTGTTTTTGAGAACCAAGGTCTAGATCCAGTAGGAGACCACGTGCGAGTCCCTCGTACCTACACAAACAAATAAGAACCTTGCAACCAACGCGATAAAGGGGTTGTCAATACCTTCTCGGACACTTGCAAAAGTGAGATCTGATAGATATGATAAGATAATATTTTTGTTTTATAGACTGAAAGTAAAGATTGCAAAGTAAAAGTAAAGTAAAGATAAATAGTAGATGCAGATTTATATGATGGAAGATAGACCCGGGGGACATAGGTTTCACTAGTGGCTTCTCTCATGATAGCATATTTCTATGGTGGGTGAACAAATTACTGTCGAGCAATTGATAGAAAAGCGCATAGTTATGAATATCTAGGCATGATCATTGCATATAGACATCACGTCCGTGACAAATAGATCAAAATGATTATGCATCTACTACTATTACTCCACACATCGACCGCTATCCAGCATGAATCTAGAGTATTAAGTTCATAAGAACAGAGTAACGCTTTAAGCAAGATGACAAGATGTAGAGGGATAAACTCAAGCAATATGATATAAACCCCATATTTTTTATCCTCGATGGCAACAATACAATAAGTGCCTTGCTGCCCCTGCGGTCACTGGCAAAGGACACCGCAAGATTGAACCCAAAGCTAAGCACTTCTCCCATTGCAAGACACATCAATCTAGTAGGCCAAACCACATTGATAATTCGAAGATACTTGCAAAGATATTTAAATCATGCATAAAAGATTTCAGAAAAGAATCAAATATTGTTCATAGATAATCTTGATCATAAACCCACAATTCATCGGATCTCGACAAACACACCGCAAAAAGTATTACATCGAATAGATCTCCAAGAAGATCGAGGAGAACTTTGTATTGAGATTCAAAGAGAGAGAAGAAGTCATCTAGCTAATAACTATGGACCCGAAGGTCTGTGATAAACTACTCACAACTCATCGAAGAGGCTATGGTCTTGATGTAGAAGCCATCTATGATCGATTCCCCCTCCGATGGAGCTCCGGAACAGGCCCCAAGATGGGATCTCACGGGTACAGAAGGTTTCGTGGTGCTCTCGGATGTTTTCAGGGTACGTAGGTTTATATAGGAGGAAGAGGCACGTCAGGGGAGCCACGAGGGTCGGGGCGCGCCTATCCCCCTGGGAGCGCCCCTGCCCCCTCGTGTCCGCCTCGTTCCTTCCGAGCCGTGTACTCCAAGTCTTATGTGTTGTATTTGTTCCAAAAATGACTCTCGTGAAGGTTTCATTCCGTTTGGACTCCGTTTGATATTCCTTTTCTACGAAACACTCAAATAGGCAAAAAAAACTGCAATTTGCACTGGGCCTTGGGTTAGTAGGTTAGTCCCAAAAATAATATAAAAGTGTATAATAAAGCCCATTAAACATCCAAAATAGATAATATAATAGCATGGAACAATCAAAAATTACAGATACGTTGGAGACATATCAAGCATCCCCAAGCTTAATTCCCGTTCGTCCTCGAGTAGGCAAATGATAAAAACAGAATTTTTGATGTGGAATGCTACCCCACATAATTCTCAATGTATTTTTCTTTTTTGTGGCATGAATGTTCAGATCCGAAAGATTCAAGACAAAATTCTATATTGACATAAGAATAATAATACTTCAAGCATACTAACAAAGCAATTATGTCTTCTCAAAATAACATGGCCAAAGAAAGTTCATCCCTACAAAGTCATATAGTTTGGCTATGCTCCATCTCCATCACACAAAATACTCAAATCATGCATTACCCCGGTTTCAGCCAAGCAATTGTTTCATACTTAAATTTTTTCAAACTCTTTCAACTTTCACACAATACATGAGCGTGAGCCATGGATATAGCACTATAGGTGGAATAGAGTGGTGGTTGTGGAAAAGAAAAAAGAGGAAGATGGTCTCACATCAACTAGGAGTATCAATGGGCTATGGAGATGCCCATCAATAGATATCAATGTGAGTGAGTAGGGATTGCCATGCAACGGATGCACTAGAGCTATAAATGTATGAAAGCTCATCAAAAGAAACTAAGTGGGTGTGCATCCAACTTGCTTGCTCACGAAGACCTAGGGCATTTGAGGAAGCCCATCGTTGGAATATACAAGCCAAGTTCTATAATTAAAATTCCCACTAGTATATTAAAGTGACTAAACAAGAGACTCTCTATCATTAAGATCATGGTGATACTTTGAAACACAAGTGTGGAAAAAGATAGTAGCATTGTCCCTTTTTTCTTTCTTTTTTCTTTTTTTGGCCTTTTTTTTTCTTTGGCCTTTCTTCTTTTTCTTTTTTTTTCTTTGGAACAATGCTCTAATAATGATGATCATCACACTTTTATTTACTTACAACTCGATAGAAGAACAAAGTATGACTCTATATGAATGCCTGCAGCGGTGTACCAGGATGTGCAATGAATCAAGAGTGACATGTATGAAAAATTATGCATGGTGGACTAGCCACAAATACGATGTCAACTACATGATCATGCATGGCAATATGGCAATGATGAAGTGTGTCATATGAACGGAACGGTGGAAAGTTGCATGTCAATATATCTCAGAATGGCTATGGAAATGCCATGATAGGTAGGTATGGTGGCTGTTTTGAGGTATGTATATGGTGGGTGTATGATACCAGCGAAAGTTGCACGGTACAAGAGAGGCTAGCAATGGTGGAAAGGTGAGAGTGCATATAATCCATGGACTCAACATTAGTCATAAAGAACTCACATACTTATTGCAAAAGTCTACAAGTCATCAAAACAAAGTACTACAAGCATGCTCCTAGGGGAAAGGTTGGTAGGAGATAACCATCGCGCAATCCCGACCTCCACGCAAAGGATGACACTCAATGAAATACCTCATGCTTCAAATTTGTCACACAACGGTTACCATACGTGCATGCTACGGGACTTGCAAACCTCAACACAAGTATTTCTCAAATTCACAACTACTCTACTAGCATGACTCTAATATCACCATCCTCATATCTCAAAACAATCATCAAGTATCAAACTTCTCATAATATTCAATGCATTTTATATGAAAGTTTTTATTATACTCATCTTGGATGCCTATCATATTAGGACTAATTTTATAACCAAAGCAAATTACCATGCTGTTCTAAGAGACTCTCAAAATAATATAAGTGAAGCATGAGAGATCAATAATTTCTATAAAATAAAACCACCACCGTGCTCTAAAAAGATATAAGTGAGGCACTAGAGCAAAACTATCTAGCTCAAAAGATATAAGTGAAGCACATAGAGTATTCTAATAAATTCTGATTCATGTGTATCTCTCTCAAAAGGTGTGTCCAGCAAGGATGATTGTGGTAAACTAAAAAGCAAAGACTCACATCATACATGACGATCCAAGCAAAACACATATCATGTGGTGAATAAAAATATAGTCTCAAGTAAAGTAACCGATAGACGAAGACGAAAGAGGGGATGCCTTCCCGGGGCATCCCCAAGCTTAGGCTTTTGTTTGTCCTTGAATTTTACCTTGGGGTGCCTTGGGCATCCCAAGCTTAGGATCTTGCCACTCTTTGTTCCATAGTCCATCAAATCCTTACCCAAAAACTTGAAAACTTCACAACACAAAACTTAACAGAAAATCTCGTGACCTCCGTTAGTATAAGAAACAAAACACCACTCAAAGGTACTGTAATGAACTCTTTCTTTATTTATATTGGTGTTAAACCTACTGTATTCCAACTTATCAATGATTCATACCCCTCGATACTACTCATAGTCATCAAAATAAGCAAACAACACACGAAAAATAGAATTTGTCAAAAACAAAATAGTCTGTAGCAATCTGTAACTTTTGAATACTTCTGTAAATCTAAAAATTATGAAATAAATTGGTGGACGTTAGGAATTTGATGATTAATCCTCTACAAAAAGAATCAACTTAAAAGCACTATCCAGTAAAATATGATAGCTAATCTTGTGAGCGCAAAAGTTTCTGTTTTTTTACAGCAAGATTGCAAAGACTTCACCCAAGTCTACCCAAAGGTTATACTTGGCACAAACACTAATTAAAACACAAAACCACATCTAAAAAGAAGCTAGATGCATTATTTATTACTAAACATAAGCAAAAGCAAATAAAATAAAAATTGGGTTGCCTCCCAACAAGCGCTATCGTTTAACGCCCCTAGCTAGGCATGATACAAGAATAGATCTAGGTATTGCCATCTTTGGTAGGCAATTCTTCAATTGAACACCTATAATTCTTAGGAGTTTCTTCCTTCCTATTAATAATCAAACTACTAGGCAAGAAATCAAGAAATTCATTTGTAGAAAAAGGTTCCCTAACGATAGTGAGAAAGTTGGGGTGAACACTTATTGATTTGAGATCCGCATTTTCCTTACTAGAGGATTCACCCTTATTATTAGGAACATACATAAACTTGGCCATTTTAGTAGTGGAGGGGTTTGAAGTATTTCTCATAGCAGAAAAAGCAGAGCCTATATTGGTAATAATATTCTCAAGTTTATCAATTCTAGTAGAGTCTTGATCAATTCTCTCTTTAACCATGGGTTCTTTTTCTTTAAAAAAATCAGAATAACTCCTACCTTAGATCCATATTGGGTAATTTGGTTATGGATCTTTTTATCCAAGCTCTCAACCAACTCGACGGTGGCAACTTTATTTTCAATAATTTCAAGCCTTTGCATTACGTGCTCTAAAGTTAAGATAATTCCATTATCCAAAAGAGGTGGTGGGCCTAAAAATCTATCATAGCATTATAAGAATCAAAAGTATTGCTACCCAAGAAATTTCCTCTAGTAATGGTATCAAGAATATATCTATTCCAAGGAGTGATGCCTACATAAAAATTGTGAAGAAGCACGGAAGTGGAAAGCTTCCTAGTAGATCTATTCCGAGCATTGCAAATTCTACACCAAGCATCTTTTAGATTTTCTTCCTCCCTTTGTTTAAAATTAAGAACTTCACTCTCAGGAGTATTAATAATGATAGAAGGGCTAGCCATGACGGCAAAGCAAACGATAAAGCACACAGAGCAAATAAGAGGGCGAATAAAATGACAAGGGTGAAGTGGGGGAATGGAAAACGAGAGGCAAATGGCAAATAATGTAATGCGAGGAATAAGGGTTTGTGATGGATACTTGGTATATGACTTTTGCGTAGATCTCCCCAGAAATGGCGCCAGAAGTTGGCAAGTTGATGGGAGATCAAATCTTGACTTGACTTGGCGTAAGTCTCCCTGGCAACGGCGCAAGAAATTCTTCTTGCTACCTCTTGAGCTTGTGTTGTTTTCCCTCGAAAAGGAAAGGGTGATGCAACACAGTAGAGTAAGTATTTCCCTCAGTTTTTGAGAACCAAGGTATCGATCCAGTAGGAGACCACGCGCAAGTCCCTCGTACCTACACAAACAAATAAGAACCTAGCAACCAATGGGATAAATGGGTTGTCAATTCCTTATCGGCCACTTGCAAAACTGAGATCTGATAGATATGATAAGATAATATTTTTGGTGTTTTTGTTTTATAGATTGAAAGTAAAGATTGCAAAGTAAAAGTAAAGTAAAGATAAATAGTAGATGGAGATTTATATGATGGAAGATAGACCCGGGGGCCAGAGGTTTCACTAGTGGCTTCTCTCATGATAGCAGATTTCTACGGTAGGTGAACAAATTACTGTCGAGCAATTGATAGAAAAGCGCATAGTTATGAGAATATCTAGGCATGGTAATTCTATGTAGGCATCACATCTGTGACAAGTAGACTGAAACGATTCTGCATCTACTACTATTACTCCACACATCGACCGCTATCCAGCATACATCTATAGTATTAAGTTCATGAGAACATAGTAACGCTTTAAGCAAGATGACATGATGTAGAGGGATAAACTCAAACAATATGATATAAACCCCATCTTTTTATCCTCAATGGCAAAATAAAATATGTGCCTTACTGCCCCTGCTGTCACTGGGAAAGGACACCGCAAGATTGAACCCAAAGCTAAGCACTTCTCCCACGGCAAGAAAGATCAATCTAGTAGGCGAAACCAAACTGATAATTCGAAGAGACTGGCAAAGATATTTAAATCATGCATAAAATATTTCAGAAAAGAATCAAATATTGTTCATAGATAATCTTGATCATAAACCCACAATTCATCGGATCTCAACAAACACACCGCAAAAAGAATTACATCGAATAGGTCTCCAAGAAGATCGAGGAGAACTTTGTATTGAGATCCAAAGAGAGAGAAGAAGCCATCTAGCTAATAACTATGGACCCGAAGGTCTGTGGTAAACTACTCACAACTCATCGGAGAGGCTATGGTGTTGATGTAGAAACCCTCCGTGATCGATTCCCTCTCCAGTGTAGCTCCGGAACAGGCCCCAAGATGGGATTTCACGGGTACAGAAGGTTGCGGCAGTGGAATTAGGGTTTCGTGGCGCTCTCGGGTGTTTTCAGGGTACATAGGTATATATAGGAGGAAGAGGCACATCAGGGGAGCCACGGGGGGGGGGGCCATGAGGGTGGGGGCGCACCTACCCCCCTGGGCGCACCCCCTGCCCTCGTGGCCGCCTCGTTCCTTCCCTGGCGTGTACTCCAAGTCTTCTGTGTTGTATTTGTTCCAAAAAAGACTCTCCCAAAGGTTTCATTCCATTTGGACTCCGTTTGATATTCCTTTTCTTCGAAACACTAAAATAGGCAAAAAACAGCAATTTGCACTGGGCCTTGGGTTAGTTGGTTAGTCCCAAAAATAATATAAAAGTGTATAATAAAGCCCATTAAACATCCAAAACAGATAATATAATAGCATGGAACAATAAAAAATTATAGATACGTTGGAGACGTATCAAGAATGCCGGCGCCACCTTCTAGCGCTGCATGCAGAAATGCCTGCTAGCGCAACTCGGCCACAACGTCCACGTCTACATGGACGACATCGTTGTGAAGATCAAACGGCACATCACGCTCCTTAACGACCTGAGGGAGACCTTTGCCAACCTGCACGAATAGCGGATCAAGCTCAACTCGGAGAAGTGCGTCTTTGGCATGAGGGTCGGGAAGCTGCTTAGCTTTCTCGTCTCGGAACGCGACATTGAGGCAAACCCAGAGAAAATCAAGGCCATCAAGCGCATGCGCAAGCTGGCTCGGCTACGCGATGTCCAGAAGTTCGCTGGCTTCTTGTCCTCGGTCAGCCGGTTTCACAGCCGGCTGGGCGAGAGGGCCTTGCCCCTACATTAGCTGATGAAGAAGGCGTCGCCGTTCGAATGGAGCGACCAGGGGGATGAAGCATTCAGGGATCTCAATCACATGCTCTCTGCCGCACCCGTCCTATCCTCGCAGGCTGATAAGGAGTCGTTGTTGCTATACATCGTCGCCACCTCGCGGTCGTCAACATGGTGCTATTAAGGATAAAACGATGGGGTCTATTCCTACATGAATAGATCTTGTCTACATCATGTCACCTTTCTTATTGCATTACTGCATTTTTTTCAAGAACTTAATACACTAGATGCATGCCGGATAGCGGTCGATGTGTGGAGTAATAGTTGTAGATGCAGGCAGGAGTCGGTCTACTAATCTTGGAGGTGATGCCTATATACATGATCATTGTCTTGGATATCATCATAATTATTTGCTTTTCTATCAATTGCCCAAAAG
The DNA here is from genome assembly GCA_902687465.1 of Secale cereale. NCBI lineage: Eukaryota > Viridiplantae > Streptophyta > Magnoliopsida > Poales > Poaceae > Secale > Secale cereale. The sequence goes on from LR738709.1 coordinate 436,284,454, forward strand.
TAATTTGTCTACCCACCGCATGCTATTTTCTCGAGAGCAGCCACTAGCGAAATCTATGGCCCCCGGGTCTATTTTCCAATCAGATACTTTCAGATCTATATTTCCATTTGCCTTTTCCTGTATTTGTAATTTTTTGTCACATCTATATTATCAAAACACAAAAATATCTTCCTGCGTTTTATTTGCATCTTTCAATCTACTACAATTTTATCCCGTCAACTCGTCAATTTCTGGCACAGTTACCCAAAAGGGATTGACAACCCCTTTAACGCGTCGGGTTGCAAGTATTTGTTCTTTGTGTGCATGTACCATTTACATAGTGTTGCGTGGTTCTCCTGCTGGTTCGATAACCTTGGTTTCATAACTGAGGTAAATACTTACCGTCACTGTGCTTCATCATCCCTTCCTCTTTGGGGAAATACCGACGCATCTCAAGCGCACATCAAAGGAATTTCTGGCGCCATTGCCGGGGAGACATCATCAACATCTATCAGGTTCCTAATCACAAATCTCATCTCCTTGCAATTTACATTATTTACCATTTACCTCTCATTTTCATCTTCCCCACTTGACAAAAATTTGCCATTTTTATTCTCCCTCTTTTTCGTTCGTCCTTTTCCGATCGGATCTATCGCCTACTTGTGTTCTTGTTTACAATTGCTCAAGATGACGCAAGAGAACACTAAGTTGTGAGATTTTTCTAATAGCAACAACAATTATTTCATTAGCACTCTGATTGCTCCTCCCACCACTAGTGCAAAATCTTAATATATTAATGTTGCTTTGTTGAATCTTGTCATGAAAGATCAACTTTCCGGCACTCCTGATGAGGATGTCGCATCCCATCTTAACACCTTCGTGGAGTTATGTGATATGCAAAAGAAAAAAATATGCGGACAATGATATTTTTAAGTTGAAATTATTTCCGTTCTCTTTTCGTGATCGTGCTAAATTTTGGTTTTCATCGTTGCCTCGCAATAGTATCGATTCTTGGGATAGGTTCAAAGATGCTTTTATTACTAAGTATTTTCCGCCCGCAAAAATTATTTCCCTTACAATCCATATCATGAATTTCAAGCAACTTGAGCATGAACATGTTGCACAATCTTGGGAAATGATGAAATTGATGCTAAGGAATTTCCCAACTCATGGGTTTAATCTTTGGATGGTCATACAAAGTTTTTATGCGGGGTTGAATTTTGTTTCTACAAATCTTTTGGATTCCGCCGCGGGTGGTACTTTTATGGGAATTACTTTGGGTGAAGCCACCAAATTTCTTGACAATATTATGGCGAACTATTCGCGATGGCATACCAAAAGGGCGCCTACTAGTAAAAAGTTAATTATGTAAGTGAATAAGTTGTTGCCCTCATGAAAATGGTTGCTAGTAAAAGTGCTCCTATTGATTTTAATGATATGACTTTGTCTACTTTGATTGAGCAAAATAGTGATGCCATAGATGTGAATTTTAACTCATGAAATAATTTCAATAACAATGTTTATAGAGGTAATTTTAATCCTAGTCCTTTTCCTGGCAATTCCTCTAATAGTTATGGTAATTCTTCTCATAATAATAATAGGAACGCCTCTGATCTAGAGGACAATATTAAATAATTTATGAATACTCAAAAGGTTTTCAATGCTTCTATAGAAGAAAAATTGAATAAGATTGATGATATGTCTAGAAGTATTGATAGAATTTCTAATGATGTGGAAAATCTCAAGTTAAAATTTTTTGTGCCTAAGGTTGAGGAGTCAATTGAGGCTATTTATGTTTCTATGGATGAAAGTAAGAAAAGAACCGCTATGCCTAGAGCTAAAAGAGAATTTTTAGAAAAAGCGTTTTCTAGTGATTGCTTTCATAAAAATGATGAAGATCTTAAAACGATTGGTGTTTCTTCTATTGATTCCTTGTTTAGTAAAGTTAAACTTGATGATAAAGGGACTGAAGAAGAGTCGACTTTAGCTAGAAGGTGTCCCGATAATTCTGAGGGTGAAAATCTTGTTGAGAAAATTGATAAAAGTGGGTTTGGAGAGGTCAAAACTTTAACTAGTGATGTGCCCACTCTTTTGGATTACAAGGACTTTAATTACGATAGTTGCTCTTTGATTGATTGTATTTACTTATTGCAAACCATGATAAATTCACCAAATGCCTATGAACAAAATAATGCTTGTACTAAACATATTGTTGATGCTATGATGAAAGCTTTAGAACATAAGTTAGAATTGGATGTATCAGTTCATAGAAAATTACATGATAAAGGGAACCCACTATCAAAATCAAGATTAAAAATTATGAGTGCAATGCTTTATGTGATTTGGGTGCTAGTGTTTCCACAATTCCGAAATCTCTTTGTGATGTTCTTGGCCTTACCAATATTCAGGATTATTCCCTCAATTTGCATTTGGTAGATTCTACTATTAAAAAGCCTTTGGGAAGGATTAATGATGTTATTATTCCTGCAAATAGGAACTATGTACCCATAGACTTTATTGTTCTTGATATTGAATGCAATCCGTCTTGTCCTATTATACTTGGTAGGCCGTTTTCACACACTATTGGTGTACTGATTGATATGAAGGAAGGGAATATTAAATTTCAATTTCCCTTGAGAAAGGGCATGGAACACTTCCCTAGACCTAAGATCGAATTAATTTATGAATCTATAATTAGGGCAACTTATAGAATATCAAACAAAGATGACAACACTTAAGATCTTGGTGTTATGCCTAGCTAAGGGCGTAAAACGATAGCGCTCGTTGGGAGGTAACCCAACTTGTATCTTTTTGCTTTTGCTTTTTTTTGTTGTTTTCAATAAAATACCCAATAATACTTATGGTTCGATGTGTTTTTGTGGTTTAAATAAATGTTTGTGCCAAGCAAAGCCTTTGGCATGATTTGGTTAATTCAGAAACTTTTGCGTCCAGAGTTAGGGTTTCTGACGATTACTGGAGCGTGATAAACTCTTGAGTTTTTTTTCACGTTATCTGGATACAAATTGTCCATGTTATCCTAATGTTTCAGAATTTTCAGAGTTATAGAAGTATGGTCAAAAATCACATCTTTACTGACTGTTCTGCTTTTGACAGATTCTGTTTTCGTTGTGTTATGTGCTTGTTTTGAAGAGTTTTTGCCATAGAAAAGTTAGAATACAGTAGATATAATACAATTACAAAATATGAATTGGTTTGCTACAGTACTTAGAGTAAGGATTGATTTTATTATACTAACAGATCTCACGAGGTTTTGTTAAGTTTTGTTTGATTGAAGTTTTCAAGTTTTGGGTGAGATCGTGATGGGTGAAGGAATAAGTAGTAGCGAACGGCTAAGCTTGGGGATGCCCAAGGCACCACAAGATAATGTTTAGGAAGTGTCAAGCAACTAAGCTTGGAGATGTCCCCGAGTGGCATCCCCTCTTTCTTCTAATGACCATCGGTATTTTACTTGGAACTATATATATTTATTCATCCCATATTATGAGTTTTGCTTGGCGCGTCTTGTATGATATGAGTCTTTGCTTTTTTATTTTTGTTTTAAATAAGTATCCTTGCTGTACACAACTATTTGAGGGGTCCAAAATTATGCTATGATTGGTCTTATACTTCACTTAAACTTTTTGAGAGCTATGGAATTGCTCTAGTACTTCACTTATATCTTTTTGATCACAGTGTGCTTTGTTATTTTTTCAGAAATTCTCTCATGCTTCACTTAGATTAATTTGAGAGAAGAAAATATTATGCTCACGTTCTTCACTTATATTTCTTTGAGCTTATTAAAAGCAACATATGAAACTAGTCCCAAAGTGATAGATATCCAAGGGGGATATAATACAAACTTTCATGAAGATCATTGGACAAAATAAACTTGATTCTTTGTAATAGTTTTGAGATATGATGATACTGATATATGAGCCATCTTAATGAGTAATTATGTTTTAGTAAGAATATTGATGTTAAGGTTTGTGATTCCCTATGCAAGCACGAAAGTTAATAGTCATGCAATGAAATTACATCCTACTTGTGTTGCATTATTTGGTGTTAGTTATGTTTAATGTTCTCTTATGATGGTTTTTGTTCCTTGGTTGGTCGCTTCTCAACCTCTTGCTAGCCTCCACCTTGTACTAAGTAGAAATACTAGTTCTGCATCCAAATCCGAAAACTCAAGTTGTGCCAAATAAGTCCACCATACTTACCTATATGCAGTATTTCCTTGCCATTGTAAGCAAATTTGTATGTGCCAACTCTAAATTGAAAATAAATTTCTCTTTTGTGTGCCCGTACCGCTCATGAAGCGGCAAGAGGTGGCTAATATTTTTCATGCTAACTGTGTTATCATCAAGATGAGTGTTTATTCACTTGTCATTGCACGATAGTATGGCGGTAAGAAGGATTCCCAGTCCCGAAATGAAAAGAAAATTTACTTTATGTTGTAAAATAATAAATTCCTTGGAAAATGTTGGTATGGAGGGCACCCGTGGATACGGATAAGCCATGGATTGTGAAAGAACGGTACAAAAAAGAATAAACATTATTTTATGTTTGGGAACCGCCTATGATATATCTAACATGGAAAGTGTTGGGAACTCAAAGTCGTTCTTGTTGACGGGAAAAGTATACCTCCCAAAATAGTTTTATCTCTCAATTTAATCTTTGAGCTCTAGCGCCTCTACAAATCCCCACTTCCCTCCGCGAAGGGCCTATCTTTTGCTTTATGCAATTTTTTTATTTTTGTTTGAGTCTCCATCTTCTCTTATAAAGCACTAACTACGGAACACTATTATCACACTTGAGCATTGGATGTAGCTAATATTTGGATGTGTTGCATGAATGGATCAATGATTGAGTATGATGGGCTAGGGATAACTTGCTTTAGTATTGACATTTTGAAAGACATGGTTGTTTGTTGATATGCTTGAGTATTAAAGTCCTCATGTCAAAACTAGACAATTGCTTTGAACCATATAATAGTCCAATTATCCATGCTATAAAGAAAAGAATTTGTGATGAAGATGATAGGCAGTATTCCACATCAAAAATTATGTTTTTATCATTTACCTACTTGAGGACGAGCAGGAATTAAGCTTGGAGATGCTGATACGTCTCCAACGTATCTATACTTTTTGGTTGTTAGATGATGTTATATTATCATTCTTTTATGTTTTACAATCATTTTGTATCATTTTTTGGACTAACCTATTGACATAGTGCCCAGTGCGAGTTGTTACTTTTTGCTCGTTTTTTACATCGCAGAAAATCAATACCAAACGAAGTCCAAATGCAGCGAAACTTTTTGGAGATTTTTTGTGGGCCAGAAGACACAACATGGCCTAAAAAAGTACTAGGGGAGGGCTCCGAGGGGAACACAACCCACCAGGGCGCGCCCAGGTGGGTTGTGCCCACCACGGTGGCCTCCCGCACCACCTCTTTGCTCTATAAATACTCCAATATTCCAGAAACCCTAGGGGAGTCGACGAAATTTTATTCCAGCCACTGCAAGTTCCAGAACCACAAGATCCAATCTAGAGACCTTTTCCAGCACTCTACCGGAGGGGACCACGACCATGGAGGGGTTCATCATCCTCATTGGTGCTTCTCCTATGATGCGTGAGTAGTTTAGCACAGACCTATGGGTCTATAGGCAGGAGCTAGATGGCTTCTTCTCTCTTTGTATCTCAATACAATGGTCTCTTGGAGATCTATTTGATGTAATGACTTTTTACGGTGTGTTTGTTGGGATCCTATGAATTCCGAGTTTATGATCAGATTTGCCTTGATTTAATATCCATTATTGATTATTATAGCCTCGTATTTCTTCTTCGATATTTGGGTTTTGTTTGGCCAACTTGATCTATTTATCTTGCAATGAGAAGAGGTGCTTTGTAATGGGTTCAATCTTGCGATGTCCTTTCCCAGTGACAGAAGGGGAAGCAAGACACGCATGTATCGTTGCTATTAAGGATAAAAAGATGGGGTATATTCCTACATTAATAGATCTTGTCTACATCATGGCATCGTTCTTATTGCATTACTCTATTTTTTCATGAACTTAATACACTAGATGCATAGGGGATAGAGGTCCATGTGTGGAGTAATAGTAAGAGATGCACGCATGAGTCGGTCTACTAATCTTGGATGTGATGCCTATATACATGATCATTGTCTTGGATATCATAATAATTATTTGATTTTCTATCAATTGCCCAATAGTAATTTGTCTACCCACCGTATGCCATTTTCTCGAGAGAAGCCACCAATGAAATCTGAGGGAAATACTTACTGTCGTTGTGCTGCAAAATCCTTTCCTCTTTGGGGAAATACCGAAGCATCTCAAGCGCACATTGAGGGAGTCCTGTATTCAGGGGTCTTCAGGCATCCGGGTCGTTGAAGTTGGGTCGTATTGGTGGGCCACGTAAAGAAGAAGTAGAAGACTCTCCCCCGTGTTCGGTCAGGACTCCTATGTACGTAGGAAGGCAAGTGTAGAGTCCGGATATCTCAATTACTTCCTCCCCAAGTCACCCTTGTAACCCTAGGTCCCCTTTGGTGTGTATATAAGCCGGGGGGTTTAGTCTATAGAGGGGATCATCAACATCACAATACCCTCATAGGCTAGGCTTTAGAGTTTAGTGCTACTTCTCGATCTTGCGTTGTATTCCCTCGAATAGGAAAGGGTGATGTAGCACAGTAGCATAAGTATTTCCCTCAAGTTTTGGGAACCAAGGTATCAATCCAGTAGGAGACCACGTGCGAGTCCCTCGCACCTGCACAAACAAATAAGAACCTCGTAGCCAACGCGATAAGGGGTTGTCAATCCCTTCACGGTCACTGATGACCCACAAGTTTAGGGGATCTATCGTAGTCCTTTCGATAAGTAAGAGTGTCGAACCCAACGAGGAGTAGAAGGAAATGATAGCCAGTTTTCAGTAAGGTATTTTCTGCAAGCACTGAAATTATAGGTAACAGATTGTTTTGTGATAAGGTAATTGGTAGCAAGTAACAAAAGGTAAAAGTAAATAAGGTGCATCAAGATGGCCCAATCCTTTTTGTAGCAAAGGACAAGCCTGGACAAACTCTTATATAAAGGAAAGCGCTCCCGAGGACACATGGGAATTATCGTCAAGCTAGTTTTCATCATGATCATCTGATTCGCGTTCGATACTTTGATAATTTGGTATGTGGGTGGGCCGGTCCTTGGGTGTTGTCCTTACTTGGACAAGACTCCCACTTATGATTAACCTATAATGCAAGCATCCACAACTACAAAAGAAGTATTAAGGTAAACCTAACAATAGCATGAAACAAGTGGATCCAAATCAGCCCCTTACGAAGCAATGCGTAAACTAGGGTTTAAGCTTCTGTCACTCTAGCAACCCATCATCTACTTATTACTTCCCAGTGCCTTCCTCTAGGCCCAAATAATGGTGAAGTGTCATGTAGTCGACGTTCACATGACACCACTAGAGGAGAGACAACATACATCTCATCAAAATATCGAACGAATACCAAATTCACATGACTACTAATAGCAAGACTTCTCCCATGTCCTCGGGAACAAAAGTAACAACTCACAACACATAATATTGTTCATGATAAGAGGGCTATTAATATGCATAATCGATCTGAACATATGATCTTCCACCAAATAAACCAACTAGCATCAACTACAAGGAGTAATCAACACTACTAGCAACCCACAGGTACCAGTCTGAGGTTTGGGTACAAATATTGGATACAAAAGATGAACTAGGGTTTGAGAGGAGATGGTGCTGGTGAAGATGTTGATGAAGATAGCCCTCCCCAAGATGGGGGAGTTGTTGGTGATGACGGCGGTGACTATTTCCCACTCCCGGAGGGAAGTATCCCCGACAGAACAGCTCTACCGGAGCCCTAGATTGGTTTCCGTCAAGGTTCTGCCTCGAGATGGCGGCGTCTAGTCCCGAAAGCCTCCTTATGATTTTTTCCAGGTCAAAACACCTCATATAGGAGAAGATGGGCATCGGGAGGCCCACGAGGCAGGGGGCGCGCCCCCACCCTCGTGGACAGCTGGTGGCCCCCCTGGTGATCTTCTTTCGCCAGATATTTTTTATATTTTCTGAAACGGTGTCCTGTGAAGTTTCGAGGATTTTTGAGTTGTGCAGAATAGGTTTCCAGAGTTTGCTTCTTTTCCAGCCCAGAATTCCAGCTATCGGCATTCTCCCTCTTCATGTAAACCTTGTAAAATATGAGAAAAGGCATAAGTATTGTGACATAACGTGTAATAATAGCTCATAATGCAATAAATATCAACATATAAGCATGATGCAAAATTGACGTATCAACTCCCCCAAGCTTAGACCTCGCTTGTCCTCAAGCGAAAGCCGATATCGAAAAATATGTCCACATGTTTAGAGATAGAGGTGTCGAAAAATATAAAATACGGACATGAGGGCATCATGATCATTCTCCTAACAGCAACATATATGTAATGTCATAAGATTCTTATGCTAAAGTAACAATTCATTCATAATATCAAGCATGAACCAAAAACTTCATTGAAAACCAACAAACTATGATCTTGGTCATTGAAGCGATTGCAATTTATCGTAACATCGGAAAGAGTCAATATAATAGATTTTCAGCAAGCCTACATAATCAACTATCATATAGTCGTTCACAATTGCTCACACTCACGCAATACTTATGTTTATGGAGTTTTAATTGGACACAGAGAAAGATAGGGGCTTATGGTATTGCCTCCCAACCTATTACCTCAAGGGTAATGTCAATAATAATAGACCATGATAACTTACATCCAAGTGGGTATATATGTCAGGATCTTTCCAACACAACGTGCTTGCCAAAGGATAAAATGTAAAAAGGAGAGGTGATTTCCACCTTGACTCGTAAGGAAGAATAATAGATAGGCCCTTCGCAGAGGGAAGCAGAGGTTGTCATGTGCTTTTATGGTTGGATGTACAAAGTCTTAGCACAGAAGAACGTCACTTTATATTGCCACTTGTGATAAGGACCTTTATTATGCAGCCCGTCGCTTTTATTACTTCCATATCACAAGATCGTATAAAGCTTATTTCCTCCACACTAATAAATCATACATATTTTAGCGAGTTTGCAACATGACAACTTACTTGGAAGGATCTTACTCAATCCATAGGTAGTTATGGTGGACTCTCATGGCAAAACTGGGTTTAAGGATGTATGGAAGCACAAGTGGTATCTCTACTTGGTGCGAGGAGTTTTGGCTAGCATGAGGGGGAAAGGCAAGCCCAACATGTTGGATGATCCTTGACAATATACTTTATTTCGAATATAAGAAAACATAATGTCGGGGAAACTGGTCGCCCACGAACACCTATGGGACCGGAGCCCCTTGTATGGTACGGCAAGGGTGCGGAGGGAGCATGAAGAGCAGATCGAGAGGCACACGCGGGCAGTTTACCCAGGTTCGGGCCGCACAGATGCGTAAAACCCTACTCCTGCCTTGGTTGTATTGAGTTCGTGAGCTCGGGAGCTTGAAGATCTAGAGTACTAGCTGCACCGAGCGTGGGAGTGGTCGAGTTTCTGGGATCGAACCTCCTCTACGTTGTGCATGGGCCTCCTTTTATAGCTCAAAGGGGTCAACGACAGGTGTCAACGTAGAGGAGGGTAAAAGCGTAAAATCGGTGGTAGATGGAACAGTGCATGAACAGTGTATGAAGAGTGGTCTTCACCTAACTCTAACGGTGGGGGACAAGGGCATTGAATGCCCATCGCCGTCACCCCAAAAGCGTCCGTCCGGGTGTCTCCGTTCGCCACGATGATGGCCTCGTCACCGTGGCTCGCCACCGTGTACCCCAGGCTGCACAGCCATCCGCCACGTGCCCCTGGAAGGGCCCCAGGGCGACGCGTGGCCAGATGAGCTGGAGCGCGGGCACACAGTGTAAGTCTTCCCCGGCAAGCACCTTGCCGGGGTTGCTATCTTGCCGGGCCCGGAAGCTTGTCGCTCTCCGGGTCCTGCCGGGGCGCATGGTGCACCGCGATGTATCTTCTGAAGGGCTATTCTTTGGCCTACCTGGCAAGCTCCTCTTGCCAGGGTCTTGTGCTGGAATGATAACCTTGAGCCTGGTGCGGCCTTCCAGGCAAGCTCCTCTTGCCGGGGTCTTGTCTCTTAACTTGAATACTTTGTTCTTGAATGGCTTAAAGGGGTCTAGAGTGGGCTTTGGCGGGCGCATGGTGAGCCAGGCCATGGGACGCTGCTACTACCCGTGCACAAGTCGGGATACTAAGGTGCCCCTACTTTAGTACACCGACAGGAGCCCCCGGGCCTGGGCCACACACGGTGCCGAGCGTTGTTGGGTCAGGCCCAAAACAGTGCACGGGCACACGCGGCCCACGGCGCGCCGTATCCCTCTCCGTATCCGCCGCATCTCTCCCTAACGGCACGCGTCGATTGCGGCGTCGTGGGAGAGATCGTGGCCTCTTTCTTTAATGGGGAAATGAGGAACGTCCCCCACTTCCCCCTTAAAAGCAGAGGAAGCAGGGGAAGTTTCCCCCCATTGCTTTCATTGTGTCTTGAATCTCCAGAAACCCCCGCCGCTCTCTGCCTCCCCAAAGGTCGACAGAGAGCCGAGCTCCACCCTTCCTCCGCCATCTCCAGCATCCGCGACGCCGTCGACCTCCCTCGCCGTCCCCGCCATGGCCCCGAAGAGCGACAAGGAGAAGAGCAACAAAGCGAAGAAGGAGAAGTCCGACAAGGCGGCGAAGCTGGCAGCCATGCGGAGGAGGATGGTGGTCTTCCCGCCGAGGCTCGGCGCGAGGGAGCTGCGGGACAAGTATTACTTGTTCTGGGCGAGGGAGACGAAGGCTCACCCGCGCACCAGAGTCCTCCCCGCTGAAGCCATCGACCTGTACCCGGGAGGTTACCACTTCTTTGCTTTGTTCTTCCATTGCGGTCTCTGTCCTCCTTATTCAGAGTTTTTCTGCGATGTGATGAACACATACGGATTCCACCTCTTAGATTTCACCCCGAATGCCGTCCTCACTTTGGCTGTTTTCGCACATCTGTGCGAAAACTATGTCGGGGTCCACCCAAACGTAGCTCTCTTCCGCCACTTCTTCACACCTAGAGTAGAGTCCGGATCTCCACTCTCCGGCGGTATCTCCTGGATCTTCAGGCTCGGCAAGAAGGAGGCGTACTTGATTGGGGAGCTTCGCGGCAAGTGGGAGGAGTGGAGGGCTGATTGGTGCTGGGTCATGGAAGATGAGCCCGAGCAGTTTAGCTCGCCGCGCCGGACTGCAATAGTGCGCGGCAAGGATTGGAGCGACTTGGCCCCGGAGGTCGACAAGCTGCAGATTGCCCTTACTAGGATCCTTCGTCTCCGGGCCGCCAACCTTACTGTAGGTGAAGTCGGGGCTGATTTCCTCCGCCGCCGCATTGCTCCTCTGCAGGAAAGGAAGAGGCCTGCCTGGGAGTTCGGCAACGCGGCAGACCGCATGAGGCTGCGCCTCGGGTTGAATTGCAACTTCACTGTCTTGGAACTCAAGGGGATAGTCCGGGAGCTGTTCAAACATGACCCCAAGCACAAGGAGTGGTTCACCCCGTCCCGGGGAGTAGTTCCGTTGTGCAATAATACTGCCCTTAGTGCCATCCGCGCGGCAATGCCTGAGTGTGATTCCCACGGGGTTGTCCCCACTTGGCTGACGCCTTCAAAGGAGACATTGGAGGCCTTCTTCGACAGCCTGGTTGAACGGCCACGCAACCCCGAGGAGAAAAAGGGCCTCACCCGGGCGACCACCGAACGGGATGTGGCATATATAGCCAACAGGATGGAGGAGGCCGCCGCAGCGGCGGGCGCGGGTGAGTTTGGATACACCGTGGAAGAAGCTGAAGCGGCGGACGCGGTGAGTCAGGCCGAGGAGGAGGAAATCCTCAAGCTGTTGAAGATTGCGCCCGAGGAGTTTGCCGGGGAGCCTGCCAGGGAGCCTGCCGGGGAGGGCGAGGCTGTCGGGCAAGGCACTGAGTCTAGTGAGCCCGCCGAGGAGGATGCCGAATCCGGCGATTCTGACGAAGGCTCCAGCGGGTCTCTGAACCTCGACGACACCTCCTCATCCTCAAAAAACTCTCCGCCACCACCATGTCCTCCACCGCCGCAGAAGAAGCGCCTCCGCAAGACTGCTGAGACGGCGAGGCCACCGGCGCCCCGACAGCAGCCGAAGCGCCGTGCGACGCGTTCCACCATGACGAACAAGTCTGGCAAGGGGGCGCCCCGTGCTTCAGCGTCAAGCGGAGGAGGGTCTTCTGGCTCTGGCGTTCCTGCTGCTCCTCAAGCTTCGGCGGCGACAGGAGCGGGGTCTTCGCAACCCACGGCTCCGGAGCCCGCCAAGCGCCCGAGGGAGCCTTCTCCTCCAGCTCCTCGCGCTGGAGCACGCGAGGCGGAGTTCGACTTCTCCGCCCTCAACTCCGACGAAGAGGAGGAAGAGTAAGCACTTGCAATTTTTATTTCTTTTGGTTTTTGTTTTTCTTGTCTTGATTTCTTTTTGTCTAACTCTGATCTTGCTTGGGTTCCAGGACCTTGACCCAGAGGATGGCGAAGAGGGCCAAGATCCCTGTGGTTGACCTTGAGGACGACGAGCCTGTCGCAGCGACGGAGGACGCGCCAGCGACAAGCTTGCCGGACCAGCCTGCTGCTCCGGAGAGCAGCCCCCAGCGCAGCCCCCAGCGTAAGCCTTGCATTCACTTTTCCGCTTGATGGGCGCGCTTGAGCTTGTTATCCTTATTGATGTCTAGTTGTCTTGTGCAGAAATGGAGACGCAGCCGCAGGAGCACCAAGAGACCGCCCCAGACGAGCCGCTTGTCCCACCGTCCCCGCCAAGGAGAAGCTTGATTGGTTGCTGCTAAGTATAGCAGCAACTTCTCTTGTGGCTTAGGTGCGACAAGTATTGGAGTAGAGGACAGGTATCCTTTCAAGTCTTGCAGCGCTGCCTCCGCTTCCGGAGTCCATTTCATAGGACCTGCCTTTTTCAAGATTTTGAAGAAAGGCAGGGCGCGTTCTGCAGACTTTGAAATGAACCTGCTGAGGGCAGCCACACAACCCGCAAGCCTCCGTACATCCTTGACGCGCTTTGGGGCTTCGATCTGCTCGATGGCCTTGATCTTGTTGGGATTGGCTTCAATCCCCCTTTGGGACACAAAGAACCCGAGAAGCTTGCCGGAGGGGACTCCGAAAACGCACTTCTCGGGGTTCAACTTGAGTTGTATCTTGCGCAGATTCTCAAAAGTTTCTTCTAGGTCTTGTATCAGGGTATCTTTGACCTTGCTCTTGACCACTATATCATCCATGTAGGCTTCTACATTCCTGTGTATCTGTGGCTCAAAAGCGGTGTGGACTACCCTTGCGAATGTTGAGCCTGCATTCTTCAATCCAAAGGGCATGCATATAAAGCAATATGTGCCACATGGAGTAATGAATGCGGTCTTCTCTTCGTCTTCCTCAGCCATGAATATTTGATGGTAACCTGAGCATGCATCGAGAAATGAAAGCAACTCACATCCAGCCGTGGAGTCCACAATCTGGTCAATGCGCGGCAAGGGAAATGGATCCTTGGGACATGCTTTATTCACATCGGTGAAGTCTATACAAAGTCTCCACTTCCTATTGGCTTTGCGCACGACAACTGGATTGGCCAGCCACGTGGGATGAAGTACACCTCTAACAAGACCTGCTGCTTCCAACTTCTTAATCTCTTCGGCAATGAACTCTTGGTGCTCCACCGCTTGCTTCCTGACCTTCTGCTTGACGGGCCGCGCATGAGGACAAACAGCAAGCTTGTGCTCAATTACCTTCCTGGGAACGCCGGGGATGTCAGACGGTTGCCATGCGAACACGTCGACATTCGCCCGCAGGAAGGCAACGAGCGCGCTTTCCTATTTGGGGTCGAGTGTAGCACTCATGGTGAAAGTACCACCAGTGCCGTCCTCCTTGGCGGACACCTTCTTGGTTGCAGGTGGAGCTGCCATTCCTTTCTTGCACTTGCCGGTGGAGCTCGATGGTGCGTCCTCGACGGCAGCGCAGCACTCCGAGGAGGTGCGTTTGCCGGAGTGGGCCCCAGAGCTCTTGCCGAACTTGGTCTTGGTCTTCCCCCCGGGAGCTTCAGCGGCAAGTGTGTTGCTGTCTGCCGCGGCTGCTGCGTCCCGGTAGATCTTGTCGGCGCAAATGAGCGCGTCCTTCTTGTCGCCGGGGACAGAGATGACGCTTATTGGCCCTGGCATCTTGAGCATGTTGTAAGCATAGTGGGAGGCTGCCATGAACTTGGCGAGCGCAGGACGGCCAAGTATCCCATTGTATGGTAATGGGATATCGGCAACGTCGAATGTGATCCTCTCCGTCCTGAAGTTAAGTTCTCCGCCAAAGGTCACCGGCAGCGTGATCTTCCCCTTCGGCTTGCTCCTTCCCGGGTTGATTCCTTGAAAAGTCCCGGTTTCCTCGAGCTCGCTGTCGGGGATCTGCAGCTTCCTGATCACAGCGGAGGAGATCAAGTTGAGGCCGGCCCCGCCATCAACCAACATCTTGGTGACCTTGAGGTTGCGGATAGTAGGCGAAACCAACATTGGCAAACACCCGACCGCAGTGGTGCGGTCAGGGTGGTCCTCAAGGTCGAAGATGATTGGCGTGCTGGACCACTTCAGTAGCCTGCGCGACTCGATGGGTGGCTCGGCTGCATTCACTTCCCGCACCCATTGTTTGAGTTGGAGGTGGGAAGTGTGCAGGGAGGCACCTCCATCGATGCACAGAACTTCTGTGGCCTTCTGGAACTCCTGCTCGCTGTTATCTCCGTCATCCATGTCCTCGTCGTCGTCTTCGTCTTCATCCTTGTCGCGGCCCCGGGGAGGTCTGTCACCTTGCCGCTGCTTGGCCTTGCCGCGGCGTCCTCCCCGGCCATTGAACGGCCGCTTCTTGCTGGGCTCTCCTCCGCCCCCTTGGGCCTTCTCCTTGTCGCGTCTCTCGTATTCAGCCTTCTGCTGCTCTATGAGGTACTCTACTCTCTTGCAGTTTTGGAGATCGTGGCCCTTGGTGCGGTGGATCTTGCAATACTGCTTGTCGGAGCCGTCCTGCTTGTCGGCGGCCGCTACAGGGGTGGCTTCCTTGCCGGAGCCACCAACCTGTGTCTTCTTGGCGGCAGCCTCCTTGCCGGACTGCTCGACAACTAGTACCTCCTTGTTCTTCTTCTTCTTGTTGTTCCGCCGCCGGTTTTTCCTTGCCGGGGCGGCATCCTCGCTATCCATTCCTCCTGCTCCAGTATCCTCTCCGGGGAGTCTCCTCCCCTCTTCGGCACGCGCACACTTATCAGCCAGAGCGTAAAGCTCGCTGACGTCCCGGATCTTGGTCATTGCCATCTCCTCCCTCATCCGGCGGTTACGCACGTTCTGGTGGAACGCGCTGATAACTGCGGCAGGGTGGACATCGGGGATATTGTGCTGAACGCAGCTGAACCTTTGGATATACTTGCGCAGGGACTCTCCCTCCTTCTGGGCAAGAATGTGTAGATCGCTCTCCTGGCTGTGGGGTTTGTGGCCGCCCGTGAAGGCGCCGACAAACTGGTGGCACAAATCTGCCCAAGAGGAGATGGATTTCTCCGGCAAGTGCATAAGCCAAGACCTGACGTTTGGCTTAAGCACGAGCGGGAAGTAGTTCGCTAAGATCTTCTCGTCGCGTCCCCCGGCAGCCTGCACCGCAATGGTGTAGATGCTGAGGAACTCAGAGGGGTGTGTCTTGCCGTCGTACTTCTCGGGTACGTCGGGCTTAAAGTTATTCATGCTGGGCCACTGGACTTGCCGCAGCTGAAATGCCCACGATTGGACTATACCTCCTACTTGTCGAGGCACGACTTAAAGGTATAAGCCCATCCTAGAATGATCTCAAGTTTGGTATCTTTGCACGACTCATGTAAAAGAGGGATTAAATTGCAAAAGAAGATAGTTGGCTTACACTCGCCACTTCACACAATACATTACATAAGCAATCATCATCCAAAACATCACAACCCGACTACGGGTGAAGATCTAAAAGAAAGATAGCAAAAACAACATAAAGCCACAGGTTAGGATCGAATCCTAGTAGAAACCACTACTGATCGTCGAAACGTCACAAGCAAACGGCCACGCTCTTCATCGAGCTCCCAGTGAAGAACTGGTCCAACTCCTGCATCAAACTCGGCTGAACCTGCATCTGGTGTTGTAGTATCTGTGAGCCACGAGGACTCAGCAATCCCATAACCATGGGTATCAAGACTAGCAAAGCTTTTTGGGTAGGAAGAGGTAAAGTGGTGAGGTTGCAGCAGCGACTAAGCAATATATGCTGGCTAACTTACGAGTACCAGAATGAGAAGAGCATCTACGCAAACGGTCGCAAAAGAGGTGATCGCTAAAGATCCTAACTACATACGGTCAAACATAACCCCACCGTGTTCTCTTCTCAAAGTGAAAAGAGACAGTCACGGTTACTCACACAGTTGTGTGTTTTACTTCGGATCATATGTCAAGTTTTCTACAACCGGACATTAACAAATTCCAATCTGCCACATAACCGCGGGCACGGCTTTCGAAAGATCATAACCCTGCAGGGGTGTCCCAACTTAGCCCATCACAAGCTCTCACGATTAGCTGAAGTGATTAATATAATATCACCACTCCTTATCTTAGGGAAAATCCGATCAGGCTCGGCTTCCCGGTAGCACAAGACATTTCGACAATGGTAAAACAAGTCCAGCAAGACCTCCCGGCGTGTCGACACCCCGATAGTAGCCGCGCGTATCTAAGTCTCAGGACACGACCGGATGGGTGATCCTACAGGTTATACCAGATACCTCGGGTTTCCCCAAGGCGGCCCCGCAGTCTCCCCGTTTGGGACCAACACCATCGGCACTGGCCCCCCCTGCTATGTAGAATTAAGAATCCTCGGGGACGCGACCCCCTATGCAAAATTAATTATTTAATTAAGTTGTTATTATGAGGCAAATTAAAACCAATGTTGGGCCTTGCTGGAGGAGTTTTATTCAAAGTCGAATTGTCAAGGGGTCCCCATTACACCCATCGTGTTAGGAATGCAAAATCAAGGAACATAATGCCGGTTTATCGGCGCCTAAGGTGGCATGAGTGGAACAAAACACCGAGCAAAAGGCCAAGCCTTCCACCCATGCCCAGTATATAGGTGTGTTAATACTAATTATAGATATTGTGATATATCCAACAACAAGTTCCCACCTGGAACGGACTTCATCTTCACCTGCAACTAACAACGCTATAAGAGGGACTGAGCAAGCGAGGCTGAGCAAGCGGGTAACATAGCCAAACAGTGGTTTTGCTAGGAAGGTGTCAAGGTTGGAGGTTTCATGGCAACAAGGAGAGGCTGACATAAAAGATGGGTAGCGCGACATGTAACGATAGCATCGAGACAACTAAGCATGGCAATGGTAGTAAAGGTATCCAAGGGTATGATCATCTTGCCTGGGATTCCACAAAGGAAGAAGAACGGATCCACGAAGTAGACGGAGCAACACAGTCGAGCGAATCCTCACAACTCCGGAACGAAACCGAAGTTAACAAGAGAAGCAACCGGAAAGAAGAAACAACAAGGTAAACACACAAGCATAAGCATGGCATACGATGCACATCCAAGTATGATGCATGTCCGGTTTAAATATGCAAGGCATGGCAAAGTGCACAAACAAATACTACAAGTTAAGTGGAGATCAATATGCAACGAGTTGCATATTGACGAAACACCACATTTAATTATTTAATTGACTCTCATTATTTACAAGACAAGGTTAAATGTTTTTAACATGGCAAGAGGTGAAGCATAATAAAACTACACTATTTAGACATTTTAAATGAGGCCTGAAATAACAACAACATATCCGGAAAAATCCCCATAAGCATGTTTAGCAATTCTTAAGCAAACAACAATTAACATATATAATGTTGTAAAATGATGCGGATGACATGATCAAGTTTATGCAATTTTATTAAAAGGTTAACAGAAGATGATATGAAGCATTTGTCACCGTGGTGGAAGGAAAAGGGTGCCACGGCAACGATTCTGAAAATGATGCCACGGCAACATATCGGTTCCGGTAACTCGTTGAGAGTCCGGTGCAAAAGGAAAGATGGAGCAAACGGAACAAGATGAAAGGTGGGGTGATCCCGTCACCGGGTTCCCACGAGTCGGTGACGAGGCAACCGAGGAACATGACAAAAGGGACGAAACGGACACGGAGCACACAAGGGCAAACATTTCATACAACACAACAAACATCTCACGGGTCACGTCTCGGGTTATACCTTCGAAACACTCGTTTCGGGACGGTTCGAGATAGTAGAGGAAGGAGTCGTTCACGTTCGGAGAGGAAGTAGCCGTTCACGTTTCCGAAGAGGAAGTAGTTGTTCACGTCGTCGTGTCGTGGTACTTGGCGAATTCCTCGTTTCCGGGCGACGGTAGAGGTATTCGCGGTCGTCGAGCGACGGTAGTGGAAGTAGTGGTACTTGTCGAGTCGGTCGGCGTGTAGGCGTTCCCGTTCGTAGATTTACTTGTCATCGTCTCGTTCGGTCGTCGTGGTACTTGTCAAAAGGTTGTGGTCTCGGCATCGTAGTTGTACACGTGGCCGTCGTGGGAAGAAGTGGAACTTGGTCGTTTTTCCGTAGATGTTCGGGTGCATACGTAGAGGTACTTGGTCGGTTCGCCGGGTACTCGTTCGGGTCATCTGTCAAGTTAACAGAGCAAGGCAACACACAAAAACAAACAAAAACAGCAAAGGGGCGACGAGGCCAGGAGGCTGCAGAGGCGAGGTCGGGCGCCGGCGCGCGCGCTGGACGGAGGGAGACGGCTGCGGTGCGACGGGGCTCCTGGCCGGCCGGAGCAGCACGGGGCGCTGCATAGATGGGGACGAAGTGCTGGACGCCTGGAACGGGGAGGGACGAGGCGCTCGGGATGGAGGAGCCGCGGTCGCGGGCCGGACAAGGAGGGGTCGCGGGCAAGGCCATGGCGCGGCGCGGCGCTCTGGCCGCGGGCTTGGAGCGGGAGGCCTCGGGCCCTGGACGGCCGCTGCACCTCGCGAACGAGGCACTGGCGCTCGGGGTCG
>LR738709.1:436311979-436416754 GCA_902687465.1 Secale cereale
CGAGGGAAACTGGCGGCGGGGTCGGGACGAGAGGGAGAGCGAGGGAGAGTGGCGGCGGCTCGGGGGGAAAGAGGGAGTGAGGGGGCGAGGGGGGAGTGCGCTGGGAGTTAGGGTTAGCCGGAGTTGGGCCAAATGGCCTAGGAGCTGGGCCGGCTGGGATGAATAGTGGCCTGGAATGGCCTAAGGGGGTGGCGACTGGGCCTGGAAAGGCTGGCTGGACTCTCTCCTCTTTTTATTTCTTAGCAGAAAAAAAACAAATAAGGAGAGAGCCAAAAATAAAAAGAAAAGAGGCAAAGAACAAGAATAAAATGATGGACATTTTTGTAAGGCTTTACGGAATAATTCCAACCTCACAAAAATAGTTCCAACAAAAAGGGAAGTGCAAACTAAAAAAAAAGCTTACCTCAAGGAGTTTTAAAAGAGTCTAGATAATTGGAGGAGCCTCGATAATGCCTTAGCTGGGCATGACAAACAACTTACTTATCGAATGATAATGTCAACAAGGATATGATATGACAAATCTTAATGCAGCTTTATATGAATTAATCCTTATCAACATCAAACGTCTGCTCTCTTTGAGAAATAGAAGGAAGTAGAAGTAACTGACTCAACTTAAAATTAAAAGATAGGCCCTGCTCTAGGGTAGTAGGGAAAACTCATGTGCTATCCTCAAATCAAACAGAATGAAAACAAGTTTTTAGGGGTGCATGATTTGTCAACGAATGCTAATAGATAACTCAATTGCTTTTTGAGATGGACAAGTTTCGAGGAACGGCTCCCGCACGAGGACGATAACATTCTCTTATTCTCCTTTGTTTATCACTGCCAAAGTTTTCTAATTTCTCATGAACAAAGCGTGAAGGAGGGTTTGTTTGTTATATTATTTTTAAGCCGGGCGCACTCTATGCCAGCTCCTTCTCGTATTATGGGTTTGCACATTATACATGCAATTCCGGGGTGAAGCTTGTCCAACTCAAAAAGACTATGAATTAGCTATTACTTCCTCATGAGCTAAAACAGAGGCACAAAATAAAAGATTTTGAACATTTGAGGATAACACATAAATTATTTACTTTTAGGAGGTGATAGTGGAATACCACGAGTAGGTAGGTATGGTGGACTCATATGGAAGGTATTGGCTTAAGGGTATGGATGCACAAGCAGAATACCGCTTAGTACAGAGTTAGGCTAGCAAAGGTTTTGAGAGAACAGACAATTGATGATGACTAAGATGCAAAGCAATATAAAGCATGAACATTGAAATAAGCATAACACATCAAGTTGTCTTCCTTGCCAACATAACACTTCAAGCATAATAACATAAAGTTTTGGCTATGTTGACAATTTAAGAAAATCATGCTTGTTGTTATGACCAAAACTATGTTTGCCAAGAGTAAATAAAGTTTCATAGCCATACCTGACATAAGGTCAATACTCCCCATAAGAATCATCATATAAGGTCGATTGCGTGAAGAGAATACCGGGTGCAGCAAAAGGAACCAATAAACTTCTCATTAATATTCCATCATAAACGACTCCACACTCACGGATACAATTCCTCACCGAAGGAGCGATAGACCTCAATGCACACACCTATCTCATATAACAACCTCCCTAGACATGATACGACTCTACTTGACTCTAAAAGACAAAAGGTAAAGATAAAGATACCGGGCACTCCCCCAAGCTTGGAACAAGCCAAGGAATGCCATTACCCCAGGAGAATTCACTCATCATCCTTGTTGGCGTTGATCAAGTAGTCCTTGGCGAAACGCTTCCATGGAAGGGGTTCTCCAGTCTCATATGAGAAGCTCGTCTCCTAAATCCTGCATTCAGCACCCAAACCCATGCGCAGAAACCTTAGTTCATACTCACAGTTCTGGTTATGTAGATCATTAATTTGCCCTTGGAGTTCTATAATTCTGTCTTCAGACGCGGCGATTCTTTCCCACATCTCCTTCATCTCCTTTAGGAAGTAGTTCTTCAGCTCGTTGGTGATGTCAAAGTTAGCTTAGACACCACGCTCGATCATCTTCTTGTACTCGAAGACTTCTTGCTCCACTTCTTCCAGCCTGGCCTGGATGCTCCCCTCCTTGATAGGTCCCTTCAGATCTTCTTGATGAAGGACACCGTCCTCCATCCGAACAACCTGAGGGTGCTTCTTCACCTCAGCGAGGTAAGGGTTGATGACGTTGACGACGAACTTGTCCTTGGGGGAACTTGGAGAAGCCATGGCACCTAAATTCAGCTGAAAGATTCCCTGGCAGAAACAGATCGAAGAGAAAACACGCGAAATCGCAAGATACGTTGCCGGAACAATCCGGGCAAATATATAGGAAAATTTTATGCACAGAAAGGAAGGTGACGGACCAAAGCGGGGTCGGAGACGGGCTCCCGGGTGTCCAGGCGGCCTGCCGGCGCGGACCAGGGGGGCGCGCCAGGGGGGCGCCTGGACTCCCGGGAGGTCGTCTCCGGCTCCACTTAGACTCGGAATTTTACTAATTTTGCAAAAACTCGTAATACGGAACTTTTATGATGGTTTGTGGTGTTTCCTTACCGTACTACATACCTTTTCTTTATTCTGCTTCTGCTGGCGTCTGAAACAGGGCTGCAACATGTTCTTCATGGCTTGTTGTGTATATTATATTCACATCAACATTGACAGGGTCTCCTGCTATGTAATGTTTAAGTCTTTGCCCATTCACAACTTGAGGTTTGGTGCCTTCAAAATTGTTAATCTTAATTGCACCAGACCGATAAACTTCTTCAATATGAAATGGTCCTTCCCGCCTGGAAAGTAGTTTACCTGGAGAAAACCTGAAACAGGATCTAAACAACAAAACTTTATCACATTCACGTTTCAGAATCTTCCTATCATGCACTTTTTTACCTTTTCCTTGAACATTTTAGCGCTCTCGTAAGCTTCACTTCTCCATTCATCTAGAGAAGTCAAGTTCATGAGACGCTTCTCACCAGCTAGTTTTGGGTCACCGTTAAGCTCTCTAACAGCCCAGAAAGCTTTGTGCTCTAACTCTAATGGCAAATGGCAAGCCTTGCCATACACCATCTTATAGGGAGACATGCCCATGGGGTTTTTGTAAGCAGTTCTATATGCCCACAAAGCATCTCCTAACTTGTTTGACCAATCCTTCCTATTTCTGTTTACTGTTTTCTGCAAGATCAACTTAATCTCTCTATTGGTGAGCTCAACTTGCCCACTAGTTTGAGGATGATATGGTGAAGCAATTCTATGATTAACATCGTATTTGGCCAAAGCTTTTCTAAAAGCTCCGTGCGTGAAGTGTGATCCCCCATCAGTCATGAGATACCTTGGTACACCAAACCTGGGAAATATTACATCTTTAAGCATTTTCAAAGATGTCTTGTGATCAACACTTTCAGTGGGGATTGCTTCAACCCACTTGGTCACATAATCAACAGCTACTAAAATGTGAGTGTACTTGTGCGAAGAAGGAAAAGGACCCATAAAATCAAAACCCCAACAATCGAAAGGTTCAATCACTAGTGAGTAATTCATAGGCATCTCATTCCTTCTACTAATGTTACCAACTCTCTGACATTTATCACAGGCTAAAACATAATTTCTAGCATCTTTAAAGAGAGTAGGCCAATAAAAACCTGATTGAAGAACCTTATGTGCAGTCCTCTCACCGGCGTGATGTCCTCCATAGGGACTATCATGACACCGTCTGAGAATGTCCTTCTGCTCATGTTCCGGAATGCATCTTCTCACGATCCCGTCGGGACCTTCTTTGAAAAGATGTGGGTCATCCCAAAAGTAGTGCCTCAAATCATGAAAGAACTTCTTCCTTTGCTGAAATGTTAGACCTGGAGGCAAATACTTTGGAACAATAAAATTAGCATAATCTGCATACCAAGGATCGGAAAGAGATTGTACTTTTACAACGGCAAGTTGCTCGTCTGGAAAACTATCGTTAACTGGGATGGGGTCGTGCGGTATATCTTCCATCCTTGAAAGATTGTCCGCTATAGGATTGTCTTCCCCTTTCCTATCAACAATCTGCAAATCAAATTCTTGAAGAAGGAGTACCCATCTGATAAGCCTTGGCTTGGCATCCTTCTTTGTCATAAGATACTTAATGGCAGCATGATCAGTATGAATAATAACTTTGGAATCAACAATATACTGCCTAAACTTATCACAAGCAAAAACTACAGCTAAGAATTCCTTCTCAGTAGTAGCATAATTTCTTTGAGCACTATCAAGGGTTTTACTAGCATAATGTATAACATTCAATTTTTTATCAACTCTTTGTCCTAAAACAGCTCCAACAGCAAAATCACTTGCATCACACATAATCTCAAAAGGTAAATTCCAGTCAGGTGGTTGTACTATAGGAGCAGTTATTAAAGCTTTCTTAAGGACTTCAAAAGCTTCCTTACAATTTTCATCAAATACAAAAGGAACATCCTTCTGGAGAAGATTAGTGAGGGGTCTCGAGGTTATAGAAAAGTCTTTAATAAATCTTCTATAAAAACCTGCATGACCGAGAAAACTGCGAATACCTTTGATGTCCCTTGGATAGGGCATCCTCTCAATAGCTTCGATCTTGGCCTTGTCCACTTCAATTCCCCTTTCGAAAATCTTGTGACCAAGAACAATTCCTTCATTAACCATAAAGTGACACTTTTCCCAGTTGAGTACCAAATTTGTCTCCTCGCATCTCTGCAAAACTTTATTAAGGTTGTGAAGACAATGGTCAAAAGAAGTTCCATAGATGGAGAAATCGTCCATGAAGACTTCCATAATATCCCCGCAGAAACCATGAAAGATAGCAGACATACACCTTTGAAAAGTAGCAGGGGCATTACATAAACCAAAAGGCATACGTTTGTAAGCATAAGTACCAAAGGGACATGTAAAAGTGGTCTTCTCTTGATCGACAGTGTTAACATGAATTTGAGAGAAGCCAGAATAACCATCGAGATAACAAAAGTGGGTATTTTTGGATAACCTTTCAAGCATTTGGTCGATGAACGGCAACGGATAGTGATCCTTCCTGGTTGCCTTGTTCAACTTCCTGTAATCAATACACATTCTATATCCAATAATAATTCTCTGAGGTATTAATTCATTTCTATCATTAGGAACCACAGTTGTACCTCCTTTCTTAGGAACACAATGTACCAGACTTACCCACTTACTATCAGCTATAGGGTAAATAATACCTGCGGCTAGAAGCTTGAGAATTTCAGTTCTCACAAAATCCATCATCTTCGGGTTCAACCGTCGTTGATGATCAACAACTGGTTTAGCATCAGGCTCAAGGTTGATAGTATGTTGGCAGATAGATGGACTAATCCCATTAAGGTCATCAAGGGTGTAGCCAATTGCGCCTCGGTGTTTACGAAGTATTTCCAATAATCGCTCCTCTTCATATCCTGAAAGGTTAGAATTGATAATAACAGGATATACGTTCTTTTCATCTAAATAAGCATACTTGAGCGTATCGGGAAGGGGTTTAAGATCGAACACCGGGTCTTCTTTCGGTTTTGATAAAATTCCCAAAGGTTCAACCGGAAGGTTGTGCTTCAGGATAGCAGGCTGCCTCAAGAATATTTCATCTAGTTCATTTCTTTCCTGCATATGCAAATCATTCTCGTGGTCCTCCATGTATTGCTGCAAAGGATCATTAGGGGGAATAGCAATAGAGGCAATACTTTCAATAATCTTATCATCACTAGGTAAATCAGTACCACGAGGCTGCTTAGAGAACTTAGAAAAATTAAATTCATATGGCTCACCATCGAATTCAACAGAAACTTTACCTTTCTTGCAATCTATTATAGCTCCACAAGTTCTAAGAAAAGGTCTACCAAAAATAATTGGACAAAAATTGTCCCTCTCTGAACCAAGTACTAGAAATTCGGTAGGGTATTTTACCTTTCCACATAGGACTTCAACGTCCCTCACAATTCCGATAGGAAACATAGTAGTTCTATTTGCAAGATGAATAGTAACATCAACTTCTTCGAGTTCACAAGGGGAAATCTCACCGATGATCTCTTCATAAAGTGAATAGGGGATAGCACTTGCACTCGATCCCAAATCGCATAGCCCATAATAATTGTGATCTCCTATTTTAACACATACCACTGGAGTACCTGAAATTGGGCCTTTATTCTTGGCTGTGACAAGGTTAGTGGAAACAGCACAAAAATTTATATTGGAATCCAAAACATCATTAGTAGCAAGGTCTTTAATCAATGCAACTTGAGGATCGACCCTGATCTGGTCCTCAGGCTCATCAACTCTTCTCTCGCTTTTACTTATTATGCCTGTCACAAGAGAGTGCTCCCTTATCCTCGTGGAAAAAGGAGGCTTTTCATATATAACTGCAGGAAAAATAGGGTCAGCAACATAAATATCAATCACTAGGTGGTTCTTTAAAAGGTTCATGGTGCTGGTCTCTCTTCTTTTTAAAAGAATCAACGTGAGAGGCAAAATTCTTACACAAATCAATCACTAGATGGGAATCAAGACCAATCTTAGAGCAAAAAGTATTGAAGTAATCAGTTTTCACATAGCTCTCAATATAATCATGTTCATAATTTATAGCGGGTTCAATACCTTTATCAATTTCCCAATCTTCGGTATTCCTCTGGATTCTTTCAAGGAGATCCCACCTTTCTTCAACACTCTTCTTCTGAAATACCCCACTAGAGGAGGCATCCAGCATCTCCTTATCCTGACGAGAAAGTCTGGCATAAAAATTTGTAAGTATAATTTCCTTGGGAAGCTTATGAATAGGGCATTTGAGCATTAGGGACTTCAATCTCCCCCAAGCTTGAGCAATGCTTTCTCCATCACGAGACCTAAAGTTATAGATATAATTCCTGTCTCGATGAATTTCATGAATAGGATAAAACTTAGTATAAAAGCGAGACATAAGCTCCTGCCAGTCCAGCAAGTGTGAGTTATCGAGAAGCCCATACCAATCTGAAGCTTTATCTATAAGTGATACGACAAACAATTTCCTCATGACAAACTCCCTCGATACACCTGCAAGCTTAAATAATGAACATAATTGTGACAAATATAGCAAGTGTTCACCGGGATGTCTATCTCCTGCGTAACGATTAGCCAAAACATAATCGATAATACCAGCTGGTATTTTATAAGGCACAATTTCAGTAGGGGGAGGATCAACCACCACAGGTGTGGGGCGTCTTCCCACAAGCAACGATCCAATAATAGGGTTGTCCATAAGGACAAGCAGCAGCAAATAGCAAAATAAAAAACAGAATTATATAAAAAAACTTTCTTACCAGTTTCACTTTACCAATAGCGCTACGCTCCCCGGCAACGGCGCCAGAAAACGGTACTTGATGACCCACAACCGTAAGGGATCTATTGCAGCGTTTTCGATAAGTAAGAGTGTCGAACCCAACGAGGAGCAGAAGGTATTGATAAGCGATTCTGAGCAAGAAATTACTGCAAACACTGAAAGATAACTTTTAGGGGTTTTCTCGGTATAAGCAACAGGAAAGTAAAACCAAGTAATGTAAAAGGTACTGAGAGTAACAAGTGGCCCAATCCTTTCTTCACAAAGGAGAGGCCTAGCAACTGAACTTATAAAGACTAAAGTGTTCCTAAGGACACACGGGAGAGGTAGTCATGTGCTTTCACCATATTTCGTATCGATACTATGTTATGTGTTGATAAGTGTTGAGTGGGTGGATCTATGCTAGTACACTCTCTAGACTAAGATGAGTGCACTCTTATGATTAAACACCTTGCAAGCATCCGCAAATACAAGATAGAATTTAAGGCAAAAGCCTAACCATGGCAATACGATCGAGGATCCATTATTCCCTTATGCAAAAGCGTGCGAACTGGGGTTCAGGTTTCTGTCACTCCGGCAACCCACCATAAGCATTCTTTATACACAATGTATTCTCCTAGGTCCTTAATAAGGTGAAGTGTTGGGTGTTCGACTCACACAACACCACTAGTAGAATGACAACACAACTTAAGTATCAAACAACACATATTACTTCAACAGCATATGACTACTAACAACAAGACTTTCCCCATGTCCTCAAGAACTAAGGTAACTACTCACGAGACATAAAAGAGATCATGATCAGTGGGGATAAATATGTGATAAACAATCTGGACATAATAATATTTCTCCAACAAAACTCAATAGCATTCACCACAAAGTAGTAATCAACACCGATGGAGTAGAGAGGATAGGTAGTACACGTTACAACACGAGTTGCGATTGTAAGATGAGATTTGGATGAAGATGGAGATGGTGCTGGTGTTGGGGATGATGTTGATGATGATCTCGATGATGCCCGTCACGATGGTGATGATGATGGCGACGATCTCCCCTTCCGGGAGGTGATCTCCCCGGCGGAATCTGCCCGCCGGAGATGCCCTTTTCATCTCTGTAGGGTTCCGCCTCGGAGCGGCAACGGAACTCCGTAAAATTCCTATTTTTAGGGTTTTCGGAGAACGGAGAATATATATGCAAAAGGGGGCATCCGGAGGTGGGCCAGGGGCTCCAGGCGCCCCCCCGGCGCGGCCAGGGGGGAGGCGCGCCCCCAGGCCGCCTGGGCACCCTGTGGCCCCCCTCTGGCTCCCCTTTTGCGTGTCCTCGTGATTTATCTGAAAAATACCTCCCGTCAATTTTCAGGTAATTTGGAGGTATTCTTCTTCAGCAACTCAGCGTCCACTTTTTACTGCTGAATCCTGCGTCTGCTGTTCCGGCATCGGAGAGTTTGCAAACTATGTAAAATAGACCAAAACAACATAAGAACATCACCGTAACGTGAAATATATTAATGAATAAGGATAAATTATGATACAAAATAGTGATGCATCTTGGACGTATCAAACGCCCGGACACGACTCATTGTGCTTCCTTGATGCTTACCCGGATACCATCAGATAAAGATGAAGGAATCCGATCAGGCTGCATTGGCATTTATCACCCCACACGGTCCGTTTTGTTTCAACACTATGCCCTTTGGACTTAAAAACGATGGCGCCACATATCAACGCATGATTGAAACATGCTTGGAAAAACAAATTGGCAAAACAGTGGAGGCATATGTTGATGATGTAGTCGTTGAGAACAAACACGTCGAGACTTTGGTGGATGATCTCGGCCTTACGTTTGCCAACCTTCGAGAATATGACATAAGGCTCAATCCGGAAAAATGTGTTTTTGGCGTTCCAGCCGGAAAGCTATTAGGGTTCATCGTATCCCATAGAGGAATCAAAGCTAACTCGGCTAAAATTCGGGCCTTGTCAAAGCTCAAAATACCAACCGACCTCAAGGAAGTTCAAAAACTAGCAGGCTGCGTAGCGGCCTTGAGCCGCTTCATCTCCAGATTAGGAGAAAAAGCATTGCTACTTTATAGATTGCTACGATGCACTGACAATTTCGAATGGACGGATGCGGCCACAGCTGGATTGGAAGAAATAAAAACTCTACTAGCGAGCAACCCAATCCTAGCCGCCCCGGTGTTGGCAAACCAATGCTGCTGTATATATCAGCCACTCACCAGGTAGTTTATGTCGTGCTCGTCGTCGAACAAGCCGAAGAGGGACATAAATTCCCTGTTCAAAAACCCATATACTACGGATCCGAGGTTCTAACACCGTGCAAATCACGGTACCCCCACTATCAGAAAATTGCCTATGCGGTCTTCATGTCATCTCGGAAACTCCAACACAACTTTCAAGAGTGTTCGATCATAGTGGCATCCGAGGTACCACTCAACGATATTATCAACAATAAAGATGCCACTGGACGCATAGCTGTCGGTGTACAAAAGTAGGGGCGCTCTTTTTTACCCCTTACTTGTGCACGGGCAGTCAGAGCCACGCCTGTGACCAAACATAATAGATCAGAGGAGGGAAGCCAGAGACGCAAAGTTACCAAAACAATGCAAAGACGGTGGCACGAGAAGACCAAGCAAGGAGACAGGCTCTCCCCCGACAAGGACTCTTGCCGGGGCGGCCTGAGCGCCCCCGGCAAGAACCCTTGCCGGGGCGATTCACCCAAACTCCTCTGTCGCAACCACCCTTGAGTCTAGGAGCTCCCACGTCATCAACAGCATTGGAACCAAGGCTCGAGAAGCGCCCGCGTGATGGCATGCAGATCTTTGTGAAGATAAAGGTCTATGACTCCCAAGATAAGAACCATAAGACACGGCGATCGCGAGGCTCCTTACCGAGGATGCCCACGAGGCCCCGGCAAGGCTCCTTGCCGAAGACACCCCAGAGCCCCGGCAAGCCTCTTGCCGAGGGACACTCACAGAGGCCCCGGCAAGACCCTTGCCGGGAACAGAAGCAGGACTGCAGCAAGCCCTTACCGCCCCATCGTCTTCCCAGCTCGACAACCGACCCGCTAGCCCAGGCAGGCACCCACATGGCGATACGTGGTTCCTGGTCCAGCTAGTCAAGCACCTGTGTGGTGGCATGCAGATCTTCATAAAGACCCTACCACCACGCCAGCTCAGCTGCCTGCCCTGCTGGCCTGGACGCGCGTCGCGACCAGACGAAGCGGCCATGGACGGGACGGGCTTCTTTTCCATCCCCAATAAAGCAAATAGACACCTAAGCAGCGCATTTAATGCGTCTTGTCCCGTAATGGCATGGGATAAGACTGTGCATTGTACACCTTTCCACCTCCTGTGTGCCACTGTGGTAGCCCCTTTGGACTACAAAAGGATGCCCACGGCATACTGGAGAAGGATTCGGACCCTGGAAAGCTAGACATGCACCGTAGCTATTTCAAGAACTCAAGAACACTCGAATATACACCAAAGCAGGACTAGGGTATTACGCATCCTCGCTGCCCGAACATGGGTAAACGATCTTTGTGCTGACTATTAAACCCGCTCTTTGCACAGCCTCGCGCCAGCCAACCATAGAAGGGATTCCAGTGATCCCATAGGTGTCGTTTCGTACCGACATCTTTGGCGCGCCTGGTAGGGGCGCAGCTGTGAAAATCCGGTCTAGCAGTTAGTGTAGTAGTTCTTCATCGCCATGGCTCCTAAGAAGAAGACGATCACGGCGATCGATTCATCTGGAGCCGAACAGCCCGTGTCGGCATGGGCTGGCGACGGGGTGGTCACAGATGGAACCCGAGACGCGACCGGCGAACACCCGCGTTGTTCCAGCAGCCGAAGCCTGCCAAGCGGCGTCGTTCGTGTGCGAGACGACGAGTCGCACGCCACCAAGTCCAAGGGCGGAGCCGGCCCCCCCACAAGCGGCGCGGGGCCATCCAAGAGCGGCTTTAAGGATGGCAATGGGTCGGGTTTGGATCGGGTTGAACAATATCAAATCCATATCCATATCCATGAAGGCAGTCTTTGCCCACCCATGAAATAATTCACGGGTGAAAACTTGTGTCCATGTCCAAACCCGATGGTTATCCATACCCACTGGATATCCATTAGGTCCTCTTGAGACATATAAATAAGACATACCACAATGTTAACACACGCTCTTCCATTCTTCACCTCGTGGCAGGCTAGGCATCACTTATGGTAAATCAACGTCCATTAAGACCATTTAGTATTTTTCTAACAGATGAGAATGACGAGTGACATAATAAGGAGATAAAAATAAGAGGGGTGTTGGAGTATGTCATAGAGGGGATTGAATGTCAACTAATAAAAGTTATGACGGGGATTATGCAATTCCTTTTGAATGCTTTGGATAACAAAGTGTAAAATTGCAGTGGGACATGTGACTGTGGGGTAGGGATAGCAGATTTTTGCTCATTTAGACATCGTAATGGGTCGGGTTTGGATATACCCATGGGCACAAGATGATATCCATGCCCTACCCACGAGCAATCGGGTCGGATTTGGGCAGTGCCCATGGGCACAAAAGCATATCCAAGCCCTGTCCATTCGGGTCAGATATCCATGGATATCCATGTCCATGGATAAAATTGCCATCCTTAAGCGGCGTCGTACCACGCACGGGCGACGCCGCGACTTCCAAGATGCCCACGGTGGCGTCCACGGCGGGCTCCTCCCAGGTCGTGCGCGATGAGCAGCGTCGCCACGCGGAGGACCCCGGGCGCCGCCGCGGAAAGAGCCATGCGCATCAGTCGCGGGACATAGAGGATCAGCATGCTCGCCGAGGCGCTGGTGAGAATGGCGTGCAGCTGCAGGACCGTGATAGAGCTCCTTCTAACATGGTTAGAAGTCGCAGCGCATCACGGTCCACGCAGCTCTCACCACCACCCATGCCGGCGGAGGCCTTAGCACGCGCGCAGTTGCTCCTCGACTTCCCTCCTGCTGCCGAGAAGCTCGATGAGTGGAGAGCTACCATTCGTAGCCTTGTTGCCATCGCCAACAAAGACGAACCTCGGCCGGCGAGGCCCTCAAGCCGACGCTCTGTCGACCCGCTGCATGCCAGCGATGAAAGGACCGGAGGCGCCACAGCCACGGTGCATTCTCCTCCTCTTCGCCATCTACCACGAGTACCGGTCCGTCGAGATGACGCTTGTGATAGCATATCCATAGCGTCATCCGACCCATGGACCCACCGTGATCAGCGCCAAGTTCTTCGAGAGCGTGCCCACGAGGACGCTCGAACCACCATCGAGCGCCGACACGAGGCACACCACCAGTCGGATAGGCGGGCAGGGCCCACTACGGACCTCCCAACACTAGGAGGCTCTAGAGGCTTACCTTATGAGGTAGGTTGTCCAGCCTTTACCCGCGAGCTGCGGTGTTTCCAATGGCCCACCCACCATACCTTCAAGCCCAACGTCGTTGAGAAGTACAATGGCAAGACTCACCTAACAGAGTTCCTCAGCATCTACACCATCGCGATGCAGGCTGCTGGGGCGCGCAACGACAAGGTGCTTGCCAATTATTTCCCGTTGGCTCTTAAACCCAATGTCATGTCATGGTTGATGCACTTGCTAGCAGATTCTATTTCTACCTGGTCGGATTTGTGCCATGAGTTTGTTGGCGCCTTTACGGGAGGCCACCAGGCTCATGGCCAAGCAAGCGATTTGCATGTCATCCCCCAGAAGGAAGGTGAAAGCCTGCACAAGTACGTACAGAGGTTCAGCCGAGTGTAGTACAACATCTCAGACGTTCATCCCACCACCATTATCAGCGCGTTCCACCAGAATGTGCGCAACCGCAAGATGCGTGAGGAGCTGAAGATGAATAAAGTCAAGGATGTGGCCGAACTCTACGTTTTAGCCAACAAATGTGCTCGGGCTGAAGGGGGGAGGAAGTACCCCCGGCGAAGACGCTGGTGTGGAAACCGGTTCCTCGGACGAAGACGCTATCGCCCCGACGAAAAAGGGTCGACACCGCAACTAGAATCGCAAGGGCAAGGCTATGCTTGCCATCGAGGGATCCGACGACACCGGCGCCGCCAAGAAAACCAAGGCAGACGATCCCGGCAAATAAATCACCAGGTGTGTCGCCTGCTGGGCCTTGGCGGCCGCCGACAAGCCAGGAAGCTCTAACAAGCAGTACTGCAAGATCCACCGCACCAAAGGCCATGACCTCCAAAACTGCCGACAACTCGAGCAACTCGCAGAGAAGAAAAAGGCCGAATATGAAACACAGGACAAGGAGAAAGGCCAAGATAGTGCTCGGGGATCTAGCAAGAAATGTGGCAGCCAGCCTGGCCGCCGCGGAAAAGATAACCGACAAGAACGGCCCGCTCGTGGCCGTGACAAGGAGCGAGAAGATGATGGTCGTGATGAGGACAACGAGTCCGGCAAGCAAGATTTCCAGAAAGCCACGGAGGACATTTGCGTCGATGGAGGTGCCTCCCTGCACACCTCTCACGGCCAACTCAAACAGTGGGCCGGTGAGATCACAGCAGCGGATCCATCGTTCGATGCCCAGTAGCCGCTGAGGTGGTCCAGCACTCCTATCATCTTTGACGTCGAGGACCACCCTGATCGCACAACGGCGGCCGGGTGTTTGCCATTGTTGGTCTCGCCAATAATACGCAACCTTAAGCTGACGAAGTTGCTGGTTGATGGCGGGGCCGGCCTGAACTTGATCTCGCCCGTCGTGATCAAAAGGCTGCAAATCCCTGATCGAGACCTCGAGGAGACGGGCATGTTTCAAGGGGTCAACCCAGGAAGGAGTCAGCCCAAGGGTAATGTCACACTGCCCGTCACATTCAGGGCGAGCTAAACTACAGGACAGAGAGGTATGTTTTTGATGTTGCTGAGATCCCCTTGCCTTACAACAGGATCCTCGGCCGCCCTGCGTTGGCCAAATTCATGGCGGCGTCACATTACGCCTACAACACGCTGCAGATGCCTAGGCCGATGTCCATCACCACCGTCCCCTCCGACAAGAAGGATGCGCTGATCTGCGCTGATCAGCTTTATCGGGAGGCAGTTGCAGCAACAGTCGCCAAGGCACTTGCTCCTGCCACTAAAGCCCCGGGAGAAAAGAAGATCTGTAAGACCTCTCGCGCCTACTCCGGCAAGAGCTCCTCTTCAGAGTGCAGTGCTCCTGTCGAGAACACGCTAGAGAGCTCCACCGGCAAGACCAAGAAATCCAAAGCTGCTCCACTAGAAACCAAGCAGGTGTCCGTCAAAGAGAATGGTTAGGGGGGCTTTCACCATAAGCTCCGCCCTCGACAGCAAATAGGAAGACGCGCTCGTCGCCTTCCTGCGGGCGAATGTCGACGTGTTTGCATGGCAAGCGTCTGACATCCCCGGCGTTCCCAGGGAGGTGATTGAGCACCATCTTGTTGTCTGCCCTCTACGCGCGACCCGTCAAGCAGAAGGTCAGGAAGCAAGCTCTGGAGCGGCAAGAGTTCATCAGAGAGGAAACCAGGAAGTTAGAGGCAGCATGCTTAGTGAGAGGAGTACTTCATCCAACGTGGCTATGTGTTTTATCTTCCCCCGTCTCTCTCGTGTTCTTGATTTGGCATGATCTTGATATACGATGAGGTTTGTTACTATAGTTGGATCTTATGGTGTTCTTCCCTCTCAACCTTGTTATGAATGGAGTCTTTTCCTTTGAGGTTTTGTTATGTCGGATTGAATCTTCAGATGTGAGATCACTTAATGTATGTCTTGCAATGGGATATCCATGGTGAAAATGGGATGTTCAATTGATCCACTTGATGTATGTTTTAGTTATCAGCTTGCGGATTCCCGTGGTGACATTGGGGTAATCTATGCAAAGGGGTTGGTACACGTTTTCATATTCCTTTCTCTGATAGAAATCTCGGGATACTCTTGAACTTCTTTGTGTTGGATTGAATATTATGAATCTGAAATTGTGTGATGAATATCGTATCATTGACCCACGGATATTTGTGGTGACATTGGAGTATCTAGACAACATTAGGGTTGATTGATGTGTGCTAAGTGGTGTTATTCTTGTACGAACTCTAGGGCTTTTTGTGACACTTATAGGAATATCCCAATAGATTGATCAGAAAGAATAACTTTGATGTGGTTTCGTACCCTAATAGCAATTTCATCTTATGTTCTCCGTGATAGTAACTTTGGAGTGATTCTTTGTTGCATGTTGAGGGATTGTTATATGATCCAATTATGGTATCATTGTTGAGAGATTTTGCGCTAGTGAAAGTATGAACCCTAGGCCTTGTTTTCAAGCATTGCAATATCATTTTAGCTCACTTTTACTACTTGTTGCCTTGTTGTTTTTATATTTTCAGATTACAAAAACCTATATCTACTATCCATATTACACTTCTATCACCATCTCTTCGCCGAACTAGTGCACCTATGCAATCCATTGTATTGGGTGTGTTGGGGACACATGGGATTTCTTGTATTTGGTTGCAGGGTTGTTTGAGAGAGACCATCCTCATCATATGCCTCCCATGGCTTTATAAACCTTAGGTCATCCAGTTGAGGGAAAATTTCTACTGTCCTACAAAACTCTGCGCTAGGAGGCCCAACACGAGTCTACAAGATGAAAGGTTTTGTAGTAGACATATCTTCTGGTGCCGTTGCCTGGGAGGTGAGTGCTTGAAGGTATATCTTTAGATGTTGCAATTGAATCTTTTAGTTTCTTGTTTTAGCACTAGTTTGGCTTATAAAAGAAAACTACAAAAATGAAATTGAGGTTGCCTCATATTATTCATCTTTATAATGTCTTTCGTAAAAATGATGGAAAGGAAAATTGTGCTCAGTTGCTAGAAGAAGTCAATAAAATTTTGGTACTAAATATTTGAATGATGAACATGATTGCAATGTTGTTAGTGTAAATTCTTTGAATATCCATCATGCTAATGATATGAAAAGCCATAACCTTGGGGATGTTGTGTTTGGTGAAGATGACATTTTTAGTCCCCCAAGTTTTGATGAGCAAATTTATTATGATGAAAGCATGCCTCCTATTTATGATGATTATTGTGATGACATGTGTGCTATAAAGAATAATGATAACCATGAAACTTTTCATCATGATTTTAATGTTCAATTTTATTATGTTAATCAAGTATCTCATGATAGTTATTTTGTTGAGTTTGCTCCTCCCACTACTATGAATGA
The DNA here is from genome assembly GCA_902687465.1 of Secale cereale. Lineage (NCBI taxonomy): Eukaryota > Viridiplantae > Streptophyta > Magnoliopsida > Poales > Poaceae > Secale > Secale cereale. Next base: position 436,328,521 of record LR738709.1, read on the forward strand.
GAAGAATTTTGCTCATGTGGGGAGTAGTAAAATTTCTATGCTTATGAATAATGAAAAGAATGATTTATGTGATAGATATATTGTTGAATTCATTCATGATGCTACTGAAAATTATTATGAGAGAGGAACATATGCTTTTACATATCTCAATAATATGAAGTTTCCTCTCAATGTGTTGAGAATCTTGAAGTTGTGCTTCTTTTGGCTTCCTAAGCTACCTGATTCTTGTTCCCATAAATTGTTTGCTCACAAAATCCATATGCATAGGAAGTGGTTTAGTCTTAAATATGCTGGTCATATCCTGCATGATGCTCCCATTATGTTTCAATTCTGTACTTCTATGTGAGCATCATTAAAATCATCATGCCTGGCTAAAAAAGCATTAAAGAAAAGCGCTTGTTGGGAGACAACCCAATACTTATAACTACTATTATTGTGTATCCACATGATTAAGATACTTAAATAATCATGTTTTATAGTTTTCGTTTCAATAAAGTGCCAAGTAAATCTTTGGGATAGTGTGGGTGCTAGTTGATTTGATTATGTGCAAAAACAGAAAGAAAAAAATTGTGCAATGCAGAAAATTCTATAAATCATTGGAACGAGATAATTATCTAAAAAAATTACACATGATTGATATACAAATTTCCTACGTTGTCCTCATTTTTCAGAATTTTTAGAGTTGCATAAGTATGGTAGTTGTCCAGATCATTACAGATTGTTCTGGTTTTTGACAGATTACCTTTTCAATGCATAGTTTGCTTGTTTTAGTGTTTCCATAGCTTATATTAAGTGACATAATTGTGGAAATGATAAGGTACAGTAGGAATTGTGTGAGAACAAATATTAATCTTGTCTTTAATAGTACCCAAATGCATGATTTGCTTTATTATACTAATGCATCTCACGAAGTTCCGTTAAGTTTTGTGTGATTGAAGTTTTCAAGTTTTGGGTGAGATATCGATATGAGGAGAATAAGGAGTGCCAATACTATAAGATTGTGGATTCCCAAGGAATCCCAAGGTAATATTCAAGTAAGATCCAAGAAACTAAGCTTGGGGATGCCCCGGAAGGCATCCCCTCTTTCGTCTTCAACATTATCAGTAACCTATTCGTCACATGATATGTGTTTTTCTTGGAGCGTCATTTTATTTTGTTTAGATTTGCTTGCTGTTATTTATAATAAGGTTTCGTATCTTTTATTTCAATAAAAGTGTCAAGGACAGCCTTTACCATGCACAATTTGCAAGTATATGAGTTCCTGTTTCAAAACAAAAAGTTTGTCGCTATTACAAAAATTCCCTAGAAAAGTCAGAATGTGATAAAAGCTTGACATTTTGAGAAAATATAAAATAACAAATTCTCTACAATGTGGGAAATTTTAAGAATTTTTTGAGTTAAATAAGTATGGATCTTATCTCATCCTTTACAGACTGTTTTGTTTACATAGATTGTTGTTATGTTCGCATTGTTTGCATGTGTTTGCTTATTTAACGATTCTATTTTAGGATAGGTGTATTAAATATGCATAGGTATTTAGTTTGGAATGTAAAGTTATAATTTTAGTGATTTTCTACAGTGGAGAATGATAAGGTTTTGCAATGATTTATACTAATTTATCTCACGAGTTCTAGTTGAGTTTTGTGTGGATGAAGTTTTTGAGATTTCAGGAAACCGTGACATAAGAGGAATCCTATATACCTAAGAGATTCATCCCCATTCACCTATTTACCTAAACATGCAACCTATCCACATCATCAACCATGTCATCTCAACAAGGTTTGCCACCTCAGATTTCTAAAAAAAGGAATCAAGAAAAAAATAACCAATCGCATGATTCATTTCTCAGTACGTGACCGTCAACAAAGCAGGGAAGCTAGCTATTGTTTCCACTTCCACCTGACCTTCAGGCTTCAGTAAGTGATGGTCAATCTAAGAGACAATATAGAGAGGGATCTTCATTTCACAAATCCACACACGCCACAACTTCCTCCAGTGTGACGCCCGAAGAGCGACGTCCCAGAAGATTCCAGAAGATTCCAGATGTTCCGGGTTTCCCGTGTGTTTCATTTGTGCTTGTGTTATTTATTTTTGCATTGCATCATGTCATCATGCCATCATGTCATATTTCTTTTGCATATCAACTTAAATAAATCGTGTGGACCGTCGGTCCATTTAAATCGAGGGAAGAATGACTTCTCTTTATAACATATAAAAAGCCTCTCAATATTATTAGGGAGCTATATTTATAAATATTCCATTCCTTGGAATCACCTATAACACGATTGCACCATTCTTCAATTTTCTTTCATCCAACTCAACTTCCTTTTCTTCCTTTGAGCCTTTAGTAAAATTGAGTTGCAATTTTACTTTATCCATGGATGTTCCGATTCTTCCCATAAATCATGCTATTGGACTGCCAGTTCCAAATCTGATCTCTTTTGGTCTCTTTTTAAATTGCTTCCAAATTCGGACAGTTTGAGTTTTTATTCAAACTTATTTGAATTGTATCTTCTAAACCCTTTCCAATCTTTTTTTAGTAAACCCTCTATATTTTCTGTCCCGAGAAATATGTTGCTTGTTGGAATTCCACCTCTATCCTCTCCTTTTGCCTTTCTCCATTTTTTTAAAAAATGCGAAGACCCCTTTATTTTATTTTTCCAGCTAGGCCAGTCCTTTTGGCCCAGGCCTCAGGCCCATCTGGCCCGACCGCTAGCCCTAGCTCCCGCTCCTCCCTCGACCCCTCAGCGCCGCCAGCTTCACTCCCCATCGCCTCGATCCCTTGGCCTCGCGCACGAGCCATCTCCTTCGCCCGAGCCCCTCGCCCGCACTCTTCTTCCCTCGCCCGAGCCCCTCACCCCCTCGCTCTCTCCTCCTCCAGCAAAGCGCCAGCACGCTCCTCTCCAGCACGACCCGCGCGCGCCTCCCTCCCTCCGGCCTCTGCACTGCGCCGAGCCGCGCGCCCTCCAGGCCGAGGGCCCTGCCGCGTCGTCCCCTCCAGCGCGGGGCAACGAGCGCCCCAAGCGCATCGCCGAGGCCGCCTGCGCCCCTGCCTCTGCGCGCCTCCAGCCCCGTCCTCCCCGTCAAGACCAGCAGCATCGCGCCCCTCTTCGAGCACTCCGACCTCCAGCTCGCCTGCAGGACCGCCCCGCCTGGGTCCTCCTCGCCTCTCCGCTCCGGGGCTCCATCCCGCCTCCTCGTCCAGTGCGACCCGCGGCCTCCTCCGCGCAGGCAACGGCTGCTCCAGCCTCCATCGCCTCCATCGCCAAGTTGCCGCTGCCACGGCCTCGTCGCCGTGCTGCCTCCTTGTGCTGTGAATGTTGTTCGCCAAGGCAGCAGCCTCCTCGCCGTGACCGAGACCCTTGGATGTTGCTGTTGTTTTTTTTGACAAGTACCACTACCGTCGCCCGGAAACGGTGGATGCGCCAAGTACGTCTACGAACGGGAACGCCTACCGACGACTCAAGTAGACGCGGCAAGTACCTCTACGAACGTGTACGACTACCTTCGGTGAAGAAACGAGTACAACTACTTCCTCTCCGATGAACGAGAACAAGTACTTCCCTCTACGGCATGTACCACTACCGTCGCCCCGTGTACCACGACTCGTGTACCACTACTTCCACTGCTACGCCTTCTTCCTCTACGTATCGCGAGAACGACTACTTCCACTACGATCTCGAACCGCCCCGAAACGCACTCTTCGAAGGTATAACCCCGAGACGATGTCCCGTGAGATGCTTGTGTTGTAAGAGATGCTTCACTTGTGTGCACCGTGCCCGTTTAGTCTTTTGTCGTGCTCCTCGGTTGCCTCGTCGCCGACTCGTGGGAACCCGGCAACGGGATCACCCCACCTTTCTTCTTGTTCCGCTCGCTCTCCGCCACCTTTTATTTTGCACCGGTCTCTCAACGAGTTACCGGAACCGAGATGTTGCGTTGCATCATTTTCGGATCGTTGTCGTGGCACCCTTTCCTTCCACCACGGTGACAATACTTCATATCTCTCTTGTCAACCTCTATCTAATAATTGCATAAACCTGATCATATCATCCGCATCATGTTAACAACATTATATGTGTGAATTGTTATTTGTTTATAATTACTAAACATGCTCATGAGGAGTTTTCGGAACTTGTTGTTGTTTTTCCGGCCTCATTTAAATTGCCTAAATAGTGTAGTTTTATTATGCTTCACCTCTTGCCATGTTAAAAACATTTAATCTTGTCTTGTAAATAAACGAGAGTCAACTAAATAATTAAATGTGGTGTTTCGTCAATATGCAACTCGTTGCATATTGAGATCCACTTAACTTGTAGTTTTGTTTGTGCCCTTTTGCCATGCCATGCATATTTAAACCGGACATGCATCATACTTGGATGTGCATCGTATGCCATCTTTATGCTTGTATGTTTACCGTGTTGTTTGCTTCTTTCCGGTTGCTTTTCTTGTTAGCTTCGGATTCGTTCCGGAGTTGTGAGGATTCGCTCGACTATGTTGCTCCGTCTACTTCGTGGATCTGTTCTTCTCCCTTGTGGAATTCCAGGCAAGATGACCGAACCCGGATACCATTACTATTTTTGCCTATTGCTAGAAGTCTCGATCTATAGTTTTGCCTCGATGCCCATGTCTTTCCTGTCAGCCTCCTATTGTAACCATGATCATGTCTAACCACCCTACCTATGCAAACCATTGATTGGCTATACGTAGGCTCGCTCGGCCCCTCTTATAGCGTTGCTAGTTGCAGGTGAAGATTGAAGATGCTTGCTTCATGTTGAAGTTTGTTGGGTTATATCACACTATATAAATGCTTAAATGAAATCATCTATATATTGGCAAGGGTGGAAGGCTAAGCCTTGTGCTTGGTGATTTGTTCCACTCATGCCGTTAGGAACCGTATAAACCGGTGTTATGTTCCTTGATTATGCGTTCCTCACACGGTTGGGGTTTATGGGGCCCCCTCGATAAACCGCTAAGTGCTAAGTCTTTTCCAGCAAGTCCCAACATTGGTACTATTCGCCTAATAACTAATAAAACTTGCATAGGGGCTAGCTATCCCTTTTATTTTTAATCAACAAACCCGGGCCAGTGCTCCACATGAATGTTGGTCCGAATCGGGGGTTCTGCGGGGCCACCACGAGGAAACTCGAGGTTTGGTAAAAACCTGTAGAATCGCCCATCCGGTCGTGTCCTGAGACTAGATACGCGCGGCTACCTATCAGGGTGTCGACACGCCGGGAGGATTTGCTGGATTAGCCTTACCTTAGTTCGGAGTATCTTGAGCATGGGATTCCGAGAATACTTGGGTCTTGCCACCTTGGATTGCGACTCCGCGGATCGTGGGCTTGTCATGGGCCAAGTTGGAACACCCCTGCAGGGTTATGAACTTTCGAAAGCCGTGCCCGCGGTTATGTGGCAAATGGGAGCTTGTTAATATCCGGTTGTAGATAACTTGACACCTTGTTCCAATACACTACCAGCGTGAGTACCGTGACTGTCATTTTCCGAAAGGGTTTCGGGAGATGAACACGGTGGGGTTATGTTTGACTTGATTAGTTTAGGATCACTTAGTGATCATCACTCGACCGAGGCACCTTCTCTTCTCGCTCTCTTTTACGTAAGCTAGTGCTAGTTGCTGCTGTAGACTCTTGTTGTTCCTTCACCTCTTGTTCTTTCTTCAGCCTTGTCCACACCCAAGGCTTAAATAGTCGTGTTACCCGGGAACGGGATTACTGAGTCCTCGTGGCTCACAGATACTACAACACCAGATGCAGGTTCAGCCGAGTTTGAAGCAGGAGCAGGATTAGTACTTCGCTGGGAGCTCGATGAAGAGTTTGGTCGTATGCTTGTGATGTTTTTCGACGATCAGTAGTGGTTTCTACTAGGATTCGATCTAGACCTGTGGCTTTATGTTGTTTTGGTATCTTTCTTTTGGATCTTCGCCCGTAGTCGGGTTGTGATGTTCTGAATGATGTTTTGCTTATGTAATGTATTGTGTGAAGTGGCGAGTGTAAGCCAACTATCTCCTTTTGCATTTTTAATCCCTCTTTTACATGAGTCGTGCAAAGATACCAAACTTGAGATCATTCCAAAATGGGCTTATACCTTTAAGTCGTGCCTCGACACGTAGGAGGTATAGTCCCATCCTGGGTATTACAAGTTGGTATTCAGAGCCTTCTCCGACCTAGAAGCCCCCATTGATTGATCGAATCGTTGACGGTTGAGTCTAGGCACACACTGAAAATATTTTGAGTCCTATATTATATCGGAGAGTAGGATTTCTTTGCTTCTCATCCCCTTTCTATCTGGTGAGGACTCCTGACGATTACTCTTGCCTCTTCTACTTTCAAAAAATGCACCAAATTTTTTTAGGATCACGCTAGTATTGTTTGGATTGTTCCGATGTCTTTGTGACGAGAACATTGTTCTCGATGCCTCCTGTCATTAGGGGTTGTGGCAGTGTCCCGGGGAGTTGAGCTCCAAGGTGTTGTCGTCACAAATCCATCGCGGCAGTACTAGAATACTTAAGACGGCCGACATCGAAAACTCTCCTATGAGGTTAGTGGCAAGATAACCCCGACATCACCCAGTACTGGGGAGGTAGTTCGGGAGTATTGACATGGCTTGTATAGTAGATGCGTTTCGAAGGTCCGAGGTAAACGGTTTCCGGAAACAACTGGTTATGTGTTGAAGGATGGATACAGCTGGATGTAGGTTTAGAGTTGAGTGTGCGGTGCTTCCCCTGTATCCCCAACACCTGATTGCATAACTGGAAACTTTCGGAAATTAATAGGTGGGTTCATCTAATAGTTCTAGGCATTCTTCCAACGAGTGCATGATATGAAGTTCGGGGTTCTACATTGAGTGAAGTGGTTTTATGGGCTTGTTCCGATCGGGAGTTGCATTTTAAAGGGTCATTGGCTATGCTGATCCGGGGATTGCAAAACCCTTTTGTAACACGTTCCATGAGCTTTCAGCACGAAGATGTCGAATGAAACTTCTATCTTGTATTTGTTCTATCTTCTCCTTGTTTCTTTTTATTTACCTTTTGTTCTTTCAAGTGGCTTCTCGACAAGTTGATGTACCTGCGGAATTGATTCGTTCAATTCTCTGTTCGGATAGATATGTTGCAACATAATCTTCTTCATAAACATATCTATCCTTTGTTCTTGTCTTGATTCTGGTATTCGAGTTGCTTCGATGTCAAATGTTGATTCCATACCTTTCCTAATCGGTGTTCTCATATTTCTATGGGAGTGCTAATTCTTCTTGACCATCGAGAGTTTCATGTTAATCCTTTTCAACCGCCGTCCTTTGCTTTAAGTTAATCCGATCTTTTCATCATCTGCAATATCAACTCTCAGTTTTTTCTCAACGATGTATGGGTCATTCATCCCAAGTTGTCTTTGTTTTCCCCACCCTCCCACCCTTTTTCTTCTTGGAGCCAGAAATTCTCAGATGAAGTATCCATTTTATTAATATGATGTTTCTTCATTCTTTTCCTTCAACGTTCTTATCCGGTGAATTTTTGTGAAGATGCTCAAGAGCTCCAAGTTCATCATTCTTTTGTTCTCAAATTTTGCCGGTGGACGTAATTCAAGATTTCGGTGTTGATCTTATCCTTTCCTCTTTTCACAATGCTTCTTATTCCGGTGCACCAATTAATCATTCTCCTCTTGCTATTCATATCCGGAGTGCTGAAGATTCATAATTCAATTCTTAATCCGTTCAAATTATTTTTTGAGGATTGTTATCTTATTCAAGCCATTTAATTCAACCGGTGTAATATCTCTTCAGCAATCTTTTTCCAACGGTGATTTCTTTTGAGTGGGCCCTAACCCATAGGTCTTTTCCAGGATCTTACCTGACTCTTCTATTTTCTGGAGTTATACTTCAATTCTTTTCAAAGTGTGACGTAAGAATGATTCCCATCAGTCATATGACTTCTCCAAGATTGCTTCCAAATTCTTTTCATCATTGGTTCAACCATTTAATTCTTCATTCCGGAGTGCTCAACAATTCTTCATGGCATTTCTCGTCTTCACTCTCAACATTTGAAGATCGGAGAAGAGTTTTCTCTTAATTTTGACCCGTTCTCTTGATGAGTTGTGGTTTTAGCTTCATGCCATCCTCATTATTGTTTCGTTTGTGAGGAATTCTTTTATACCCATCCGAAGCGTTTCATGAATTCTTTTCATTATGTTCCTCCGAAGGCCATCATTTCAGAATATTTCTTCGTTCGCAGTTTTCAACTTCGTCCTCCAAATATTCTTCATCGATGTCTCTTCGTTCGTCTCCATATTCTTACGGTGGTTCTTTCAAGATTACCCTTCTGTTGTTATCGTTTTAATTCACTCGTTCTTTCATAATCCTACCGGTGGTTCGTTGAATAATTATCCGAGCTTGTGCTAGATCTCTCTTTAATCCTTTCCAACGAGAATAAGTAATATGCCAAATCCTTTGGTTGTCATCAATTTAAATTGGTGAAGGAGATGCATGACATAATTCTTATTCTTATTCCTTCAAGGTGATTTAATTCTTTTGTCTGGAGCTTGTTCATCATATCATATTCTTGGTCCTAAGTTCTTCATCTTGTTTTCCGGAGTTCCAAGTTATTTCAATTATATCTTTTCAAGCTCCATCTAATTCATCGCAGGCCTTGAATCTTATTCTTTTCATCTTTCACTTCTCATCCTTTTGTTATCGGAGTTCTCATGGTGGTTCTTATGTTAATTCATCCTCGTAGTCTTCATCAAGATTCTTGTTGGAGCTCAAGCGTTCTTCATCTTGCTTTCCAATTGCAATCCGCTCTACCTTATCTTTTCAGGTGGTGTTATGTCATTCTTGACAAGTCCTTCATGAATTACGATTCACAAGTTGTCAAGAATGAGATATTTAAAACCATCATTTTCTTTGTTCAGGAGATCTTTCCAACCCTTCAATTATTCGTTGGAGTAATCTTGGGTTATAATTCACCTAAAAGCTTTCCCTAAGGATTGTTGCTGTTTATGGTGCTCATAAATGACCCAAGTTCTTCATTTATCCTCTCGGTGAAAGAGTTTTTCATCTTCTTGTTGATCTCAATCCAATTAAATGTTTCCGTCAGTGGCTGGTTGTCACCTCTTAATTTTGAGATGTTTTCCATAAGCCCACATCAAGCTTATTAGTTTCGTTGTTGATTTTTCCATCAACTCCATTCAACCCTTCTTTGTAAGGATGCTCTTTCAAATTCAATTTTGAGAGTTGTCTTTTCTTCTCCGTTCTTTCCTCCGAACGACCTAGTATATATTCTTTCATTCCGGAGGCATTGTGATGTTGATCTCTCCAAACCATTATCTCGTTTTTATCAAGATCATATTCTCCCTTGCTTGTCTTTTTAACCGGAGTGTTGTATTCTTCCATTCAAGTTCCATCTTTTATCTAGTTTTTCCTCTCTTTTTCAACCGGAGTGCGGTATGAGTCTTTCTTACCCCTTGGGCCATTCTTTCAATTGTTTCAGAAGCTATATGCTGTTGATTTCATCAAGTATCACTCCATCTCCTCATGTTCTTGTTAATTACTTCCATTTTCAGACGGAGTGCTGTCCAAATTATGTCATTCTTTTCCTTGGCTATACCGTTGCAGTTTAATATTCTTTTGGTTCGTAAGCTCTTGTTTAATGTCTTTCAACCTTCAAGGTTCTCATAATGTTTCCTTGTTACTCTTTCTAACGGAGTGCTCTCAACTTCGTTCATCTCCGTTGCATTCTTCTTTCATTTTGTTCAACCTCTCAAGGTTCCTGGTTTCACTTGTCTGTCAAAGAAGCAACTTTGTTTTACCTCTTCCTCTTCCGTTTTTTACCCGGTGCCATCTCTAGGATCTCGGGTCGAGATCCTCTGTTAGTGTGGGAGAGTTGTGACGCCCGAATACCGACGTCCCAGAAGATTCCAGAAGATTCCATATGTTCCGGGTTTCCCGTGTGTTTCATTTGTGCTTGTGTTATTTATTTTTGCATTGCATCATGTCATCATGCCATCATGTCATATTTCTTTTGCATATCAACTTAAATAAATCGTGTGGACCGTCGGTCCATTTAAATCGAGGGAAGAATGACTTCTCTTTATAACATATAAAAAGCCTCTCAATATTATTAGGGAGCTATATTTATAAATATTCCATTCCTTGGAATCACCTATAACACGATTGCACCATTCTTCAATTTTCTTTCATCCAACTCAACTTCCTTTTCTTCCTTTGAGCCTTTAGTAAAATTGAGTTGCAATTTTACTTTATCCATGGATGTTCTGATTCTTCCCATAAATCATGCTATTGGACTGCCAGTTCCAAATCTGATCTCTTTTGGTCTCTTTTTAAATTGCTTCCAAATTCAAACAATTTGAGATTTTATTCAAAATTATTTGAATTGTATCTTCTAAACCCTTTCCAACCTTTTTTTTATTAAACCCTCTATATTTTCTGTCCCGAGAAAATATGTTGCGTGTTGGAATTCCACCTCTATCCTCTCCTTTTGCCTTTCTCTATTTTTTTTTAAAAATGCGAAGACCCCTTTATTTTATTTTTCCAGCCAGGCCAGTCCTTTTGGCCCAGGCCTCAGGCCCATCTGGCCCGACCGCTAGCCCTAGCTCCCGCTCCTCCCTCGACCCCTCAGCGCCGCCAGCTTCACTCCCCATCGCCTCGATTTCCTGGCCTCGCGCACGAGCCATCTCCTTCGCCCGAGCCCCTCGCCCGAGCCCCTCACCCCCTCGCTCTCTCCTCCTCCAGCCATGGCGCCAGCGCGCTCCTCTCCAGCACGACCCGCGCGCGCCTCCCTCCCTCCGGCCTCTGCATTGCGCCGAGCCGCGCGCCCTCCAGGCCGAGGGCCTTGCCGCGTCGTCCCCTCCACCGCGGGGCAACGAGCACCCCAAGCGCATCGCCGAGGCCGCCTGCGCCCTGCCTCTGCGCGCCTCCAGCCCCGTCCTCCCCGTCAAGACCAGCAGCACCGCACCCCTCTTCGAGCGCTCCGACCTCCAGCTCGCCTACAGGACCGCCCCGCCTGGGTCCTCTTCGCCTCTCCGCTCCGGGGCTCCATCCCGCCTCCTCGTCCAGTGCGACCCGCGGCCTCCTCCGCGCAGGCAACGGCTGCTCCAGCCTCCATCGCCTCCATCGCCAAGTTGCCGCTGCCACGGCCTCGTCGCCGTGCTGCCTCCTTTTGCTGCGAATGTTGTTCGCCAAGGCAGCAGCCTCCTCGCCGTGACAGAGACCCTTGGATGTTGCTGTTTTTTTTTTGACAAGTACCACTACCGTCGCCCGGAAACGGTGGATGCGCCAAGTACGTCTACGAACGGGAACGCCTACCGATGACTCAAGTAGACGCGCCAAGTACCTCTACGAACGTGTACGACTACCTTCGGTGAAGAAACGAGTACAACTACTTCCTCTCCGATGAACGAGAACAACTACTTCCCTCTACGGCATGTACCACTACCGTCGCCCCGTGTACCACGACTCGTGTACCACTACTACCACTACTACGCCTTCTTCCTCTACGTATCGCGAGAACGACTACTTCCACTACGATCTCAAACCGCCCCGAAACGCACGCTTCGAAGGCATAACCCCGAGACGATGTCCCGTGAGATGCTTGTGTTGTAAGAGATGCTTCACTTGTGTGCACCGTGCCCGTTTAGTCTTTTGTCGTGCTCCTCGGTTGCCTCGTCGCCGACTCGTGGGAACCCGGCAACGGGATCACCCCATCTTTCTTCTTGTTCCGCTCGCTCTCCGCCACCTTTTCTTTTGCACCGGTCTCTCAACGAGTTACCGGAACCGAGATGTTGCGTTGCATCATTTTCGGATCGTTGCCGTGGCACCCTTTCCTTCCACCACGGTGACAATACTTCATATCTCTCTTGTCAACCTCTCTCTAATAATTGCATAAACCTGATCATATCATCCGCATCATGTTAACAACATTATATGTGTGAATTGTTGTTTGTTTATAACTACTAAACATGCTCATGAGGAGTTTCCAGAACTTGTTGTTGTTTTTCCGGCCTCATTTAAATTGCCTAAATAGTGTAGTTTTATTATGCTTCACCTCTTGCCATGTTAAAAACATTTAATCTTGTCTTGTAAATAAACGAGAGTCAACTAAATAATTAAATGTGGTGTTTCATCAATATGCAACTCGTTGCATATTCAGCTCCACTTAACTTGTAGTTTTGTTTGTGCCCTTTTGCCATGCCATGCATATTTAAACCGGACATGCATCATACTTGGATGTGCATCGTATGCCATGTTTATGCTTGTATGTTTACCGTGTTGTTTGCTTCTTTCCGGTTGCTTTTCTTGTTAGCTTCGGATTCGTTCCGGAGTTGTGAGGATTCGCTCGACTATGTTGCTCCGTCTACTTCGTGGACCCGTTCTTCTCCCTTGTGGAATTCCAGGCAAGATGACCGAACCCGGATACCATTACTATTTTTGCCTATTGCTAGAAGTCTCGATCTATAGTTTTGCCTCGATGCCCATGTCTTTCCGGTCAGCCTCCTATTGTAACCATGATCCTGTCTAACCACCCTACCTATGCAAACCATTGATTGGCTATACGTAGGCTCGCTCAGCCCCTCTTATAGCGTTGCTAGTTGCAGGTGAAGATTGAAGATGCTTGCTTCATGTTGAAGTTTGTTGGGTTATATCACACTATATAAATGCTTAAATGAAATCATCTATATATTGGCAAGGGTGGAAGGCTAAGCCTTGTGCTTGGTGATTTGTTCCACTCATGCCGTTAGGAACCGTATAAACCGGTGTTATGTTCCTTGATTATGCGTTCCTCACACGGTTGGGGTTTATGGGGCCCCCTCGATAAACCGCTAAGTGCTAAGTCTTTTCCAGCAAGTCCCAACATTGGTACTATTCGCCTAATAACTAATAAAACTTGCATAGGGGCTAGCTATCCCTTTTATTTTTAATCAACAACCCCGGGCCAGTGCTCCACATGAGTGTTGGTCCGAACCGGGGGTTCTGCGGGGCCACCACGAGGAAACTCGAAGTTTGGTAAAAACCTGTAGAATCGCCCATCCGGTCGTGTCCTGAGACTAGATACGCGCGGCTACCTATTAGGGTATCGACACACCGGGAGGATTTGCTGGATTAGCCTTACCATAGTTCGGAGTATCTTGAGCACGGGATTCCGAGAATACTCGGGTCTTCCCACCTTGGAGTTGCGACTCCGCGGATCGTGGGCTTGTCATGGGCCAAGTTGGAACACCCCTGCAGGGTTATGAACTTTCAAAAGCCGTGCCCGCGGTTATGTGGCGGATGGGAGCTTGTTAATATCCGGTTGTAGATAACTTGACACCTTGTTCCAATACACTACCAGCGTGAGTACCGTGACTGTCATTTTCCGAAAGGGTTTCGGGAGATGAACACGGTGGGGTTATGTTTGACATGATTAGTTTAGGATCACTTAGTGATCATCTCTCGACCGAGGCACCTTCTCTTCTCGCTCTCTTTTACGTAAGCTAATGCTAGTTGCTGCTGCAGACTCTTGTTGTTCCTTCACCTCTGTTTCTTTCTTCAGCCTTGTCCACACCCAAGGCTTAAATAGTCGTGTTACCCGGGAACGGGATTGCTGAGTCCTCGTGGCTCACAGATACTACAACACCAGATGCAGGTTCAGCCGAGTTTGAAGCAGGAGCAGGATTAGTACTTCGCTGGGAGCTCGATGAAGAGTTTGGCCGTATGCTTGTGACGTTTTTCGACGATCAGTAGTGGTTTCTACTAGGATTCGATCTAGACCTCTAGCTTTATGTTGTTTTGGTATCTTTCTTTTGGATCTTCGCCCGTAGTCGGGTTGTGATGTTCTGAATGATGTTTTGCTTATGTAATGTATTGTGTGAAGTGGCGAGTGTAAGCCAACTATCTCCTTTTGCATTTTTAATCCCTCTTTTACATGAGTCGTGCAAAGATACCAAACTTGAGATCATTCCAGAATGGGCTTATACCTTTAAGTCGTGCCTCGACACATAGGAGGTATAGTCCCATCCTGGGCATTACAACCAGTGAGCCAAGGCAGCCCTAGCGAGCTCTGGTGTAGAACCATTGCCGCTGCCACAGGCGCGTAGCTTGTCGTCCCCATGTATCCCAGTACAGAGGTCAGCTCTGCCGAGAGATGAGCAGCTCAGGCATCACGACTGCGCTGCTACCCTTGCAGCCTACATGCACCCAACAGTGATGGGTAGTGGCCCGGCCATCCCCAAGTGCGATGACTCCGCCTCCTCAAGGATGACCTCCACATCCCCCTGCAGCCCCAGATACGACAATATCGCCGGCTATCGGACGTCCTCCCGCCTCCCGGCTACACTGCATGCCCCTTTAAATAGTGTTCATGTTGGTAGGGTCATAAATAGTTACTCTGGCATTCTCTATTACATTGTTGATCCAAAAGCACACGTGTAGTATCATTGTTATACCTACATATGCATACCAATGTGATTATTTCAAGGATGTTGCAAAGCTTTCACTTTCCTTTAAACTTGCAGAATTTTCCATTTGTCCTGAAGTTGGCTAGGGACATTGGCCAGATCAAAAATTTCATTTGAAATACTAGCAAGAAAGGAGCAGATTAATCAGTTATGTATGGTTCTCTATTTTTTTCATCACAAGGCATAAAGCGTTCAATATATCGATTCACTGACTTTTGTTGCTAATTTCTATCTAATGTGCAATTTAAAAAAAATCCATCAATGTAGACTCGTGGGATTGTTCAAGCTTTTCTGAATGTGCTTGTTGGGAAGGCCAAATGATTTCCCAAAGAGAAGTGAAGATGGTGCTCTAACCTTCCTCTCTTGTTTTCTTTGAAATGATCTAATGTCTCTAGGTAATGTTGTTGTTCTACTGAAGGCAACTTCTGGCATTTCTTCATGAGATACTATAGACAACCATGACACTGAAGGCGTTCTCCTTTGCCATGAGGCCAACGCCGATCCAGGTGCCATCAACTCTGTAACCATGTTTGTTTATATTTGTACACGTATGCTTGATAACTTTGTACGCCTGCAGCCCGAGGACGAATCATTTGTGTAGTGTGTCATGGTAGTATTTTTCTTCCAATTTTATATTTATATACGATGAAAATAAATGTAGAAAGCACAAGTAGACTGAATTCTTGCCTCACTGTGCTAGGTGATATATCTCTATCTATTTTGCCCATGCCATGTTGTCACGTGATTCATCCGTTAAGGAATATTAATCCATATGTTGCTTTATGATATAAATGTGAGATTATTTATTCTTAATTATGAGTCTTTTCCTTTAACTTCCATTGTTACAAATTTGATGGTGCTCCTGGTTCCAGGGTGTGCCTACTTATTTTTGTGGGCATACTAAAAGTTCAGAAACTCTCATGGTCGGAATAATAACAAAGTAGCCAATTCGTAGACCCCATTTATTGTCATCTTTGATAAAGTTCAGTGCTCCAAAATTTGCATGATGAAGGATTGCTAGTTATTTATTTAGATTCATGTTTTGGTGGGATATCAACAATTTTCTGTATATCTAAATGAACCGGCTTATGTCTGGAACACACGCTCTGCATGGTTTTTTTCTGGAAAACTCCTGCCACGTCAAGGAATACAGTTTTACCTTTTCTATGATTGTCAATCTGCCTTTCAATGATGGAACTTCCCTTGGATTGCATGGAGAAGAGGCATCTAAATAATTCTAGAGATGGAGATAGTTAAATAATAGATCAATAAAGTATTTGCAATGGAAATTGCCATTCTGGGTCGGGTGCATTTGGAATGTATGCAATGGCAACATCACTATTGATGGAATCAAGGGCCTGTAAATTCCATAGTTTTAAATAGCCAAAGCTATAGCCTTTTTAGCATGGTGCCGCTAAATGGTCTCATGTACAAATAGCCCGCTGTAGCTGATTTTGAGGTTCGCCGCTATTTGGCATAGCCCGCTATTTAGAACATTGGTAAATCCCCCCTCCCATTCCCAGCTTATAACTCAATTCCATGTGACTGAGAGTACGCTAATCATCAAAAAATCTCACTTTGATTATATCCATGAAACTGTTGGTGTTAACTTTTTGACCATATATTCCCGCAGCAACGCGCGGGGAATTGTCTAGTTAAGGAGACACAAGAGCTCAAGCTTGGGGATGCCCAAGGCATCCCTACTTAACATTTAAAGAAGTATCAAGCATCTAAGCTTGGGGATGCCCAGGTTGGCATCCCACCTTTCTTCATCAAGAATTGTCGGTTAGTATCGGTTGAGCCTAACTTTTTGCTTCTTCACATGATGTGTGCTATCCTTGGAATTTCATTTTTTTTCTTTCTATTTTAAGAATATCCCAAGATCTGAAAATTTTAAATGAGAGAGAGTCTTCACATAGCTACATAATTATTCAACTACTAATTAATCTTCACTTTTATCTTTCGGAGTAGTTTCTCATTTACTCTCATGCTTCACTTATATCTTTTTCAGAGTCTTATAAATAGTAATGGTAACATGCACTTGTTATGAAATTGGTCCTAATACGATAGGCATCCAAGGGAGATATAATAAAAACTTTCATAAAGCGCATTGAATATATGAGAAGTTTGATTCCTTCCAATTGTTTTGAGATATCAAGATGGCGATATTAGAGACATGCTAGTGAGTAGATTGTGGAGTAGTAAAGTACTTGTGTTAAGGTTTGTGATTCCCGTCGCATGCATGTATGGTATTCCCATTATGTGATGAAGTTGGAGCACAATTTATCCTTGATTGTCTTTCTTTGTGTGAAAGTTGGGAGCGCGCGATGGTTAACTCCTACCAACCTCTCCCCCAGGAGTATGCATAGCACTACTTTGCTTCGAGGGCTAACAAACCTTTTGCATAAGTATCTGAGTTCTTTATGACTAATGTTGAGTCCATGGATTATACACACTCTCACCCTTCCACCTTTGCTAGCCTCTCTAGTGTCGCGCAACTTCCGCCGGTGCACTAAACCCTCCTTATACCTTTCCTCAAAACAGCCACCATACCTACCTATTATGGCATTTCCATAGCCATTCCAAGATATATTGCCATGCAACTTCCACCGTTCCACTTATTATGACACATACCATCATTGTCATATGCATGAGGCATTCATATAGAGTCATAATTTTGTTCTAATTTTGAGTTATAATTTTGAGTTGTAAGTAAATAAAAGTGGGATGATCCTAATTATTAGAGCATTATCCCATGTGAGGTTTATAAAAAAAGGGGCCAAATAGCCCAAATAAAAAAGAGAGGCCAAAGATCCCAAATACAAAATGAGAGGCCAAAGAGCACAAACTAAAAAAAAGAGAAAAAGAGAAAAGCGAAAATGTTATTATCCATTTTGCCACACTTCTGCTTCAAAGTAGCACCATGTTCTTCCTGATAGAGAGTCTCCTATGTTGACACTTACATATATTACTAGTGGGGATTTATCATTTTAGAACTTGGCTTGTATATTCCAATGACGGGCTAACTCAAATGCCTGAGGTCTTCATGAGCAAGCAAGTTGGATGCACACCCACTTAGTTTTATTTTTGAGCATTCATACACTTATAGCTCTAGTGCATCTGTTACATGGCAATCCCTACTCACTCGCATCGATATAAATTGATGAGCATCTCCATAGCTCATTAATTTGCCTAGTTGATGTGAGACTTTATCCCTTTTTTGTTTATTTACCACCTTCTATTCCACCTATAGTGCTATGTCCATGGCTCACGCACATGTATTGCGTGAGACTTGAAAATGCTGAAGCATGTTAAAAAGTATGAAGCAATTGCTTGGCTAACACCGGGGTAGTACATGATTTATACTTTGTGTTGAGAAGAGGGAGCATAACAAGGCTATATGATTTTGTAGGAATAACTTTCTTTAGGCATGATATTTTGAAATACATGATTGCTTGTTAAGTATGCTTGACGTATTTTTTTTATGTCAATATTACACTTTTGTTTTGAATCGTACAGATCTGAATATTCGTACCACATAAAGAAAGATTACATGATAGTGTCAAGAAAATGCATTGTTCGAACCATTACATGTGAATTCATTGCCACTTTATCAAGAAGAGTTTCATGAGAAAGAGTTGTTGTTATGATTCTAGGAAAAGTGATTGAAATTATCATTGATCAAGCTTATACACTATACTAGAATTTACACTTCATAAATTATTTCTTTTATCATTTACTTACTCGAGGACGAGCAGGAATTAAGCTTGGGGATGCTGATATGTCTCCAATGTATCTACAATTTATGAAGTATTCATGGAATGTTTACAACAATTTTTATGGCTTTTGTATGATTTGATTAGAGCTAACCCGGACCAGCGTTGTTTTTAGCAAAACTACTGGGGTGTCATTTCTTGTGCAGAAATAGAAGTTCTTGGAATGGGCTAAAAATTTACGGTGATTTTTTATGGACCAAAGGAGACCCCTGAAGCACCGAAGCTGGTCCAGGAAGTAGACGAGGTGGACACAAGCCAGGGAGGCATGCCCTACCCCCAGGGCCCTAGCTCCCGGCTTCTGGGCCCCTCGAGCACCCCCTTGACGTGAGACCAACGCCAAAAATTTCTATAAATACCAAAAACCCCAGAAAGAACCCTAGATGAGAAGTTCCGCCACCCTAAGCCTCTGTAGCCATGAAAAACTATCGGGACCCCGTTCTGGCACCCTGCCGGAGGGGAAAATCATCAACGGAGGCCGTCTTCATCATCCCGGCGGCCAGCATGATGAGGAGAGAGTAGTCCACCCTCAGGGCTGAGGCTTTGTACCAATAGCTATGTATTTTATCTCTATCTCTGTTGTGTTTTTGATTTGGCACGATCTTGATGTACCACGGGCTTTGTTATTATAGTTGGATCTTATGGCGTTCTTCCCTCTCTACCTTGTGATTAATTGAGTCTTTTCCTTTGAGGTTTTGTTATGTCGGATTGAATCTTTGGATGTGAGAGCACTTGATGTATGTCTTGCGATGGGATATCCATGGTGAAAATGGGATGTTCTATTGATCCACTTGATGTATCTTTTGGTTATCAACTTGTAGATTCCCGTGGTGACATTGGGGTAATCTATGCATAGGGGTTGGTACGCGTTTTCATATTCCTTTCTCCGATAGAAATCTCGGGATACTCTTGAAGTTCTTTGTATTGGATTGAATATTATGAATCTAAAATTGTGTGATGCATATCATATAATTGACCCATGGATACTTATGGTGACGTTGGAGTATCTAGGTAACATTAGGGTTGATTGATGTGTGTCATGTGGTGTTGTTTTAGTACGAACTCTAGGGTTGTTTGTGACACTTATAGGAATAGCCCAATAGATTGATCGGAAAGAATAACTTTGAGGTGGTTTCATACCCTACAAGCAATTTCATCTTATGTTCTACGCAATAGGAACTTTGGAGTGATTCTTTGTTGCATGTTGATGGATTGTTATATGATCTAATTATTTTATCATTGTTGAGAGGTTTTGCGCTAGTAAAAGTATGAACCCTAGGCCTTGTTTTGAAGCATTGCAATACCGTTTTTGCTCACTTTTACTACTTGCTACCTTGCTATTTTTATGTTTTCAGATTACGAAAACCTATATCTACTATCCATGTTACACTTGTATCACCATCTCTTCGCCAAACTAGTGCACCTATACAATTTACCATTGTATTGGGTGTGTTGGGGACACAGAAGATTTCTTGCATTTGGTTGCAGGGTTGTTTGAGAGAGACCATCTTCATGAGACGCCTCCCACGGATTGATAAACCTTAGGTCATCCACTTGAGGGAAATTTGCTATTGTCCTACAAAACTCTGCGCTTGGAGGCCCAACATGAGTCTACAAGAAGAAAGGTTGCATAGTAGACATCAGGAACGGGTAGCTAATCTGCTCTTCCTCCTATTGTTCTTCGCTCACCTCCTCATATTTTTCATCTAATGAGCTCACAGTGTCATCAATTTCTTCTTCCATAGATTCCTGCAAAATATTAGTCTCTTCTTGGACAGTGGAAACTTTCTCAATAAACTCATTAATATCGGCATTATATTCATAATTCTCATAGCAATATTTAAGTATAGCAAAAAAATTGGTCTGTAAACAACATCATCAAAATCTTCAAACTTTTCAAATAAAGATTCAAATTCATAAGCACCCTTAAAAGCAATGAGTTCTTCTACTCGTTCCACGTCATAGTAATCATATATACCATTAGCATAAGAAGCCAAGGTTTCATTATCATTAAATTCACATGAAAAGGGAAGGTGTGGAGCCTTCATCCTAGAGAAAGAAGTATAATCATATCTCAAGCATAGATTCCAAGCATACCAATGCAACATTTCAGTTTGATCCCATAAGAGTTTCCCTTTTTGAGTCAAGCGATAATCCCTAAAGTATTCACGTTGATCCAACGTGTCTCCCATTATCAAGTTGAATGGGGTTTTCTCAGGATTATCAAAGTAGTTTTTAATATTTTCCAAATAATGAGCATCGAGGGTTTTAGGAGGTTCCCCATCTGCATGAGTAGCAAGTACAACTAATTTTTTGGTATTTCGTGTTCCATACCATAACTAAAGATAGAGAACAACTTAGAACAGAAAATAAAATCTACTTAGTTATAAAGCAAACAAGCACACACAAGAATATTCACCCCACGCTATTGCTCCCCGGCAACGATGCCAGAAAAAGGTCTTGATAACCCATAAGTATAGGGGATCAATTGTAGCCTCTTTCGATAAATAAGAGTGTCGAACCCAACAAGGAGCTAAAGGTAGAACAAATATTCCCTCAAGTTCTATCGACCACCTATACAACTCTATGCACACTTAATGTTTGCTTTACCTAGAACAAGTATGAAACTAGAAATACATTGTAGGTGAACTAGGATAAGTTTGCAAGATAATAAAGAGCACGTAAATAAAAGTTAGGGGTTGTTTAGACAAAGAAACAATTAAGTTAGTTTTAGTAGAGAGCTTTTTGTCACAAGAAAGTTATTTGTCCCTAGGCAATCGATAACTAGAATGGTAATCATTATTGCAATTTTATATGAGGGAGAGGTATAAGCTAACATACTTTCTCTACTTGGATCATATGCACTTATGATTGGAACTCTAGCAAACATTTGTAACTACTAAACATCATTAAGGTAAAACCCAACCATATCATTAACATATCAAGTCCTCTTTATTCCCATACACAGCAACCCACTTATTACTCGGGTATGTCCTTCTGTCACTCGCGCCACCCACCATAAGAAAATCATGAACGTATAGAAACACCCACAATTTCAGATTCATAATATTCAATCGAACACAAAGAACTTTAAAGAGTGCCCCAGTATTTCTATCGGAGAGACAAATACGAAAACATGCATCAACCCCTATGAATAGATTACCCCAATGTCACCTCGGGAATCTGCGAGTTGAGGGCCAAAACATACATCAACTGAATCAATATGATATCCCATTGTCACCACGGATATTCATACACAAGACATACATCAAGTGTTCTCAAATCCATATAAGTGTTCAGTCCGATAATAGTGAAACCTGAAAGGTAAAAACTCAATTCCTCACAAGAAGATAGAGAGGGGGAAAACACCATATGATCCAACTATATTAACAAAGCTCGCGGTACATCAAGATCATGCCAAATCAAGAACACGAGAAAGAGAGATCAAACACATAGCTACTGGTACAAACCCTCGGTCCCGAGGGTGGAGTACTCCCTCCTCATCATGATGGCTGCTGGGATGATGAAGATGGCCTCCGGTGATGATTTCCCCCTCCGGCAAGGTGCCGGAACAGGGCTCCAGATGGTATTTCAAAGGTGCAGGGCTGTGCGGCGACGGAGTCCAAGGTCTAGGGCTGTGCTCCAGATGGTTTCTCTATTTATAGGATTTTTTGGCATCGACCTCACGCTAAGATGGGCCACGAGGGGCCCACTACCCACTAGAGCGCACTAGAGGGGGTGGCGCACCCTGGTTCCTAGTGGCCACCTCCTTCACCTTCTGGTCCTCCCACAAATCTTCTAGTGCCTCTTTTGTTCCAAAAAAAATTCGTCGAAAAGTTCGGCTGCATTTGGAGAACTTTTATTTCTGCGCAAAAAACAACACCAAGGTAGCTCTGCTAAAAACTGCGTCAGTCCGGGTTAGTTCCATTCAAATCATACCAAAACCATATAGAATTTTTGTAAACATGGCATGAATATTTCATAAATTATAGATATGTTGGAGATATATCATCTACAACAGTAGCAGTCCTCGAGTAGGTAAATGGTAAAAGAAATAATTTATGAAGTGTGAATGCTAGCATAGTGCATAAGTTTGATCAATGATAATTTCAATCACTTTTTCTAGCATCATAACAACAACTCTTTCTCATAAAACTCATCATGATAAAGTAGAAATCGATTGACATGTTATGGTTCAAATAATGCATTCTCTTAAAACTTAACAACCTATGTTGTTAGTCACCAAACAATTGCAATTCAACTTATTCTCAACAAAGTCTAAGTAAGAGCTCCACATACTCAGTCATCATCAGTCTTCTGATTGCTAGTACTCAAAGCATATGTTTAGAACAAATGGCATACCCATCGAACAAAGAGAAAGATATGGGCTTAAGGTTTCGCCTCCCAACTCATTTATCATAGAGATAATTGTCAACAATAATAATTCATGATCAAATATATCTGACTAGCCATGTGCCTATATCTTTCCCACCACATGATGCTTGCCAAGTAGAGAATAATTGAGGTTGAAATGAGAATGCGTACCATTGACTCTTGCATAAAATTAAATACTGAAAAGTAAAAGATAGGCCCTCCCTTGAGGGAAGCAGATGTTGTCATGTGTTTTTTGTTTTTGGATGTGGTAGCTCTTAATGCAAAGGAACGTCACGTTATATTGCCCCTTGTGATAGCAACCTTTATTATGCAATCCGTCGCTTTTATTTCTTTACCATCACAAGTTCGTACAACACTTATTTTCCCTTGCACTAAAAGATCATTCATATTAAGGAGCAAGTTTTATGAACATATAATTTCAACTTCATGATACTCAATTCATTCAACAATTTACTTATAGTATATAAGTGAAGCACACAAGTAGATGAAAAACTACTCCAAAAAAGATATAAGTGGAGATCAAGCGAGTAGTTAAGTAAATGGGTGGCTATTTGAAGACTCTCTCTCATTTAAAAATTTCAGATCTAAAGTATTTTATTAAAATAGCAAGCAAAACAAAATAGAATGACATTCCAACAATACCACACATCATGCGAAGAAGCAAAAACTTAGGCTCAACCGATACTGACCGATAATGGTTGATGAAGAAAGTGTTGGGGAACGTAGTATTTAAAAAAATTCCTACGAACATGCAAGATCTATCTAGGAGAAGCATAGCAACGAGCGGGGAAGTGTTTTTACATACCCTCGTAGACCGAAAGCGGAAGCGTCTAGTAACGCGGTTGATGTAGTCGAACGTCTTCGCGATCCAAACGATCCAAGTACCGAACATACGGCACCTCCGTGTTCGGCACACTTTCAGCTCGATGACATCCCACGAGCTCTTGATCTAGCAGAGGCTCGAGGGAGAGTTTTGTTAGCACGGTGGCGTGGTGACGGTGATGATGAAGTTACCGGCGTAGGGCTTCGCCTAAGCACTACGAAGATATGACCGAGGTGTTAAATTGTGGAGGGGGGCACCGCACACGGCTAAAAGATCAACTTGTGTGTCCTAGTGTGCCCCCTCCCCACATATATAAAGGAGGTGGGGAGGAGGCCGGCCGGCACCTAGGGCACGCCATAGGGGGAGTCCAACTAGGATTCCCAATCCTAGTTGGACTCCCCTTCCTTTTCCAAGAGGGGGGAGGGAAGGAGGAGGAGAGGGAGAAGGAAAGAGGGGGGTGCCACCCCCTCCCTAGTCCAATTCGTACTTGCCATGGGGGGCGCGACCACCCCTTGTGGCCCTTCTCTCCTTTCCTCTAAGGCCCATGAAGGCCCAATACTTCCCCGGGGGGTTCTAGTAACCCCTGGGTACCTCGAAAAATATCTGAACCTATCCGAAACCATTCCGGTGTCCGAATACCTTTGTCCAATATATCAATCTTTATGTCTCGACCATTTTGAGAGTTCTCGTCATGTCCGTGATGTCATCCGGGACTCCGAACCAAATTCAGTCATCAAAAACACATTACTCATAATACAAATCATCATCGAACGTTAAGCGTGTGAACCCTACGGGTTCGAGAACTATGTAGACATAACCGAGACACATCTCCGGTCAATCACCAATAGCGGAACCTGGATGCTCATATTGGCTCCTACATATTCTACGAAGATCTTTATCGGTCAAACCGCATAAAAACATATGTTGTTCCCTTCGTCATCGATATGTTACTTGCCCAAGATTCGATTGTCGGTAACATCATACCTAGTTCAATCTCGTTACCGGCAAGTCTCTTTACTCATTCCGTAATACATCATTCCGTAACTAACTCATTAGTCATATTGCTTGCAAGGCTTATAGTGATGTGCATTATCGAGAGGGCCCAGAGATACCTCGCCGACACTCGGAGTGACAAATCTTAATCTTGATATATGCGAACACCACAAACACCTTCGGAGACACCTGTAGAGCATCTTTATAATCACCCAGTTACGTCGTGACATTTGATAGAACACAAGGTGTTCCTCCGATATTCGGGAGTTGCATAATCTCATAGTCAGAGGAATATGTATAAGTCATGAAGAAAGCAATAGCAATAAAACTAAACGGTCATTATGCTAAGGTAACAGATGGGTCTTCTCCATCACATCATTCTCCTAATGATGTGATCCCGTTGATCAAGTGACAACACATGTCTATGGTTAGGAAACTCAACCATCTTTGATTAACAAGCTAGTCTAGTAGAGGCATACTAGGGACACTCTATTTCGTCTATGTATTCACACATGTATCAAGTTTCCGGTTAACACAATTCAAGCATGAATAAAAGACATTTATCATGATATACAAGGAAATATAGTTAAAAACTTTATTATTGCCTCTAGGGAATATTTCCTTCAGTCTCCAAGTTGCACTAGAGTCAATAATCTAGATTACATAGTAATGATTCTAACACCCATGGAGTCTTGGTGCTGATCATGTTTTACTCGTGGAAGAGGCTTAGTCAACGGGTCTGCAATATTCAGATCCGTATGTATTTTGAAATCTCTATGTATCCCTCCTTGACTTGATCACGGATAGAGTTGAAGCATCTCTTGATGTGCTTGGTTCTGTTGTGAAACCTGGATTCCTTCGCCAAGGCAGTTGTTCAAGCGTTGTCACAAAAGATTTTCATTGGACCCGATGCACTAGGTATTACACCTAGATTGCATATGAATTCCTTCATCCAGACTCCTTCATTTGCTGATTCCGAAGCAGCTACGTACTCTGCTTCACACGTAGATCCCGCCAGGACGCTCTGCTTGGAACTGCACCAGCTGACAGCTCAATTGTTCAACAAAATACCTATCCAGTTTGTGACTTAGAGTCATACGGATCAGTGTCAAAGCTTGCATCCATGTAACCGTTTACGGCGAGCGCTTTTTCACCTCCTTAAACAAGAAACATATCCTTCGTCCTTTTCAGGTACTTCAGGATGTTCTTGACTGCTGTCCAGTGATCCACTCCTGGATTACTTTGGTACCTCTCTGCTAGACTTATAGCAAGGCACACATCAGGTCTAGTACACTGCATTCCATACATGATAGAACCTATGGCTGAAGCATATGGAATGACTTTCATTTTCTCTTTATCTTCTGCAATGGTCGGGCATTGAGCCTGACTCAACTTCACACCTTGCAACATAGGCAAGAACCCTTTCTTTGACTGATCCATTTTGAACTTCTTCAAAACTTTATCAAGGTATGTGATTTGTGAAAGTCCAATTAAGCGTCTTGATCTATCTCTAGATCTTGATGCCCAATATATAAGCAGCTTCACCGAGGTCTTTCATTGAAAAATTATTATTCAAGTATCCTTTTATGCTGTCTAGAAATTCTACATCATTTCCAATCAAAAATATGCCATCCACATATAATATCAGGAATGCTACAGAGCTCCCACTCACTTTCTTATAAATACAGGCTTCTCCAAAAGTTTGTATAAAACCATATGCTTTGATCACCTCATCAAAGCGTATATTCCAACTCCGAGATGCTTGCACCAGTCCATAGATGGATCGTTGGAGCATGCACACTTTGTTAGCACCTTTAGGATCGACAAAACCTTCTGGTCGCATCATATACAACTCCTCTTTGAGATATCCATTAAGGAATGCAATTTTGACATCCATTTGCCAGATTTCATAATCCTAAAATGCAGCAATTGCTAATGATTCGGACAGACTTAAGCATCGCTACGGGTGAGAAGGTCTCATCATATTCAACTCCTTGAACTTGTCAAAAACCTTTCGCAACAAGTCACGCTTTGTAGATAGTAACATTACCATCGGCGCAGTCTTCTTCTTAAAGATCCATTCATTTTCAATGGCTTGCCGATCATCGGGCAAGTCAACCAAAGTCCACACTTTGTTCCCATACATGGATCCCATCTCAGATTACATGGCCTCAAGCCATTTTGTGGGATATAGGCTCATCATCGCTTCCTCATAGTTCGTAGGTTCATCATGGTCCAGTAACATGACTTCCAGAACCGAGTTACCATACCACTCTAGTGCGGAACGCACTCTGGTTGACCTATGAGGTTTAGTAGTAACTTGATCTAAAGTTTCATGATCATCATCATTAGCTTACTCACTAATTGGTGTAGGAATCACTGGAACTGATTTCTGTGATGAACTACTTTCCAATTCGGGAGAAGGTATAATTACCTCATCAAGTTCTACTTTTCTCCTACTCACTTCTTTCGAGAGAAACTCCTTCTCTAGAAAGGATCCATTCTTAGCAACAAATATCTTGCCTTCGGATCTGTGATAGAAGGTGTACCCAAAAGTTTCTTGTGACGCCCGAAGACCAACGTCCTAGAAGATTCCAGGTGTTCCGGGTTCTCCCGTGTGTTTCATTTGTGCTTGTGTTATTTATTTTGCTTTGCATCATGTCATCATGCCATCATGTCTTTAATCTTTGCATCTCACTTAAATAAATTGTGTGGACCTTCGATCCATTTAAATCGAGGGAAGGATGACTTCTCTTTATAACATATCCTCCTAATATATGGAGCTATATAATTATTCCATTGCTTCGGAATCACCAACACACACTTGCATATCTTCCCCTATTTTGTTGGAACCACTTTTGTTGGGTTGGTAATATTCCATAAAGCCTTACAAAATGTTCCATCATTTATTTTCTTGTTCATGGCCTCTTTTCTTTTTAAATGTTGAACTCTCTCTATTTTTTCTGCTAAAGAAAAAAATAAGGAGAGAGATAGGCCATCTGGGCCTCAGCTTCCCTCCCCGCGGCCCAGGCCTCCCTAGGCGGCCCTTTCGCCCCAAGGCCCACGGTCGAGCCGCCTCCTAACCCTAGCTCCAGGGTCCTTCGACCGCATCCCTCCTCGCTCTTCCCAGCGCCGCAGCGCCTCGCTCCCTCCTCCTCGTAGCGCCGCAGCCCCTCGCTCCTCATCGCCCCAGCGCCCGGTCTCCCTCTCCCCTCGACCTCCCTCTCGTCCCCACTCCTCCTCCATCGCCCCGCATCGCCAGGCCGAGCGCCGCCGCGCCATGGCCCCTATGCCCTTCCCTTCCGGCCTCCTCCGTCGCCAAGGCCGCAGCCCCGACGCGCCCCGTCCTCAAGCCACCCCGCGCCTAGCGTCGCGAGGGCCTCGTCCTCCCGCGCCGAAGCAGCCCGACCGGCTAGGAGCCGCACCGTCCGCCGCCTCGTCGCCGCCAAGGCCTCTCCAGCCGCGGGCCTGCGCATCCCCGCCTCCGCGCGGCTCCTCCACATCATCTCCAGCGCCGCCGCCCCTCCGCATCGTCCCGCACCGTTCCTCCAGCGCCTCGCCTCCTCCTCACTGCCCCGCTGCCGAGCGCCTCCAAGACCGCCGCCTGCCTCGGCCTCACGACCTGCACCTCTGTCCGTTCGCCCAGAGCTGCCCGTCGCATCATTCGGCTGCGCCTCGAGTTCAATCCCACGAAGCAACAAGTACATCTACGGCCGGTTACGTGAAGACCCCCAAGTTCGACTACTGAAAAAGGGAGCAGCACCAAGTTCCACCGTTGCAGTTTTCGTCAAGTACCTCTACGGAAAATGTGTACATCTACGAACGTGAACAACTACCGTCGCCGAGACCGCAAGTACCACTACATAAACGTGTACCCCTGCGTCAACGACGACTCGACAAGGACCCCGTCAGCAAGTACCACGACAAGACGAACGTGAACGACTACTACATGAACAAGTTCCACGACGACCCCGAATACCACTACGCTCGGCGATGCGACAAGTACCCCTACCAATGACCGCAAATGTCTTCTTCCACTACGTCCCTCGACGACTCGAACCGCTTCGAGAACGAAAGTTCTGAAGGTATAACCCCGAGACGATGAACCGTGGACGTTTGCTTGTGGTTGTATGAGATGTTTCCCGTGTGTGCTCCGTGCCCGAATCGTCTTTTGTCATGCTCCTCTGTTGCCTCATCGCCGACCCGTGGAAACCCGGTGACGGGATCACCCCACCTTTTCTTCTTGCATGACACGCTCTCCGCCACCTTTGCTTTTGCACCGGTCTCTCAACGAGTTACCGAAACCGAGATGTTGCCGTTGCGGCATTTTCGGATCGTTGCCGTGGCACCCTTTCTTTCCACCACGGTGACTAATACTCCGTATCATCTTCATATCTCTTCATGTTAATGTTTAACTAAATTGCATAAACTTGATCATGGTATCTGCATCATGTTAACAACATTAAAATGTGTGAATTGTTGTTTGCTTAAGATTGCTAAACATGCATATGGGGATTTTCCCGGAATTGTTGTTGTTTTTCCGGCCTCATTTAAAATGTCTAAATAGGTAGTTTGTTTTTGCTTCACCTCTTGCCATGTTAACAAACATTTAATCTTGTCTTGTAAATAAACGAGAGTCAGCTAAATAAATAAAATGTGTTGTTTCGTCAATATGCAACTCGTTGCATATTGAGCTCCACTTAACTTGTAGTGTTGTTTGTGCACTCTGCCATGCCATGCATATTTAAAACATGACATGCATCATGCTTGCTTGTGCATTATGACATGCTTATGATTGTGTGTTTACCGTGTTATTTGCTTCTTTCCGGTTTGCTTCTCTCGTTAGCTTCGGTTCTATTCCGGAGTTGTGAGGATCCGTTCGACTACTTCTTGGACCCGTTCTTCTCCCTTGCGGAATCCCAGGCAAGATGACCATACCCTTGGATACCTTTACTATCATTGCCATGCTTAGTGTCTCGATGCTATCGTTACATGTCGCGCTACCCATCATTATTTGTCAGCCTCTCCTTGTTGCCATGAAACCTCTAACCTTTGAAACCTTCCTAGCAAAAACCACTGTTTGGCTATGTTACCCGCTTGCTCAGCCCCTCTTATAGCGTTGTTAGTTGCAGGTGAAGATGAAGTTCGTTCCAGGAGGGAACTTGTTGTTGGAATATCACAATATCTCTAATTATTATTAACACACCTATATACTGGGCATGGGTGGAAGGCTTGGCCTTTTGCTCGGTGTTTTGTTCCACTCATGCCACCTTAGGCGCCGATAAACCAGCATTATGTTCCTTGATTTTGCATTCCTTACACGATGGGTGGATGGGGACCCCTTGACAGTTCGTCTTTGAATAAAACTCCTCCAGCAAGGCCCAACTTTGGTTTTAATTTGCTCATAATAACAACTTAATTAATTAATTAAATTGCATAGGGAGTTAGCGCTACCCGAGGATTCTTCTACATAGCAGGGGGGGCAGTGCTGATGGTGTTGGTCCCAAACAGGGGTTCTGCGGGGCCACCACGGGGAAACTCGAGGTTTGGTTTTACTCGTACTATCACCCATCCGGTCGTGGCCTGAGACGAGATACGCGCGGCTACTATCACGGTGTCGACACACCGGGAGGTCTTGCTGGACTTGTTTTACCATTGTCGAAATGTCTTGTGCACCGGGATGCCGAGCCTGATCGGTTTTCCCAAAGATAAGGGGTGATGATATTATATTTATCACTTCAGCTAATCGTGAAAGCTTGTGATGGGCTAAGTTGGGACACCCCTGCAGGGTTATAATCTTTTGAAAGCCGTGCCCGCGGTTATGTGGCAGATTGGAATTTGTTAATGTCCGGTTGTAGAAAACTTGACAGAGGATCCGAAGTAAAACACACAACTGTGTGAGTAACCGTGACTGTCTCTTTTCACTTTGAGAAGAGAACACGGTGGGGTTATGTTTGATTCGTATGTAGTTCAGGATCTTTAGCGATCACTACTAGTTGCGACCGTTTGCGTAGATGCTCATCTTATTCTTGTACTCGTAAGTTAGCCACCATATTATGCTTAGCGGCTGCTGCAACCTCACCACTTTACCTCTTCCTACCCATAAAGCTTTGCTAGTCTTGATACCCATGGTTATGGGATTGCTGAGTCCTCGTGGCTCACAGATACTACAACACCAGATGCAGGTTCAGCCGAGTATGATGCAGGAGATGGATCAGAACTTGACTGGGATCTCGATGAAGAGAGTGGTCGTATGCTTGTGACGTTTTTGACGATTAGTAGTGGTTTCTACTAGGGGCGATTCAGACCTGTGGCTTTATGTTGTTTTTGGTATCTTTCTTTTGTATCTTCGCCCGTAGTCGGGTTGTGACGTTTTGAATGATGTTTTGCTTATGTAATGTATTGTGTGAAGTGGCGAGTGTAAGCCAACTATCTCCTTTTGCTATTTCATCCCTATTTTTACATGAGTCATGCAACGATACCAAACTTGAGATCATTCCAGAATGGGCTTATACCTTTAAGTCGTGCCTCGACACGTAGGAGGTATAGTCCCATCCTGGGCATTATATTTCTGTTGGGTATCCTATGAAGACAAATTTCTCTGATTTGGGTTTGAGCTTATCAGGTTGAAGCTTTTTCACATAAGCATCGCAGCCCCAAACTTTAAGAAACGACAACTTGGGTTTCTTGCCAAACCACAGTTCATAAGGTGTCGTCTGAACGGATCTAGATGGTGCCCTATTTAATGTGAATGCGGCTGTCTCTAAAGCATAACCCCAAAACAATAGTGGTAAATTGGTAAGAGACATCATAGATCGCACCATATCCAATAAAGTACGGTTATGATGTTCGGACATGATACGTCTCCGTCGTCTCTATAATTTTTTATAGTTCCATGCCAATATTCTACAACTTACATATACTTTTGGCAACCTTTTATACTATTTTTTGGGACTAACATTTTGATCCAGTGCCCAGTGCCAGTTCCTGTTTGTTGCATGTTTTTTGTTTCGCAAAATATCCATATCAAACAGAGTCCAAACGGAATAAAAAAGGACGGAGATTTTTTGGAATATATGTGAATTTTGGGAAGTGGAACCAACATGAGACGATGCCCGAGTGGGCCACAAGGCAGGGGCCGCCCACCAGGGGCAGGCGCGCCCTGGGCCCTCGTGGACACTCCGTAAGGCAGTTGATGCCCTTCTTTCACCGCAAGAAATCTAATATCTGGATAAAATTGTGTCAAAAAATTAGCCCAATCGGAGTTACGGATCTCCGGGAATATAAGAAACGGTGAAGGGCCATAATCTGGGAACGCAAAAACAGAGAGAGACAGAGAGACAGATCCAATCTTGGAGGGGCTCTCGCCCCTCCACCGCCGTGGAGGCCATGGACTAGAGGGGAAACCCTTCTCCCACCTAGGGAGAAGGTCTAGGAAGAAGAAGAAGGACGGGGGCTCTCTCCTCCTCGCTTCCGGTGGCACCGAAGTGCCACCGGGGCCATCATCCTGTGACAGCGATCTACACCAACACCTCTGTCATCTTCACCAACATCTCCATCATCTTCCCCCATCTATCTACAGCGGTCCACTCTCCCGCAACCCGTAGTACCCTCTACTTGAACAAGGTGCTTTATGCTTCATATTATTATCCAATGATGTGTTGCCATCCTATGATGTCTGAGTAGATTATTGTTGTCATATCGGTGATTGGTGAATTGCTATGATTGATTAATTTGCTTGTGGTTATGTTGATGTCCTTTGGTGCCCATCATATGAGCGCGCGCGTGGATCACACCATAGGGTTAGTTGTATGTTGATAGGACTACGTATTGGAGGGCAAGAGTGACAGAAGCTTCAACCTAGCGTAGAAATTGACGCATACGGGATTGAAGGGGGACCAATATATCTTAATGCTATGGTTGGGTTTTACCTTAATGAACGATAGTAGTTGCGGATGCTTGCTAATAGTTCCAATCATAAGTGCATATAATTCCAAGTAAGGGATGACATGCTAGCAGTGGCCTCTCCCACATAAAACTTGCTATCGGTCTAGTAACGTAGTCAATTGCTTAGGGGCAATTACGCAACTCCTACCACCACTTTTCCACACTCGCTATCACTAACTTTATTGCTTCTTTATCTTAATAGCCCCTAGTTTATATTTACGTGCTCTTTATATTCTTGCAAACCTATCCAACAAAAACTACAAAGTGCTTCTAGTTTTATACTTGTTCTAGGTAAAGTGAACGTCAACCGTTCGTAGAGTTGTATCTGTGGTCGATAGAACTTGAGGGAATATTTGTTCTGCCTTTAGCTCCTCGTTGGGTTCAACACTCTTACTTATCGAAAGAGGCTACAACTGATCCCCTACACTTGTGGGTTATCAAGACCTTTTTCTGGCACCGTTGCCGGGGAGCAATAGTGTGGGGTGAATATTCTTGTTTGTGCTTGTTTGCTTTATCACTAAGTAGTTCTAATTTTCTTTTCTAAGTTGTTTTCTATCTTTAGTTATGGGTAGGAAACGCAAAATACCAAAAAATTAGTGGTACCTACTGAACCAATGGTTGAAGAACCACTCAAAATCTATCACGGTACTGAAGCTTATTACTTGGATCATCTTTGATCCCTATGTGCTCGGGCTGCCCCAACTAGCTTAGTTGAGGTGAAATCTTTAGATGAGCATGCTTGTTATGTGTGACACCGCATATCTGAAAAAGGGAAACTTTTACTGGATCAAATTCATCTTTTGCAATGCTATGCTTGGAATTTATGTGAAATTTATGATTTTACTTGTTGTTCTGAAGACCCTACGAAACACCTTCCCTACCAATCTGAGTTTAGTGATAATGGAATCGTATCTTCGTATGCTAAGGGTGTTTATAGTTACTATGATGTTCAACAAATAGAAGAATTTGTTGCTTTCAAGGGTGCTTATGAAATTGCTTCTTTTATTGAAAAATATGATGCTACTCTTTACAAATCTGAAAATTTTGCCATACTTAAATATTGTTATGATAAGTATGCTTCTAATGCCTATGTT
Source organism: Secale cereale (assembly GCA_902687465.1). Taxonomy (NCBI): domain Eukaryota; kingdom Viridiplantae; phylum Streptophyta; class Magnoliopsida; order Poales; family Poaceae; genus Secale; species Secale cereale. The sequence continues at coordinate 436,362,005 of LR738709.1, forward strand.
AAACCATATATTGAGGCCTACTCCGCTGTCCAAGAAGAGACTAATATTTTGCAGGAGTCTATGGAAGAAGAAATTAATGACATTGTGAGCTCATTGGATGAAAAATATGAGGAGGAGAGCGAAGAACAAAAGGAGGAAGAGCGGATTAGCTACCCGTGCCCACCTTCTAATGAGAGTAACTCTTCAACTCATACATTGTTTAATTTCCCGTCGTGCTTACTGATGGATGATTGCTATGATGATTGCTATGATCCCATTGATTCTTTTGAAATATCCCTTTTTAATTATGCCTGCTATGCTTGTGGCCAAGATGCCAATATGAATTATGCTTATGGAGATGAACTTGCTATAGTTCCTTATGTTAAACATGAGATAGTTGCTATTGCACCCACACATGATAGTCCTATTATCTTTTTGAATTCTCCAAACTACACTATATTGGAGAAGTTTGCACTTATTAAGGATTATATTGATGGGTTGCCTTTTTCTGTTACACATGATGATTTTGATGAATATAATATGCATGTGCTTGCTGCTCCTACTTGCAATTATTATGAGAGAGGAACTACATCTCCGCCTCTCTATGTTTCCAACATGATAAAATTGCAAGAAATGGCTTATACTATGCATTGGCCTTTACTTGATGTGCATGGATTGTTCTTGTATGACATGCCTATGGATAGGAAGAGAGTTAGACTTCGTTTTTGCATGACACATATCACTTTGTGCTCACTACTAAATGCCAAATCATTGTTAATTAAAATTGGCTTTGATATACCTTGGGATCCGTGTGGATCCATTACTTGAGCACTATATGCCTAGCTTAATGGCTTTAAAGAAAGCGCTGCCAGGGAGACAACCCGGAAGTTTTAGAGAGTCATTTATTTCTGTTGAGTGCTTTTATAAAGTTTAAAGACAAAAAAATAAAGAGGGGAACCTAAAACTTTTTCAAAAAGAAAAGCGAAAGTGAGAAAGACGAGCATTGTTAAAGTGGGAGCTAGCCTTGAAATTTGTTCATGCCCATGGAAACTTTGTGAACCTTGATTACATAAACTTTTGAATAAAAATAATTATCCCCTTGTACAGTTCCATTGTATTATAAAAATAATGTGCCAAGAGTTTCCTTCAGGATAATGAAACTGCTTGTTGGTTTGTGCGGTGCAAAAACAGAAACTTTGGCTGTAGTGCGCGATTATATATTTTTTACTGGAACGTCGAAAGGATCTGAAACGTTTTGCAAAGTCTTGCTATAAAAATTGTTGATTTTTCCTATTTTTTCTAGAATTTTTAGGGTTACAGAAGTATGGTTAATGTTTAGATTACTACAGGTTGTCCTGTTTTGACACATTGCTGTTATAACTTCATTATTTGCATATGTTTGAATTCTTGTTGAAGCCTCCTTGACTTGGGGCCATAGAATTGTGATAGCATACAGTAGTTAATGTTTGTTTATAATTATACAATAATGTTAGAGCAGTATATGATGGGATTTCATTGATCATATGCACTAACCCTGCCACTAAAAGTTCGGTTAAGTTTTGTGTGGATGAAGTGTTCGAAGATCGAGGAGGTCTCGATGTGAGAAGAAGGAGGAGAGGCAAGGGCTCAAGCTTGGGGATGCCGAAGGCACCCCAAGTAAATATTCAAGGAGACTCAAGCGTCTAAGCTTGGGGATGCCCCGGAAGGCATCCCATCTTTCTTCAACAAGTATCGATATGTTTTCGGATTCGTTTCGTTCACATGATATGCGTAAACTCTTGGAGCGTCGTGTGTTTTTCCTTTCTATTTTAATAAATACACCATGCTAGTATGAGGTAGTCCTTGGTTGATTTATAGAATGCTCTTTGCACTTCACTTATATCTTTTGAGTACGGCTTTATAGAATGCTTCATGTGCTTCACTTATATCATTTGAAGTTTGGATTGCATGTTTCTCTTCACATAGAAAACCGCAATTTGTAGAATGCTCTTTTGCTTCACTTATAATTGTGAGAGCGTGGGCATAACTTTTGTAGAAAGAATTAAAACTCTCTTGCTTCACTTATATCTATTTAGATAGTTGACAGGAATTGGTCATTCACATGGTTAGTCATAAAATCCTACATAAACTTTTAGATCGTTGAATATGATATGTTTGATTCCTTGCAATAGATTTTCAATATAGAGATGCTAATATGTGGGAGGTACTAGTGAATGATTGTGGTCTAGTAAAAATATTGGTGTTAAGGTTTGTGATTCCCGAAGCATGCACGTATGGTCTCCTAACTATGTAACCAAATTGGCGCACATTGTATTTTGATTGTTTATCTTTGCGTGAAGGTCGGGGGCGCGCGATGGATAACTCCTACCAACCTCCCCCCTAGGAGCATGCATCGTAGTATTTTTGCTTCGAGGGCTAATATATTTTTCGCAATAAGTATGTGAGTTCTTTATGACTAATGTTGAGTCCATGGATTATACGCACTCTCACCCTTCCACCATTGGTAGCCACTCTTATACCGCGCAACTTTCGCCGGTACCATACACCCACCATATACCTTCCTCAAAACAGCCACCATACCTACCTATCATGGCACTTTCATAGCCATTCCGAGATATATTGCCATGTAACTCCACCGTTCCGTTTATTATGACACGCACCATCATTGTCATATTGCCTTGCATGATCGTAAGATTGCTGACATGATGTTTTCATGGCTTGTCCGTTTTTTGATGTCATTGCTATGCTAGATCATTGCACACCCCGGTACATCGCCGGAGGCATTCATATAGAGTCATATTTGTGTTCTAGTATCGAGTTGTAAGTAAAAGAAGTGTGATGATCATCATTATTAGAGCATTGTCCCTTGAAAAAAAAAGGCCAAAAGAAAAAAAAGGCCAAAAGAAAAAAAAGGCCAAAAAAAGAGAAAGGCCAAGTAAAAAACGGAAGGCCAAATAAAAGGAAAAAAAAAGAAAAAAAAAGAAAAAAAAAGGGACAATGCTACTATCTTTTTTCCACACATGTTCTTCAAAGTAGCACCATGATCTTCATGATAGAGAGTCTCCTATGTTGTCACTTCCATATACTAGTGGGAATTTTCATTGTAGAACTTGGCTTGTATATTCCAACGATGGGCTTCCTCAAATGCCCTAGGTCTTCATGAGCAAGCAAGTTGATGCACACCCACTAGTTTTATTTTTTGCTTTCATACACTTATAGCTCTAGTGCATCCGTTACATGGCAATCCCTACTCAGTCACATTGATATCTATTGATGGGCATCTCCATAGCCCATTGATACGCTTAGTTGATGTGAGACTTTCTCCCTCCTTTTGTCTACTACCACCTTCTATTCCAGCCATAATGCTATGTCCATGGCTCACGCTCATGTATTGCGTGAAGAGTTGAAAAGGTTCGAAAAAGTAAAGTATGAAAATAATTGCTTGGCTGACACCGGGATATGCATGAGGGGTACCTTGTGTTAAGAAAAGAGAGCATAAAAGACTATATGATTTTGTAGGGATATCGTTCTTTAGCGTTTATATTTTGAAAGACTTGATTGTTTGTTGGGATGCCCGAGTATTAAATTCTATTATGTCAAATGATAGACTATTGCTTTGAATTACTCCTATCTTAATATTCATGTCATGATCAAGATTATGCTAGGTAGCATTCCACATCAAAAATTGTCTTTTTTTATCATTTACCTACTCGAGGACGAGCAGGAATTAAGCTTGGGGATGCTGATACGCCTCCGTCGTATCTATAATTTTTTATTGTTCCATGCCAATATTCTACAACTTTCATATACTTTTGGCAACCTTTTGTACTATTTTTTGGGACTAACATATTGATCCAGTGCCTAGTGACAGTTCATGTTTGTTGCATGTTTTTTGTTTTGCTGAATATCCATATCAAACGGAGTCCAAACGGGATAAAAACGGACGAATATTTTTTTTGGAATATAAGTTAATTTTGGGAAGCGGAACCAATTTGCGATGATGCCCGAGTGGGCCACGAGGCAGTGGGCGCGCCCACCAGGGGCAGGCGCGCCCTGGGCCGTCGTGGCCACTCCGTATGGCGGTTGATGCCCTTTTTTGCCGCAAGAAAGCTAATATCCGGATAAAAATCGTGTCAGAAAATCAGCCAAATCGGAGTTACGGATCTCCGGGAATATAAGAAACGGTGAAGGACCAGAATCTGGGAACGCAGAAACAGAGAGAGACAAAGAGACAGATCCAATCTCGGAGGGGCTCTTGCCCCTCCGCCGCCATGGAGGCCATGGACCAGAGGGGAAACCCTTCTCCCACCTAGGGAGAAGGTCAAGGAAGAAGAAGAAGGAGGGGGCTCTCTCGCCCTCGCTTTCGGTGGCACCGGGGTGCCACCGGGGCCATCATCGTGTGATAGCGATCTACGCCAACACCTCCGTCATCTTCACTAACATCTCCATCATCTTCCCCCATCTATCTACGGAGGTCCACTCTCCCGCAACCCGTTGTACCCTCTACTTGAACATGGTGCTTTATGCTTCATATTATTATCCAATGATGTGTTGCCATATTATGATGTCTGAGTAGATTATCGTTGTCCTATCGGTGATTGGTGAATTGCTATGATTGATTAATTTGCTTGTGGTTATGTTGCTCTACTTTGGTGCCCATCATATGAGCGCGCGCGTGGATCACACCATAGGGTTAATTGTATGTTGATAGGACTATGTATTGGAGGGCAAGAGTGACAGAAGCTTGAACCTAGCGTAGAAATTGACGCATACGTGATTGAAGGGGGACCAATATATCTTAATACTATGGTTGAGTTTTACCTTAATGAACGTTAGTAGTTGCGGATGCTTGCTAATAGTTCCACTCATAAGTGAATATAATTCCAAGTAAGGGATGACATGCTAGCAGTGGCCTCTCCCACATAAAACCTGCTATCGGTCTAGTAACGTAGTCAATTGCTTAGGGGCAATTTCGCAACTCCTACCACCACTTTTCCACACTCGCTATCACTAACTTTATTGCTTCTTTATCTTAACAGCCCCTAGTTTATATTTACGTGCTCTTTATATTCTTGCAAACCTATCCAACAAAAACTACAAAGTGCTTCTAGGTTCATACTTGTTCTAGGTAAAGTAAACATCAAGCGTGCGTAGAGTTGTATCGGTGGTCGATAAAATTAAAGGGAATATTTGTTCTGCCTTTAGCTCCTCGTTGGGTTCGACACTCTTACTTATCGAAAGAGGCTTCAACTTATCCCCTACACTTGTGGGTTATCAGGACACACCATTACGCTGTGGTGTTCCAGGTGGCGTGAGTTGCGAAACTATTCCACATTGTTTCAAATGAAGACCAAACTCGTAACTCAAATATTCGCCTCCGCAATCATATCGTAGAAACTTTATTTTCTTATTACGATGATTCTCTACTTCACTCTGAAATTCTTGGAACTTTTCAAATGTTTCAGACTTGTGTTTCGTCAAGTAGATATACCCATATCTGCTCAAATCATCTGTGAATGTCAGAAAATAACGATACCCGCCGTGAGCCTCAACACTCATCAGACCGCATACATCAGTATGTATGATTTCTAATAAATCAGTTGCTCGCTCCATTGTCCCAGAGAACGGAGTCTTAGTCATCTTGCCCACGAGGCATGGTTCGCAAGCACCAAGTGATTCAGTCCCTTTGCAGTAGAAGCACTTAGTTTCAGGCTTGGCTCCAGACTTGGGCTTCTTCCTGGGAGTAGCAACTGGCTTGCTATTCTTCTTGAAGTTCCCCTTCTTTCCCTATCCCTTTTTCTTGAAACTAGTGGTCTTTTTAACCATCAACACTTGATGCTCCTTCTTGATTTCTACCTCCGCAGCTTTGAGCATAGCGAAGAGCTCGGGAATTGTCTTTTGCATGCCTTGCATATTATAGTTCATTGTGAAGCCTTTATAGCTTGGTGGAAGTGATTGAAGAACTCTCTCAATAACACTGTCATCATCAATTTTGACTCCAAGTTGATTCATGTGGTTGTGGTACTAAGACATTCTGTGTATGTGTTCACTGACAGAACGGTTCTCCTCCATCTTGCAGCTATAGAACTTGTTGGAGACTTCATATCTCTCAACTCGGGCATTTGCTTGAAATATTAACTTCAACTCTTGGAACATCTCATATGCTCCATGAAGTTCAAAATGTCTTTGAAGTCCCTATTCTAAGCCGTAAAGCATGGCACACTGAACTATCGAGTAGTCATCAGATCGAGCTTGCCAGACGTTCATAACATCAGGAGTTGCTCCTGCAGCAGGCCTATCACCTAGCGGTGCTTCAAGGACATAATTCTTCTATGCAACAATGAGGATAATCCTCAAGTTACGGACCTAGTCCGTGTAGTTGCTACCATCATCTTTCGACTTAGCTTTCTCTAGGTACGCATTAAAATTCAAGGGAACGGTAGCACGGGCAATTTATCTACATCAACATAGATATGCAAAAACTATCAGGACTAAGTTCATGATAAATTAAAGTTCAATTAATCATATTACAAAGGAACTCCCACTTAGATTGACATCCCTCAAGTCATCTAAATGATCACGTGCTCCAAATCAACTAAACCATGTCCGATTATCACGTGAGATGGAGTAGTTTTCAATGGTTAACAACTTATGTTGATCATATCTACTATATGATTCACGCTCGACTTTTCGGTCTCCAGTGTTCTGAGGCCATGTCTGTACATGCTAGGCTCGTCAAATTTAACCCGAATATTCTACACGTGCAAAATTGTCGTACACCCGTTGTATGTGAACGTAGAGATTATCACACCCGATCATCACGTGGTGTGGTGTCTCGGCACGACGAACTGTCGCAACGGTGCATACTCAGGGAGAACACTTGTACCTTAAAATTTTGTAAGGGATCATTTTATAATGCTACCGTCGTTCTAAGCAAAATAAGATGCATAATAAGATAAACATCACATGCAATCAAAATATGTGCCATGATATGGCCATCATCATCTCGTGCTTTTGATCTCCATCTCCAAAGCATCGTCATGATCTCAATCGTAACCGGCTTGACACCATGATCTTCATCATAGGGTCGTGGTCATCTCACCAACTATTGCTTCTACTACTATCACTAACTCACAGTGATAAAGTAAAGCAATAAAGAAGAGGCAGAAGACCTTTCCCCGTATCCGTTCACGACTCCTATGTACGTAGAAAGGCAGGTTTTGAGCCCGGATGTGTCAATTACTTCCTCCCCAAGTCACCCTTGTAACCCTAGGTCTCCTCACACGTGTATATAAGCCGAGGGGTTTAGTCTGTAGGGGGATCATCATCATTACAATATCCCCATTGGCTAGACTTAGGGTTTAGCCATTACGATCTCGTGGTAGATCAACTCTTCTACACATATTCATCCATACTAATATAGCAGGAAGTAGGGTTTTACCTCGATCGATAGGGCCTGAACCTGGGTAAACATCGTGTCCCCGGCCTCCTGTTACCATCGATCTTCAGACGCACAGCTTGGGCCCCCCTACCCGAGATCTGCCGATTTTGACACCGACAATGGTACTTTCATTGAGAGCTCCGATGTGCGCTCGCAATGAGCGATCGATGGCACGTCTCGTCATCAACGATGAAATCACCCTCGGAAACAACTTGGCTATCGGCTAGGTTCTCCAGCTCGGCGGGTTCACCATATGCACCCGCATGGCCTTTTGGCCGGCCGCACCCCATGTGGCCGTCGAGCATCACCTTTACGCCGATTCCGGCTATTCCGATGACGCAACTTTGGCAGAACTCTCACCCTTAAACGAGCTGCTGGATCGCATCGCCGCCCTGGGGCTCTCACCGCCAGGAGATCAGAATGGACTTAAATCCGGCCATGATGAGATCGACCCTTCTTCGATTACTCATCTGGTTGCAGCAGTCGAGGACAGAGCCATAGAGACTTCTCCTCTCCAGACAGTGACCGCCACAGTCCGGATCTCCGAACCCATCGAGCCGATCACCTCCCTGTCAGGAGACACACTATGTTCTTCGAGCTCTGGGACCGACACCGGACCCGAAGGGCAATCAGGCCCCATCGAATCCGGATTGTCACCACCGGAGGTTGTAAAAATCCTGAATATCACTTTGGGTCGGGATTCAAAATTTCCCAACACCCACCCGCCCTGGGAAAAACTCTTCAAGTAAATCCATAATCCCGGACATAGATGATCTCACGAACATACAATAGCAGCCCGGGGAACGGTCAACCACTTATGGGCCAGATTCCTACTTGTTAAAAACAAGATCAGGGACTGTTGCGACGACAAAGCGGTCTCTTTATTTCACCGCAATTGCACAGACGAGGGAGTCTGGAACGCCCTCAACCGACGTCGTGTTCCGAGTTTCACAGAATTATCGCAGTTAGTACGGAAGTACTATGCAATGGGAAATACTTGGAAAGCCCATAATACACCTCTGGAGCAGTCCATCTCCGGACAGTACGTTACCAAAGCTAAACGGACTTACCCTAGTTGGTCATCCGATAGCATTCCTATTGGCAAGAAGAACAAGCCAATTTCAGGGCACAGGTCCGTACTGGACAAACTACACGATACACCTTGCCAAATACACGCAACCGCAGATAATGTCCCAAACCATCCCCTTAGAGCATGTTGGGTACTCCGACAGGTAGCAAAAAGCGGTACGACACTTCTTGCCACCATCGCACCAAGGGAGAATGACATCAATGTCTTCACTTTCTTCGAGACGTTCTCCTCAAATAACCGTCGCAAGAGAGCAAATCACGAACTTGCCGAGGTTTACCAAATTAGCTCTGCAAGCCCATGGAGCGACACGGCAATCAATTTTTCTGCCGAAGACGCACCTCGAGTCCGACCGATCCGAGCATCAGTGATGACCCACAAGTGTAGGGGATCTATTGTAGTCCTTTCGATAAGTAAGAGTGTCGAACCCAACGAGGAGCAGAAGGAAATGATAGGCAGTTTTCAGTAAGTTATTTTCTGCAAGCACTAAAATTATAGGTAACAACTAGTTTTGTGATATGGTAATTAGTGGCAAGTGACAAAAGGTAAAAGTAAATATGGTGCAGCAAGGTGGCCCAATCCTTTTTTGTAGCAAAGGAAAAGCCTGGACAAACTCTTATATAAAGGAAAGCGCTCCCGAGGACACATGGGAATTATCGTCAAGCTAGTTTTCATCACGATCATCTGATTCGCATTTGGTACTTTGATAATTTGGTATGTGGGTGGACCGGTGCTTGGGTGCTGCCCTTACTTGGACAAACCTCCCACTTATTATTAACCTCTAATGCAAGCATCCGCAACTACAAAAGAAGTATTAAGGTAAACCTAACCATAGCCTGAAACATATGGATCCAAATCAGCCCCTTACGAAGCAACGCATAAACTAGGGTTTAAGCTTTTGTCACTCTAGCAACCCATCATCTACTTATTACTTCCCAATGCCTTCCCCTAGGCCCAAATAATGGTGAAGTGTCATGTAGTCGACGTTCACATGACACCACTAGAGGAGAGACAACATACATCTCATCAAAATATCGAACGAATACCAAATTCACATGACTACTAATAGCAAGACTTCTCCCATGTCCTCAGGAACAAAAGTAACTACTCACAAGACATAATATTGTTCATGATCAGAGGGGTATTAATATGCATAATGGATTTGAACATATGATCTTCCACCAAATAAACCAACTAGCATCAACTACAAGGAGTAATCAACACTACTAGCAACCCACAGGTACCAATCTGAGGTTTGGGTACAAAGATTGGATACAAGAGATGAACTAGGGTTTGAGAGGAGATAGTGCTGGTGAAGATGTTGATGAAGATAGCCCTCCCCAAGATGGGAGAGTTGTTGGTGATGACGGCGGTGACGATTTCCCCCTCCCAGAGGGAAGTATCCCCGGCAGAACAGCTCTGCCGAAGCCCTAGATTGGTTTGCGCCTCGGTTCTGCCTCGAGACGGCGGCGTCTGGTCCTGAAAGCCTCCTTCTGATTTTTTTTTCCAGGTCAAAACACCTCATATAGGAGAAGATGGGCATCGAGGGCCTTCCGGCTGGCCCACGAGGCAGGGGGGCGCGCCCTGGGAAGGGGGCGCGCCCCTACCCTCGTGGACAGCCGGTGGCCCCCTCGTGGACTTCTTTCGCCAAATATTTTTTATATTTTTTGAAACGGCGTTCTGTTGAGTTTCAGGGCTTTTGGAGTTTTGCAGAATAGGTTTCCAGAGTTTGCTCCTTTTCCAGCCCAGAATTCCAGCTGCCGGCATTCTCCCTCTTCATGTAAACCTTGTAAAATTAGAGAGAAAAGGCATAAGTATTGTGACATAATGTGTAATAACAACCCATAATGCAATAAATATCAACATATAAGCATGATGCAAAATGGACGTATCAACTCCCCTAAGATTAGACCTCGCTTGTCCTCAAGCGAAAGCAGATATCAAAGAATATGTCCACATGTTTAGAGATAGAGGTGTTGATAAAAACAAAATACGGACATGAGGGCATCATGATCATTCTTATAACAGCAACACACATATATAGACATATGATTCTTATGCTGAAGTAACAATTCATCCACACTATCAAGTATGAATCATAAACTTCATTGGAAACTAACAAACTTTGGTCTCGGTCATTGAAGCAATTGCAATTTATCGTAATATCGGAAAGAGTCAATATAAGAGCTTTTCAGCAAGCCTACATACTCAACTATCATATAGTCTTTCACAATTGTTCACACTCACGGAATACTTATGTTTATGGAGTTTTAATCGGACACAGAGAAAGATAGGGGCTTACGGTGTTGCCTCCCAACCTTTTACCTCAAGGGTAATGTCAACAGTAATAGATCACGAAAACTTACATCCAGGTGGGTATATATGTCAGGATATTTCCAACACAATGTGCTTGCCAAAGGATAAAATGTAAAAAGGAAAGGTGGATTTCACCTTGACACTTACAAGACAGGAATAATAGATAGGCCCTTCGCAGAGTGTCGGGGTATTTGGATCGACACCTATGGGATCACAAGAATCCCTACTACGGTTGCGGGGCGCGGGGTTGAGAGAAGAGCGGATCCAGCAGTTAGCACACGGTTCCTTTACCCAGGTTCGGGACGTAAAGATGCGTAAAACCCTACTCCTGCTTTGGTGGATTATATGTTTGTGTTCTTCGGCTAGCTATGGGGCGTGAGGAGCTCCAAAAGGCCGAATTGTGAGGAGTTCTAAAAAGCCCAATCCTTCTCCTGGTCGCCTCGGGCCTCCTTTTATAGGGAAAAGGGGTTGCCACAGTGGCACACAGGAGGTGGAAAGGGTACAGTGATGCGAGGTTATCCCTCGCATTACATGAAAAGGCGCATTTAATGCGCTTAGCTTAGGTGTCCTTGCTTTATCGGGGACGGGGGAGACATCCGTATTGTCCGTCGCCGCTACTTCTTGTATTGACACGCGCCCTGGCCAGCGATGCCTGAGACGCCATGTAGGCAGGCAGGCAGCTGAGGTGGCGCAATGGTGGGTCTTCCACAAAGATCTGCATGTTGCCACGCAGGTGCCTGCCCAGCTGGTTGGGTCGGTAGCTGCATGGGGCGGTGGAAGCTTAGTTGGCGTTGGCCTGATGGTGGCCCTGCGGATGTCCCCGGAAAGGGCCTTGTCGGGGCCCCAGCAAGGGTCTTGCCGCAATGCCTGCTGTCATCCCCGGCAAGGTGCTTGCCGGGGGCTTGTGGTCCTCCTTGGCTAGGATCCCGCCAAGGGTCATCGTCTTCTTAGTGTGTGTATTTGATCTTGAATGTCTTCACAAAGATCTGCATGCCACCACGGGGATATCTCCCGAATCCTTGCCCTATGGGGCAGTGGACTCAAGGGCGATCCGCTCCGTAGGCGTGGGGCGAGCTGCTGCGACAAGAGTCTTGTCGGGGCTGCGAGAGCCGGCCCCGGCAAGGATCTTGCCAGGGTTGATAAAACTGGCTCCCGGCAAGGATCTTGCCGGGGGAAGCCACTTTGTCCCTTTGCTCTTTGTGGTCTTGTCATTGGTCTTGCTCCAGTTCCATCGAGCTTCGATCTTACCTTGGCTCACCTCCCCTGCCATGCTTGGTGTGGTGGTGCCCGTAGCTCAGACTGCCCGTGCACAGTCATAGGGGTACAAAAAGTGTACTCCTCTTTTTGTACACCGACAGGAGCCCCCGGGCCTAGGCCACACATAAGCGCGACGCGTTGTTGGGCTAGGCCCAGAACGGTGCGCGGGCAGGCGGGACGGTTTTTACCGAGGTAAGATTTTCCGCGCGCTATGCCTTCCACGACCCGCGCGTTGTGCCTTCCATGACCCGCGCGCATGGCGCGGGGTGGAGGGGCGTGCGTGACGAGGGCGGCATGCGCGGGGCGGTTTCCGCAGGCATGTGTCATGTCGCAGTAAAGAGGCGGCTTCACGCCTTCCCCATAACCGGGGGAGGCGTGGAGACGCGGCCCGTTTACTGAATGGGGCCGAGGCGCGGTCCTCAAGGCGTCCACTCCCCATGATCACGGGGTGGGGAGAGGTCGCCTCACCCGTCCCCTCGGTTCTTCACGTCTGCCACGTGCCTCCCATGCGCTTGGGGTGGCAAATGGTGGAGGCAGGAAACCGGGCCGTCGCTGGTTGGGGCGGCGGGTCGGTCCCGGCTCCCTGTGCCTTCTGCGTCTTGATTGGCCGAGCGGGGCGGTCGAGCCCCAGCCCCGCCCCTTTATAAAGAGCGGGTGGGGAGGGACAGCGCCCGCACTCCTCCATCTTCTTTCTCCTTCAGCTTCTGCTCCTCTCTTCTATTCGCCATGGAGAGGGGAAATCCCGGCCCTTCATAGGTGACGGCGAGGGTCGCCGCTCGACAACGCGTCCCTACTTCTCCTGCACTCGTGGTGGCAGAGCCGGCCACGAGGGGAAGGGGGAGGGGGCCAGGCCGCGGGCGAGGCCGGGGCGCTCGGGGAAGAGGAGGACAGGGCGGCCCGCCGGCCTCGCCCCCGCCAGCAGCACCTCCTCCAGTGGAGGGCCATATTGGGGATGACCCTTGCGAGTTCTTCGTCAGGTTGCGGCGGCCGCCGTGCCATCGCCTTCGTCTCCCGACCCCATTTGCGCGGGAGATGGAGGTGAATCCGCCGGAGTCGCTGCGGCTGCACATGAGGGGCCGCGGGATCAGTGGCACGCGGGTCCGCGTCGACTTCCCTGCTCCTCATGTGATGTATCTTCGTCAAGGATGGAAGACGTTCGCTCGTATCCATAGCATGACGGATGGGCTCACCCTCCATTTCAAATTGATGGAGGATGGCCATCTCTCCGTCAAGGTCTTCAGGCACTTCGGAACTCATGCAAGGTGTTGCGTGGAGAGCGCCTCTGATGATGAAGACTCCTCCTCGAACGAGGGTGACAAGGAGGACAGCGGCAGCGACGACGAGGGCGGTAGGCGGCAGGATGACGGGTGCAACTAGGTGTCGGGCGCTGTTTTAGGTGGCACCAGCGACCCCATCATCCACGTTGCTGGCTCCTTGAACTTCTCGGGGCCGTCCCCTTGGCGGATGGCGTAGGGAGGCTGCGGAAGAGGAGGAGGAAGAATGCAGGCAGCAAGGTCGTCATGTCGGAGTACGCGGGCACCGACGCCATCGACGTGTACTGACGTCCTGCCGCCTCGTCTTCGAGCTGTGCTTCCGGCGCCGCCATTACCATACAGCCCTTGGGCGGCCACCAAGATGTCATCTTGGTGTCTTCTGCCACCCGTAGCTCGCCTAGGCGCCCCTTTTGCCCTTCTCGCCTCCTTGACCTACCTCCTGAATGGAATGTTTTTAATGAAAAGGGATGTTTGCCGGGTCATTTGTTCGGAGGTAGAACCCACAATAGGGGATAAATCCCTAATATCTCTAAGATAAACATTTTCTCGCCCGGCAACAGGCCTTGCCATCTCCCTACTTCGCTCGACCTTTCTCACGCCCTTGGCGGAGGCAGGGATGAAGTGGGCTTAGGCTCCTCGTCTCACCCTTTCGCTGTCGCGACTACAACCAAACCTAGTCCCAGGAACGAGCCCTAGGGCCTAGAGTTATGGGGGCATGGTAGCTTAAGGAAAAGAACGAGGTCTCACATACCTCAGTCCATAATGGAATGCATGATAGGGGACGAAGAACTTATCTGAAGCTGCAGCCTCCGGCAACCCTGGTTCGCCGTGGGTGAAACCTTGCTCTTGTAGCCCCCGACAACACTGGCTTGCCGGGGCCTTGATGCTGATCTGTTCCTCTTTCTTCTCCCCAAGTGGCTTCGGCAAGGATGTTTGTGCGTCCTGTGAACCAAAGGAGATAGAGGAAAGACAAAGAGACGCAAACTCGACCTCTAAGCTAGGGGTTAGCCGCCGCTAAGCACTATCAACCCTAACCAAAGACGAGACTCTACTCAGCATGCATGCTATAACTTAGGGCGCCAACGCTTCATTTATTTATGCTCAGGGTCTGCGCCTGGCTTTGTACAAAGGGTTAAATGCCTTGCCGGCAAGGCTTGTACAAAAGGGTGGCTTGCCGAGGGACCCAGCAAGCCGCGCCTTATGGGTAAAACTTGCGAAGATGCTCAATGTTCCAGGAATTGCTCACCGGAATGGCATTTTCAGTCTCCAGGCGGACTGCGCCAGGCCTGGTGACTCGTATTACCCGATAAGGGCCTTCCCACTTCGACGTCAACTTGTTTGTATTCTTGGCCGATTGAACGCGTCGAAGAACAAGGTCGCCTTCCTCAAAGCTTCGGGCATGGACCTTGCGGCTATGGTAGCGGCGCAAGGCCTGCTGGTAGCGTGCTGCTCTCACAGCTGCCCGAAGACGATCTTCCTGAAGGAGCATTGCGTCATCTTGCCACAGTTGCTCTTGCTCAAGCTCATCATAAGCGAGCACTCGAGGTGACCCGTATATGAGTTCAGTGGGGAGAACTGCATCTGCCCCGTATACTAGGGCAAAGGGTGTCTGGCCAGTGGCTCGATTTGGCGCCGTTCTGATCGACCAAAGAACCTCCGGCAACTCATCAATCCAGTGCCTCCCGCTCTTGTGCAACCTGTCAAAGGTCTTTGTCCTTAATCCTCGCAGCACTTCAGCGTTTGCCCTCTCAGCTTGACCATTGCTTCGGGGGTGAGCAACGGAAGCGAAACAGACTTTGCTGCCGAGGTCTTGGGTATATTGCATGAAGGTGCGGCTTGTGAACTACGTGCCGTTGTCGGTGATGATCCTGTTAGGTACACCAAAACGGCACACTAGTCCCTTGAAGAACTTGACGGCTGAATGAGCTATGACCTTCCTCACTGTCTCCACCTCTGGCCACTTTGTGAACTTGTCGATTGCAACATACAAGTACTCAAAGCCCCCGACAGCGTGGGGGAAAGGGCCCAGTATGTCGAGCCCCCAGACCGAGAAGGGCCAGGAGAGAGGAATGGTTTGAAGGGCTTGAGCTGGTTGATGAAGTTTCTTTGAATGGAACTGACATGCTTCACACGTGGTGACCAGTGCCGTTGCATCCTGGAGGGCAGTGGGCTAGAAGAAACCTTGCCGAAATGCCTTGCCGGCAAGGGCTCTTGACCCTATGTGGGATCCACATATGTCCCCATGTATCTCCGCCAACAGCCCCAGTACTTCCTCTCGAGGGATGCACTTCAATTTCACGCCATTCGGTCTCTTTCTGTACAGGACGTCATCGACGAACTGGTACATAGCAGACCGACGGGCTACTTTTTCCGCTTCTTCCTGCTCCTCAGGAAGTTCCCCAGTTTGGAGGAATCGGACGGTATGATGTGCCCACGCTGGAGCCTGGGGCTCGACGGCGAGGACTAAAGGCATTTCCTCCGCTATAGGAGTGGCTGTCTCGACGGCAAGAGTTTGACACTCCGCCGGAGCTAGCCGTCCAGTAGTGGGCTCAGTGTATCCGACAACATCCTTGCCGGCGGCTCCGGGGAGCTCGGCGGGAAAGTACTTGCCGGGCCCTGATTTCCTCCTCTTGTTCTGCTCTGTTGATGGATCAACGGATGGCTGAGAAAGCTGAAGCACAAAGGTACCTCGTTCCACAGGTAGCTTGAGGGCAGCGCGCTTTGACAGGTAATCGGGGATGTCATTCTCCGCTCGGGGAACGTGCTCCGCCTGTATACCATCAAAGCGCTCTTCCAGCTTTCTCACTTCATGGACGTAGGCCTTCATCAATGGGCTCTGGTAATCTTTGTTGACTTGTTTGACGACAAGCTGTGAATCACCCCTGACGATGAGTTTCTTGATTCCGAGGTCTGCCGCGATCCTAAGACCAGCAAGCAGCCCCTCGTACTCAGCAGTATTGTTCGTTGATACCTCCCTGGGGAAGTGCATCTAGACCACGTATTTGAGGTGCTCTTCGGTGGGCACGACCAGCAGTAGGCCAGCCCCGACGCCCTGTAAGGAGAAAGCTCCATCAAAGTACATGATCCAGTTGCAACTTGCCTCTTTGCCGGGGAGAGCAGTTTCCTAGACTTCTTCATTAGGCGTCGCGGTCCATTCTGCAACGAACTCCGCCAGGACTCGGCTCTGAATCGTTGAGGTACTTTCAAACTTGAGGCCAAAGCTGGACAGCTCCGGTGCCCACTCTACAATTCTTCCTGTTGCATCTGGATTGTGCAATATCCGTTGTAGAGGGAGGCGAGTGACGACAGTGATCTCGTGCACCTGGAAGTAGTGACGCAACTTCCTCGAGGCCATAAGAAGGCCGAAGAGCAATTTCTGCACACTAGAGTACCTTGATCTAGCCCCCCGCAAGAGGGAGCTAACAAAGTAGACCGGGTGCTGCATCATTTTTTTCCTTGGCTACACTCCAACCGGTCGTGTCGTCTCTACACCAGTGGCATCAGGCTCTGTCGCTGCTATCACCTCATCATCAATTTCTCTCTGTGCCACTAGTACGGCACTGACCACCTGGTTTGTTTCCGCCAAGTATAGCAGCAACCGTTCTTATGGACTAGGCGCAACTAGTATTGGCGTGGAGGAAAGATACCTCTTCAAATCTTGTAATGCTGCTTCAGCTTCTGGCGTCCATTCCATTGGGCCTTCCTTTTCCAAATCTTGAAAAAGGGAAGGGCGCGCTCGGCAGACTTGGAAATGAATCTACTCATGGCGGCAACGCAGCCAGCAAGCCGACACACATCCTTGACCCATTTGGGTGCTTCAATCTGTTCTATAGCTTTGATCTTGTCCGGATTGGCCTCTATCCCATGCTGCGACACAAAGAACCCGAGAAGCTTGCCGGACGGGACGCCGAAGACGCACTTCTCAAGGTTCAGCTTGAGGTTGATCTTGCGTAGGTTTACGAATGTTTCTTGTAAATCCGGTATAAGGGTTGCCCTGTCCTTCTTTTTGACCACTATATCATCCATGTAAGCCTCCATATTTCTATGGAGTTGGGGTTCAAAATCAATCTGGACTGCCCTTGCAAACGTCGAGCCAACACTCTTCAACCCGAAAGGCATTCGTACGAAACAGTACGTACCACATGGGGTGATGAATGATGTCTTCTCTTCGTCTTCTCTCGCCATGAAGATCTGGTGGTAGCCGGAGTAGGCATCGAGGAATGACAGCAGGTCACACCCAGCCGTGGAGTCAATAATCTGGTCGATGCGCGGCAATGGGAAGGGGTCCTTGGGACAAGCCTTATTGATATCTGTGTAATCAATACACAACCTCCACTTCCCATTTGCCTTGCGCACTACCACTGGATTGGCCAACCACGTTGGATGGAGCACTCCTCTTAACAAACCCGCTGCTTCCAGTTTCCGGATCTCCTCGGTGATGAACTCTTGTCGTTCCAAAGCTTGCTTTCTGACCTTCTGCTTGACGGGCCGCGCATGAGGACAGACAGCAAGGTGGTGCTCAATCACCTCCCTGGGAACGCCGGGGATGTCGGATGCTTGCCATGCAAACACGTCGACATTCGCCCGCGGGAAGGTGACGAGCACGTCTTCCTATTTGTCGTCAAGGAAGGAGCTTATGGTGAAAGCCCCTCCTGTGCCGTCCTCCTTGACAGAAACCTTCTTGGTTCCCGGCGGCGTGGCCCTGGATCTCTTGTTTCTGCCGGTGGAGCTCTCTCGCACGTCCTCGACGGGAGCGCGACACTCCGAAGAGGTGCGCTTGCCGGAGTGGGTGTCCGAGGTCTCACCGGTCTTCTTCTTTCCGATGGAGCTCTCTGGCACGTCCTCGACGGGAGCACAGCACTCCGAAGAGGTGCGCTTGCCGGAGTGGGCGTCTGAGGTCTCACCGGTCTTCTTCTTCTTCCCTCCCGGGGCTCCAGTGGCAGGAGCATGTGCCCTCGTAGCGGCAGCTGCTATAACTGCTTGCTGGTACAGTTGGTCAGCGCAAATCAGCGCATCTTTCTTATCGGAGGGGATAGTGATGATCGTCACAGGCCCTGGCATCTTCAGGGTGTTGCAGGCGTAGTGTGACGCTGCCATGAGCTTAGCCAGCGCTGGGCGGCCAAGGATCCCGTTGTAAGGCAAGGGGATCTTGGCAACATCGAACACGATCCTTTCCGTCATGTAGTTCATATCACTCCCAAGAGTCACGGGCAGCGTGACTTTCCCTTTTCGTAGACTTCTCCCCGGGTTGACCCCCTGAAACGTGCTCGTCTCTTCGAGGTCTCCCTCGGGAATTTGCAGCTTCTCGATCACGGTGGGCAAGAGTAGGTTCAGACCAGCCCCGCCATCGACTAGCATATTTGTCACCTTGAGGTTGCATATTGTCGGTGAAACCAACAATGGCAAGCACCCGTTCGCAGTAGTGCGATCAGGGTGATCCTCAGTGTCAAAAATGATAGGTGTGCTGGACCATTTCAGCGGTTTTTGGGCACCGGACGACGGCTGTGCCGCTGTAATCTCGT
The DNA here is from genome assembly GCA_902687465.1 of Secale cereale. NCBI lineage: Eukaryota > Viridiplantae > Streptophyta > Magnoliopsida > Poales > Poaceae > Secale > Secale cereale. The sequence goes on from LR738709.1 coordinate 436,380,881, forward strand.
GCGCCCACTGTTTAAGTTGGCGGTGAGAAGTATGCAGCGAGGCGCCGCCATCGATGCACATGGCCTCCGTAGCCTTCTGAAATTCTTGGTCGCCGGACTCGTCGTCCTCTTCGTGATCATTGTCTTCGGGCCTTCTGTCACGGACCCGGGCGGGCTTCTCTTGCTGTTTATCTTTGCCGCGACGGCCTGCTTGGCCGTCACGCTTCTTGTCGGACCCTTCAGCACCATCCTGGCCCTTCTCCTTGTCCCGCCTCTCATATTCAGCCCTCTGCTTCTCAGCAAGGAGCTCAACCTGTCGGCAGTCCTGGAGATCATGGCCCTTGGTGCGATGGATCTTGCAATATCACTTGCCAGAGTTTCCTGGCTTCTCGGCAGCCGCCAAGGCCCGGCAGGCGACACACCCGGCAATTTCCTTGTCGGGGTCACGCACCCTGGTTTTCTTGGCGGAGCCGGTGTCATCAGATCCCTCGACAGCAAGCACGGCTTTACCCTTGCGCTTCCTATTGCAGTGCCGGCCTTTCTTTGCCGGGCCGGTAGTATCGTCATCTGAAGAGTCGGTTTCCGCGCCGGCATCTTCACCGGGGTACTTCCTTCCCTCTTCAGCCCGGGCACATCTATCAGCGAGAACATAGAGTTCTGCCACATCTTTCACCTTGGTCATCGCCAGTTCTTCACGCATCTTGCGGTTACGCACGTTCTGATGGAACGCCCTGATGATGGCGGTAGGGTGAACATCAGGGATATTGTACTGTACCCGGCTGAACCTCTATATGTACTTGCGCAGACTCTCGCCTTCCTTCTAGGGTATGACGTGCAGATCACTTGCTTGGCCATGGGCTTGGTGACCTCCAGTAAAGGCGCCAACAAACTCATGGCACAAATCTGACCAGGAGGAAATAGAGTCTACTGGCAAGTGCATCAACCACGACATGGCGTTAGGTTGAAGAGCCAACGGAAAGTAATTCGCAAGCACCTTATCATCGCGGGCTCTAGCAGCTTGCATCGCGATGGTGTAGATGCTGAGGAACTCCGACGGGTGGGTCTTGTCGTTGTACTTCTCGCCAACGTCAGGATTGAAGGTGAGGTGCGTGGGCCACTCGAACTGCCGCAGCTCACGGGTAAAAGCCGGACAGCCTACCTCGTAAGGTAGACCTCCAGGGCTCTCCGGTGCTGGGCGGTCCACAGTAGGCCCCGCTCGCCTGTCTGACTGGTGGCGCGTTCCGCGCCGACGCTCGATGGTGGTTCGAGCGTCTTCATGAGCTCGCTCCTGAAGAACTTGACGCTGGTCGCCGTGGGTCCGTGGGTCGGACGACGCTATGGAGATGGCGTCGCCCGCGACGTCCCGACGAGTCGACACACGCGGTACCGGGCGAGGGGGAGGCGAATGCACCGTAGCCACGGCGCTGCCGGTCCCCCTGCCACCGGTGCGTGGGACTCCATCGGAGCGTCGGCCTGGGAGCTCCGCTGGATTTGGTTCATCCTTGTTGGCGACTGCGACAAGGCTTCGGATGGTGGCTCTCCATTCGTCAAGTTTCCCCGTAACGACAGGAAAGTCGAGGAGCAACTGCGCGCGCGCGCCAGGGTTTCGGCTGGGGTTAGTGGTAGCGAAACCTGCACGGACCGCGACGTGCTTCGACCCCTGACCGTGTCAGGAGGATCTCCGTCACGATCCCGCGGTCGCATGTCGTTTCCACCAACGCTCCGGCGGGCGGGCAGGTCTTCTACGTCCCGGGAGTGGCGCTCGGGGCTCTTCCCGTGGAAACGCCCAGGATCTTCGGCGCGATGACGCCGCTCATCGCGCGCTACTTGGGAGGAGCGTGCTGTGGGCGCCGGCTGTGAGTCCTGGAGGCCCTTGTGTCACCTTCGGGTGATGCGGCAGCGACTTTCGAAGGCCCCGCGCCACTCACGGAAGGCCCGGCTCCGTCCTTGGACATGGCGGTGTGTGGCCCGTTACCGGGCACACAAACATCGCCACCTCCGGCTGCTGGGATGGCGTTGGTGTTCGCGAGCAGCGCCCCGGGTCCTTTCCACGACCGGTCCGCTGCTCGCCCGCGTCGGGACGGGCTGTCCGGCCTCCGACTGGCCAACCGCCACCAGCGTCTTCTTCATGGGCGCCATGATGATGAAGAAGCGTCAAACTGACTGCTAAAGCCGATTCTCACAACTGTGCCCCCTACCTGGCGCGCCAAAGATGTCGGGGTATTTGGATCGACACCTATGGGATCAAAAGAATCCCTACTATGGTTGAGAGAAGAGCGGATCCAACAGTTAGCACACGGTTCCTATACCCAGGTTCGGGCCGCAAAGATGTGTAAAACCCTACTCTTGCTTTGGTGGATTATATGTTTGTGTTCTTCGGCTAGCTATGGGGGGTGAGGAGCTCCAAAAGGCCGAATCGTGAGGAGTTCTAAAAATCCCAATCCTTCTCCTGGTCGCCTCGGGCCTCCTTTTATAGGGAAAAGGGGTTGCCATAGTGGCACACAGGAGGTGGAAAGGGTACAGTGATGCGAGGTTATCCCTCGCATTACATGACAAGGCGCATTTAATGTGCTTAGCTTAGGTGTCCTTGCTTTATCGGGGACGGGGGAGACATCTGTCTTGTCCGTCGCCGCTCCTTCTTGTGTTGACACGCGCCTTGGCCAGCGATGCCTGAGACGCCATGTAGGCAGGCAGGCAGCTGAGGTGGCGCAATGGTGGGTCTTCCACGAAGATCTGCATGTTGCCACGCAGGTGCCTGTCCAGCTGGTTGGGTCGGCAGCTGCATGGGGCGGTGGAAGCTTAGTTGGCATTGGCCTGATGGTGGCCCTGCGGATGTCCCCGGCAAGGGCCTTGCCGGGGCCCTGGCAAGGGTCTTGCCGCAGTGCCTGCTGTCATCCCCGGCAAGGTGCTTGCCGGGGGTCTTGTGGTCCTCCTTGGCTGGGATCCCGCCAAGGGTCGTCATCTTCTTAGTGTGTGTATTTGATCTTGAATGTCTTCACAAAGATCTGCATGCCACCACGGGGATATCTCCTGAATCCTTGCCCCATGGGGGCAGTGGACTCAAGGGTGATCCGCTCCGTAGGCGTGGGGCGAGCTGCCGCGACAAGAGTCTTGTCGGGGCTGCCAGAGCCGGCCCCGGCATGGATCTTGCCAGGGTTGCTGAAACTGGCTCCCGGCAAGGATCTTGCCGGGGGAAGCCGCTTCGTCCCTTTGCTCTTTGTGGTCTTGTCCTTGGTGTTGCTCTAGTTCCATCGAGCTTCGGTCTTACCTTGGCTCACCTCCCCTGCCATGCTTGGTGTGGTGGTGCCCGTGGCTCAGACTGTCTGTGCACAGTCATAGGGGTACAAAAAGTGTACTCCTCTTTTTGTACACCGACACAGAGGGAAGCAGAGGTTGTCATGTGTTTGTATGGTTGGATGCACAAAGTCTTAGTATAGAAGAACTTCACTTTATATTGCCACTTGTGATAAGGACCTTTATTATGTAGTCCGTCGCTTTTATTACTTCCATATCACAAGATCGTATAAAGCTAATTTCTCCCACACTAATAAATCATACATATTTTACCGAGTTTGCAACATGACAACTTACTTGGAAGGATCTTTCTCAATCCAAAGGTAGGTATGGTGGACTCTCATGGAAAAACTGGGTTTAAGGATGTATGGAAGCACAAGTAGTATCTCTACTTAGTGCGAGGGGTTTTGGCTAGCATGAGGGGGAAAGGCAAGCTCAACATGTTGGATGATCCATGACAATATACTTTATTTCGGATATAAGAAGACATAACTCATTATGTTGTCTTCCTTGTCCAACATCAACTCTTTAGCATGTCATACTTTAATGAGTGCTCACAATCACAAAAGAGGTCCAAGATAGTATATTTGTATGTGAAGCCTCTCTTCTTTTATTACTTCCTATTAATTGCAACGATGACCAAAACTATGTTTGTCACCTCCCAACAACTCTTATTTATCATACTCTTGTATGTGAAGTCATTACTTCCCATAAGATCGATATGATCTCTTTGATACTCTTTATGTTTTCTTTTTTTTTATCATGACCCAAGTGAGGAAGTCAAGCCCTTGACTCAGCACTAATCTTTATTATATAGCTCACGGACTCGATTACAAAGGGTAAGGCTCACAAAGCAAAAGCTCCCAACTAGATCATGCTAACTTTATTCTACTAGATCAAGATACTACCAAAAGGATCGAACTAAGTAAAACGGTAAAGATAGGAGTGATGGTGATACGATACCGGGGTCACTCCCCCAAGCTTGGCAGTTGCCAAGGGGAGTGCCCATACCCATATGATTATGTCTCCTTCTTCGAGGGTGGTGATGATGGCTTCTTCCTTAACTTGCACTTAAGGATAGAATTTTCCTCCTTTAGATCAGTGATCTCTTGCTCAAGGTTTAATATCTTCTTGCATAGTGCCTGCTCGCTTTCCAGCAAGAGGTTAAAAGGGATAAATTCGATCTTAGGTTTCTTTACTCTGTCAGGGAGGCTTGACTTTTTGAACTCCACGTGCATGTCTCCAAGTTGAGGTAGCCGGACTTCGTCTCCATCTGAGCTAGTCCAATCCTTCCTCTTTGAATCATGGTCTTCTTCTTCTTCCGTGGTCCAACCATAATGCTCCCAGTCCCCATAGACCTTAGGGTCAGCGAGGGAATCAGCCACATAGCTTTCTCCCTCCGAATCCTGGGACGACATGTAGCTTTTATCTGTGGCAGAAATAGATTGAAATGAAAACAGAGGATTTTTGCGTGATACATAGGTCAAAACCTTCGGGAGTATATATAATGAATTTTTACCGACAAAAAGGAGTAACCCACAAGAAAATGGAGTCTGAGGGACACACGGGGTGCCCACGAGGCAGGGGGAGTGCCCTGGGAAGGGGGGCGCGCCCACCACCCTCGTGGACGCCTCGTGTCTCCTCCGGACTGCTTCTTATTTTTCTATTTTTCTAAATATTCCAAAACAGAGAAAAATTGCCTTTAAAACTATTTTGGAGTCGGTTTACTTACCGTATCACATACCTCTTCCTTTTCGGAGGCTGAATCGTTCTGGAAAGTGTTCCATATGTATTCCTCCGGGGTTACAGTTTCAATAATATTGGTTTCAACATTTATAGGATTACCTGAGATATAATGTTTGATTCTTTGACCGTTCACCACCTTCGGATTTGTGCCTTTGAAGTTGTTGATCTTTATGGCACCAGAACGATAGACCTCCTCGATAACGTAAGGTCCTTCCCACTTGGAGAGAAGTTTTCCTGCAAAAAATCTTAAACGAGAGTTGAATAGCAAGACATAATCACCTACGTTAAACTCACGCTTTTGTATCCTTTTGTCATGCCATCATTTAACTTTTTCTTTAAACAGTTTGGCATTCTCATAGGCCTGGGTTCTCCATTTGTCGAGACAGCTAATGTCAAAAACCCTCTTTTCACCGTCAAGTTTGAAATCATAATTGAGCTCTTTAACAGCCCAATATGCCTTATGGTCTAGCTCAAGAGGTAAGTGACAAGCTTTTCCATATACCATCTTATATGGAAACATACCCATAGGATTTTTGTATTCAGTTCTATAGGCCCATAATGCATCATCAAGTTTCTTGGACCAATTCTTCCTAGACCTATTAACTGTCTTTTGCAAGATTAATTTCAACTCCCTATTACTTAGTTCTACTTGACCACTAGTCTGTGGATGATAGGGAGATGCAATTCTATGGTTGACATCATACTTAGCAAGCATCTTACGAAAAGCACCATGAATAAAGTGTGAACCACCATGAGTCATTAGATATCTAGGGACTCCAAACCTCGGAAATATAACTTATTTAAGCATCTTAATAGAGGTGTTGTGATCAGCACTACTAGTTGGAATAGCTTCTACCCACTTAGTAACGTAATCAACAGCAACTAGAATGTGTGTGTACCCATTAGAGGCAGGAAACGGTCCCATATAATCAAATCCCCAAACATCAAATGGTTCAATAAAAAGCGAATAATTCATAGGCATTTCTTGACATCTACTGATATTACCAATTCTTTGACATTCATCACAACCTAATACACACTTACGGGCATCCCTGAAGAGAGTAGGCCAATAAAAACCGGATTGCAATACCTTGTGTGCAGTTCTATCTCCCGCATGGTGTCCTCCACAAGCTTCGGAGTGGCACTTGCGTAGGATTTGTTCCTGTTCATGCTCAGGTACACAACGTCTACTATACCATCTACTCCTTCTTTATAAAGATGTGGGTCATCCCAAAAGTAATGTCTCAAACCATAGAAGAATTTTTTCTTTTGCTGGTATGTGAAGTTAGGAGGTATAAACTTAGCAACGATATAATTAGCATAATCAGCATACCATGGAGCAGTACGAGAAGTATTTATGATAGCTAATTGTTCATCAGGAAAGCTATCATCAATAGGTTGTGGGTTATCAATTATATTCTCTAACCTAGACAAGTTATCTGCTACGGGGTTCTCAGCTCCCTTTCTATCAATAATATGCAAGTCAAATTCTTGCAGCAAGAGAACCCATCTAATAAGTCTAGGTTTAGCATCTTTCTTTTCCATGAGGTATTTGATAGCAGCATGATCAGTGTGAATAGTTACTTTAGAATCAACGATATAGGGTCTAAACTTATCACAAGCAAATACAACTGCCAAAAATTCTTTCTCAGTGGTAGCATAATATCTTTGGGCACTATCTAGAGTTTTACTAGCATATTGGACAACATTTAATTTCTTATCAACTCTTTGCCCTAAAACAGCTCCTACAGCATAATCACTAGCATCGCACATAATCTCAAAGGGTAAATTCCAGTCAGGAGGTTGGACAATAGGCGCGGAGATCAATGCTTTCTTAAGTATTTCAAATGCTTCTAGACAATCATCATCAAAGACAAAAGGAATATCTTTTTGTAAGAGATTAGTCAGAGGCCTGGAGATTTTGGAGAAGTCCTTTATGAACCTCCTATAAAACCCGGCATGACCAAGGAAACTACGTATACCTTTGATGTCCTTAGGGCATGGCATCTTTTCAATAGCATCAACTTTAGCTTTGTCAACTTCAATACCTCTTTCAGAAATTTTATGTCCCAAGACAAGGGCTTCATTAACCATAAAGTGGCACTTCTCCCAATTCAACACAAGATTAGTGTCTTCACATCTCTGCAAAACTCGATCAAGGTTTCTTAAGCAATCATCAAAAGAAGTTCCGTAAATGGAGAAATCATCCATGAAAACCTCAACAATCTTTTCACAAAAATCAGAGAATATAGCCATCATGCATCTTTGAAAGGTAGCAGGTGCATTACATAAACCAAAAGGCATACGTCTATAAGCAAAGGTACCGAAAGGACAAGTAAAAGTGGTCTTTTCTTGATCCCCTTTTGACACAGGTATTTGAGAGAAACCAGAATAACCATCTAGAAAGCAGAAATGATTATGTTTGGATAACCTTTCTACCATTTGGTCAATAAATGGCAAGGGGTAATGATCTTTCTTAGTAGCTTTATTTAACTTACGGAAATCAATTACCATCCTATCGCCTGTAACTATTCTTTGCGGGGTCAATTCATCTTTATCATGAGGAACGACAGTCATACCTCCCTTCTTAGGGACACAATGGACAGGACTTACCCACTAGCTCTCAGCAACCCGATAGATAATACCTGCCTCTAGAAGGTTTAGTATTTCCTTTCTTACCACTTCTTTCATCTTAGGATTTAACCGTCGCTGATGATCAATAACCGGTTTAGCATGTTCTTCCAATTTTATCTTGTGTTGGCATATAGTGGGACTAATGCCCATAAGATCATCCAGAGTATATCCAATAGCAGCACGATGCTTCTTCTGAGTTTTCAATAATTTTTCTTCTTCCTGCTCTGAAAGGTTAGCACTAATAATAACATGATATATCTTCTTTTCATCAAGATAAACGTATTTAAGATTATCAGGTAAAGGTTCAAGTTCAAACACGGGATCACCCTTGGGTGGAGGAGGATCCCCTAGGATTTCAACAAGCAAGTTGTTTTTCAATACGGGTCCCTGTTTAAGGAATATTTCACCTATTTCCCTTCTCTCATTCATATGTATATCATTTTCATGGTCTAGCAAGTATTGTTCTAAAGGATCATTAGGTGGCACGACAATAGAAGCAAGACCAATAATTTCATCCTTACTGGGTGGTGCCTTTTCAAGGGGTTGTCTACGGAATTTAGCAAAGTTAAAATCATGAGACATATCCCCTAATCCAACAGTGACAATATCTTTCACGCAGTCTATCTTGGCATTAACAGTATTCAAGAAGGGTCTACCAAATATAATGGGACAAAATTCATCTTGTGGGGAACTAAGAACAAGAAAACCAGCAGGGTATTTAACCTTCCCACACAAGACTTCAATATCTCTAACAATCCCAACTGGTGAAATAGTGTCTCTATTAGCAAGCTTAATAGTAACATCAATCCCTTCTAACTCAACAGGTGCAATACCATGCATAATTTCGTTGTACAAATCAAGAGGGATAATACTCTCACTAGCACCTACGTCACATAAACCATGATAGCAATGATCTCCTATCTTAACAGAGATAACAGGCAAGCCTACAACAGGTTTATGTTTATTCCTAGCATTGGGTTTGGCTATTCTGGAAGACTTTTCTTGGAGGTAAATAGCATGTCCATCTAAATCTTCTACCAAGAGATCCTTAACCATAGCAACACTAGGTTCAATTTTAATTTTCTCAGAGGGTGTAGGTGTTCTAGTATTACTTTTGCGAACTACAGTTGAAGCTTGAGCATGATCCTTTATCCTAACAGGGAAAGGTGGTTTCTCAATATAAGCGGTAGGAATAACAGGATCAACATTATAAGTGATGGTCTTTTCTTCAACTTTAATAGGTTCAACTACTTTTACTTCAATAGGGCAGTGGTATTTAAACTACTTGTCCTTGGGGAGATCAACATGAGTAGCAAAAGATTCACAGAAAAAAGCTACTATCTCAGAGTCAAGTCCATATTTAGTGCTAAACTCACTGAAAACATCGGTATCCATAAAAGCTTTAACACAATCAAACTTAGGAGTCATACCTGACTCCTTACCTTTGTCGAGATCCCAATCTTCAGAGTTGCGTTTAATTCTTTCCAATAAATCCCATTTGAATTCGATAGTCTTCATCATATAAGAGCCAGAACAAGAAGTATCGAGCATGGAGCGATTATTAAGAGAAAGCCGAGCATAAAATTTTTGAATGATCATTTCTCTTGAGAGCTCATGATTGGGGCATGAATATAACATTGACTTAAGCCTCCCCCAAGCATGAGCGATGCTTTCTCCTTCACGAGGCCAGAAATTATAAATATAATTACGATCACGATGAACCTGGTGCATAGGGTAGAACTTCTGATGAAATTCCAACTTCAGACGATTATAGTTCCATGATCCCATATCATCGCATAGCCTAAACCATGTCAATGCATCCCCTTCAAAGATAAAGGGAAGACCTTCTTCTTGATAACATCCTTAGGCATACCTGCAAGCTTAAACAATCCACAAACTTCATCCACATAGATTAGGTGTAAGTCGGGATGCAGTGTTCCGTCTCCTGTAAAGGGATTTTCAAACAGTTTCTCTATCATAACTGAAGGAAACTCAAAGCAAACATTTTCAATAGGTGCAGTAGGTTGAGGAGCAACTCTTTGCTCTTCTGGTCGGGGTGAAGACACCCCGAACAAGCCCCTCAAAGGATTTTGAGCCATAGTAACAAGTGACAATAAATTTCAGCACACTATATAAATTTTTCCTTACCAAAGGCGCTTCACTCCCCGGCAACGGCACTAGAAAAGAGTCTTGATGACCCACAAGTGTAGGGGAACTATCGTAGTCCTTTCGATAAGTAAGAGTGTCGAACCCAACGAGGAGCAGAAGGTAATGATAGGCAGTTTTCAGTAAGGTATTTTCTGCAAGCACAGAAATTATAGGTAATAGATAGTTTTGTGATAAGGTAATTAGTAGCAAGTGACAAAAGGTAAAAGTAAATATGTTACAACAAGGTGGCCCAATCCTTTTTGTAGCAAAGGAAAAGCCTGGACAAACTCTTACATAAAGGAAAGCGCTCCCGAGGACACATGGGAATTATCGTCAAGCTAGTTTTCATCACGATCATCTGATTCGCGTTCAGTACTTTGATAATTTTGTATGTGGGTGGACCGGTGCTTGGGTGCTGCCCTTACTTGGACAAACCTCCCACTTATGATTAACCTCTAATGCAAGCATCCACAACTACAAAAGAAGTATTAAGGTAAACCTAACCATAGCCTGAAACATATGGATCCAAATCAGCCCCTTACGAAACAACGCATAAACTAGGGTTTAAGCTTCTGTCACTCTAGCAACCCATCATCTACTTATTACTTCCCAATGCCTTCCTCTAGGCCCAAATAATGGTGAAGTGTCATGTAGTTGACGTTCACATGACACCACTAGAGGAGAGACAATATACATCTCATCAAAATATCGAATGAATACCAAATTCACATGACTATTAATAGCAAGACTTCTCCCATGTCCTCAGGAACAAAAGTAACTACTCACAAGACATAATATTGTTCATGATCAGAGGGGTATTAATATGCATAATGGATCTGAACATATGATCTTCAACCAAATAAACCAAGTAGCATCAACTACAAGGAGTAATCAACACTACTAGCAACCCACATGTACCAATCTGAGGTTTGGGTACAAAGATTGGATACAAGAGATGAAATAGGGTTTGAGAGGAGATGGTGGTGGTGAATATGTTGAGGAAGATAGCCCTCCCCAAGATGGGAGAGTTTTTGGTGATGACGGCGGTGACGATTTCCCCCTCCCGGAGGGAAGTATCCCCAGCAGAACAGCTCTGCTAGAGCTCTAGATTGGTTTTCGCCTCGAGACGGTGACGTCTGGTCCCGAAAGCGTCCTTCTGATTTTTTCCAGGTCAAAACACCTCATATAGGAGAAGATGGGCATCGGGGGCCTTCCGGCTGGCCCACGAGGCAGGGGGCGCGCCCTGGGAAGGGGGGCGTGCCCCCCACCCTCGTGGACAGCCGGTGGCCCCCCTCGTGGACTTCTTTCACCAGATATTTTTTATATTTTCTGAAACGGCGTTCTGTTGAGTTTCAGGGCTTTTGGAGTTGTGCATAATAGGTTTCCAGAGTTTGCTCCTTTTCCAGCCCAGAATTCCAGCTGCCAGCATTCTCCCTCTTCATGTAAACCTTGTAAAATAAGAGAGAAAAGGCAGAAGTATTGTGACAAAACATGTAAGAACAGCCCATAATGCAATAAATATCAACATATAAGCATGATGCAAAATGGACGTATCAATCAGCACCTCTTGTACTAGACCCAATAGTAGATGGTTTTCGCCTCACTAAAGTACTTATGGACGGAGGAGGCGGACTAAACCTCATATATGAGGAAACACTTGCAAAAATGCAGGTCGAGAAATCCCGCATTGAGCACACCAGCACAACCTTTAGGGGAATTATACCAAGCTGTGAGGTCAAATGTTCGGGAAGCATTAAGCTCGACGTAGTGTTCGGCTCACCTGACAACTACAGATCGGAGGAACTACTCTTTCACATTGTGCCCTTTCACAGCGGATACCACGCCCTTCTAGGACGGGATGCTTTCAAGCTATACCCCATTACGGGTACATGAGGCTTAAAATGCCAGGTGGGGTGATCACAATAATAAGTGATCCGGATAGAGCACTCTGCCCCGAAAATTAAATGGCATCCTTAGCCCTAGAGGCATTATCCGAAGCTCTCGCGGCCGAAGAACTAACTACCCTACAATCAAAGGTGGATGTCGACGATGTCATCCTCGCCAAAAGATCGAAGTCTACCTCCTTCAAGCCCACTGACGAAATCATCAAATTCCAAGTGCACCCAATAGACCCTAATAAAATAGCATCCATGGGGGCATAGCTGGATCCGGCGGTAGACAGCGCATTACGCGCCTTCCTTCGGGAAAATTGGGATATATTCACCTGGCACCCTTCAGACATGCCAGGAATCCCACATAGGCTGGCCGAACACAGCCTCAATATTATAAAAGGGTTCAAACCAGTCAAGCAATCACTGCGACGATTTTCCGAACCCAAAATACAAGCAATGGGAGAAGAGTTAGCCAAACTATTGGAAGCCGGATTCATCAGAGAAAACAAACATCCGGATTGGCTAGCCAACCTAGTCATGGTACCAAAAAAGGATAAATCCCGACGCCTCTGTGTCGATTTCACAGACTTGAATAAGGCTTGCCCAGAGGATCCCTTTCCTTTGCCCCGCATTGACCAAATTATCGATGCAATGGCCGGACACGACTCGTTGTGCTTCCTTGATGCTTACTCTGGATACCATCAGATAAAGATGAAAGAATCCGATCAGGCCGCAACATCATTCATTACCCCGTACGGCCCTTTTTGTTTCAACGCTATGCCTTTAGAACTCAAAAACGCTGGCGCCACATATCAACGCATGATTCAAACATGCTTAGAAAAATAAATTGTTAAAACAGTGGAGGCATATGCTGACGACGTAGTCGTAAATACCAAACACGTCGAGACCTTGGTAGATGATCTCCGCCATACGTTTGCCAACCTCCAAGAATATGACATAAGGCTCAATCTGGAAAAATGTGTCTTCGGTGTTCCAGCCGGAAAGTTATTAGGGTTCATCGTGTCCCATAGAGGAATCGAAGCTAACCCAGCCAAAATCCGGGCCCTGTCCGAACTCAAAATACCAACCGATCTGAAGCAAGTGCAAAAACTAGCAGGCTGTGTAGCGACTTTAAGCCGCTTCATCTCCAAGTTAGGAGAAAAAGCATTGCCACTTTAAAGATTGTTGCGTCACACTAACAATTTCGAATGGAAAAAAGCGGCCACAGCCGGATTGGAAGAAATAAAAGCTTTACTAGCAAGCAACCCAATCCTTGTCGCCCGTGGTGTTGACGAACCAATGTGCTGTACATATCAGCCATTCACTAGGTGGTGAGTGCCGTGCTCATCGTCGAACGAGCCGGAGAGGGGCATAAATTCCCCGTTCAAAAGCCCGTATACTATGTATCCAAGGTTCTCACACCGTGTAAATCACGGTACCCCCACTATCAAAAAATTGCCTATGCAGTCTTCATGTCATCTCGGAAACTCCACCACTACTTTCAAGAGTGTTCGATCATAGTGGCATCCGAGGTACCACTCAATGATATTACCAATAATAAAGATGCCACGGGGCGCATAGCAAAATGGGACATTGAGCTCTTACCGTTTGAAATATCTTACAAGCTGTCGGACTATCAAATCCCAGGTGTTGGCTGACTTCGTCGCAGAATGGACCGAAGCCGAACTCCCTAAAGAGTATGGCTCATACTCCCACTGTACGATGTACTTCGACGGTTCCAAAATGCTATCCGGACTGGGGGTGGTGTAATACTAACATCTCCAACAGGGGATACAGTTCAATACGTTTTACAGATTATGTATACGGACTCGAACAATACGGCCGAATATGAGGCCCTATTGCATGGTAACCGACTAGCCGTATCCATGGGCATCCAACGCCTCGAGGTACGCAGAGACTCAAACCTCGCCATCTCCCAAATCAACGGGGATTTTGATGCGAAGGATTCAAAAATGGCAGCTTACCGCAACGCCGTATTAAAAATACCGGCTCGATTTGAGGGGTTGGAATTCCATCACGTAGCCGGGGATAATAACCAGGCAGCTCACACACTCGCTCTCCTGGGAGCTAAACGCGACCCCGTCCCACGAAACACATTTGTGGAATGGCTATTTAAGCCATTAGTAACATGGCAGGACACGAGCGGCAATACAAATTCGGATCCGAACACACCCCCGGCCGAACTCAATCACGAAGTCATCGGAGAGCCAAGCATGGATATAACTCCTTCGGCTCATGAAATCATGGCTGTTATAGCCCCCTGGACAGAGCCTTTCCTAGCCTACCTTAATAGGCAGGAACTCCCCGATGAACAGAATGAGGCCCGCCGCATATTCGGGCGCTCTAAAGCCTACAAAGTTTACGAAGGTGAACTATACAAGAAAAGCACATCTGATATTCTCCAAAGGTGCATCTCAGAAGAAGAGGGAAGGTGAATTCTCACTGAAATACATGCTGGAATGGGCGGTCACCATGCCACAGCAAGGGCGCTCGTAGGCAAAGCTTTTCGTGCTGGCTTTTACTGGCCTACATCCCAAGCAGATGCCCAAACCTTAGTCCAACATTGCGTTGGCTGCCAGCTCTTCGCAAATCAAAGTCACATGCCTCCCACCGCACTGAGAACAATCCCCATTACTTTGCCTTTTGCAGTCTGGGGGCTTGATATGGTCGGACCCCTTAAAGGGGGAAGTCATAAAAGAAAGTACTTACTGGTAATGGTAGATAAGTTCACTAAGTGGATCGAAGCCAAGCCAGTAAAAACTGCTGAAGCAGGGCCCGTGATAGATTTTATATCCAGCGTAGTACACCGTTATGGTGTCCTGCATAGTATTATCACAGATAACAGCTCCAATTTCACAGCTGACGAGGTGAAAAATTGGTGCCCAAAGTTGGGTATAAAACTCGATTACGCTTCCGTATACCACCCTCAAACAAATGGTCAGGATGAAAGGGCCAACGGTCTGATTGTGAGCGGTATTAAACCTCGACTAGTGCGCTCCCTGCGGGAGTTGATAAACACTGGGTCAAAGAGCTTGACTCCGTACTCTGGGGCTGTGGACCACGCCCAATCGTACGACCGGATATACACCTTTTTTCACGGTGTACAGCGCAGAGGCTGTCCTGCCCTGCGACATTATTCATGACTCACCTAGAGTGCGCATGTACGAGGAAAGAGAAGCCGAGTTAGATCGACAGGACGACCTAGATGGACTTGAAGAGGAGCGCGATACAACGCTAGCACGTTCCGCATTTTACCAACAACAGGCTACGCGATACCAGAGCAGAGATGTGCGGGCCAAGACATACAACGTCGGCGAACTCGTTTTACGCCTGCCGGACAATAAAAAGGAGAAGCTCAAACCAAAATGGGAGGGCCCCTTCATTATTGACGAAGTACTCACCGGTGGAGCCTATCGCCTTCACAATGCACAGGACAACCGCCTTGAGCCGAACCCTTGGAATGCTGCCAGGCTCCGAAGATTCTATGGATAGTTCGGTAGAAATTTCTTCCTCTTTATAATTTAGGTCTTGTCTGTTATTTTCTTGTTTCTCTCCCTTTTTTTCTCTTTACATCTACTTGGCAAGTATTCGGCTCGCCCGAACTGCCACGGGACGAGTACGTCCGCACATATACCTGGGGGCTTCTTTAACGAAGCCCATCATCAATAAAGCCTCTTGCTTAAAAATGTCGCATGTTTTTACAGTTCATCCTTGCCATTATATGCACCGATATGACTTAAGTTCTGGCCAAGCTGGGTTGCCTGGCTCCTATGCTTACCCCTACGTTTCCGATTGTTCGGCTAGGGTGTAAAGGGAGCACCTCTGCGATTGTTACAGCCGGGTAATCCGGATATGTACCTCAGACTGGGTGAAGCCGAAACCTAGCGCTCTTAAGAGAATAATTGGTCGGTGGATACACGACATATCGCATTCTAAAGCGTATTTTCAAAATCACAGGAGATGGCTTCCTACTATCCCCATCATGGGATTGAAAGCCTATGCCTGCATCTTTATGCACGCCGACCCAGGGAAAGGAACCCCTAACGAAACTATTCTCTCTGGAAGATGTTTCTTACGTTAAGTAATAATATAACATAACTGTCCGAACTCAGTTTGTCTATTCAAGCAATTATGACCGGATTGCCTGGTTTCCGAATATATCACGTGCTCGTCACAGATATAGTATTCGGACACACTCCAGCCTTCGGGTTTATGGAGGTCGAAGCAGATGGTCGGCAATGACAAACTTTACAGAAATTCGGCCGGAGATAAGTTAGATGGTAAAAGTACATTGATACATATAATCAAACGGCTATTCATTTTCTATTCTCTCTATCAGGCGGTCTAGTACACAGTCCTGTTGGGAAAGCTTGGCAGCTAAACCTACTTGGTCATATACCAAACGCGGAGGAATTTCCTGTCCATCAGGCCCTCGAGGTCCCACACAGGCCATGTGATTTGGATCAAGGCGAGTAAAGCACGTCTTCACCATAGCCCACGCTTCTCGAGCACCCATGCGGCACGCTGAGGCTTTCCATAGTTCAATGCAGCGTCGAGCCCCTTTGAACAGGTCCGCCAAGTCCTCCATAGATTCTGGAGGGGAGTCGTCAGGCCATAGAGCTCTGTCCATACTCTTCATGGCCTTCTGAGCCCGTTCATGGACCCTGGAAAGCTCCTGCAGCACATCGCCCTCAAAACCGGACACCCCGCCTTCAGCTGACCAATTAATAAACCTACAGGAAAAGTTTTTGTAAGAAACTTTTAAAACGACGAGACTATAAGAAGAGCTAGGTATAAGAGACATACTAAACATGCCGCTTTTTAGCCTCCGGTTCTCCTCCCAGACGCTTGAGAGTTGGGCCTTTACGCCCTTTAGCTCATGTTCGAGCCTAATATTTATATCCTGCAATTGGTTCCTTTTTTCCATCGCCTGCGTTAGTGCACGCTCGCCAGCGGCTTTTTCCTCTTCGGCAAACTTCTTGTCCGCTAAAGCAGCTCTTAGCTCCCTCTCCAGTTGGTCGGTCGATCCTATTGTTGTATTACACATTAGTATACACATCATAGTAATCAGCAGAACTGTCATAGTTTCCGGGCACAGTTATTCTTACCAACAGCATCCCTTCCGGATTCCTTCGAATTTTTCAATTCAGCAAGTTGGGTCCGGCACTTCTCAAGTTCCTTGGACAAAGAGTTATTCTTTTCTCGAATGACCTATAAAAATACAACGATCCTCAAATCAATTGTATCAACTGCTTTAAGTCTCGGGGGCTACTGGTAGGATAATAGTCAAACAACAAAAATTTACCCTCATATCCTTTGAAAGCTGATGAGTGGCTCCGACGAGTCCGTCTTGAGCGGCTCGGATATAGGCATCAGCAGAAGTAAAGGCGCTGAACACCTCCGCAGAGAAGCCAGGGTCACGCATGGCTGCTTTCCGCCGCCGATGAATCATCGCGACCTCCACTTCAGAATTGGTAGCGGATACTTCACCTGAATCCTCCTGGAGAGGACATTCCGGCACCGAATTAGCATTCACCCTTGACGGGCCTGGTGCCGGATTGGCGGGAACTTGGCCTGCGTCGCCTCCGGAGATAGTCCGGCTTGCATTCCTCCTAAAAGGAATAGACAATGCGGAAAGTTATAATAACGATTTTGCCACCCAGCACATGATAAAACAAACATACCTCTTTGAAGGTCCGCTGGAGATCGTGGTCCTTTTCCGCTTCAAAACCTCGCCCGACGCGGGCGCCGCCCTTCGGGTTGGCGGCCTACGCACAGTTCGGCGTGAGGAGCGTCGTCCCTGTTTAAACATAATAGAATACAGTGGGTAAATGCGCACTGGGAATCTTCGCGTTGGCGAGATGTGCCCTAAATTGCTTACATTGGAATAAGGAATGTGGCCCGGGTAATCAGCAGGCTTGATAGAAGACTCCCTCGTCTAACTCTATGCCTACATCTGGATCTTCTTCGTATCCAGGGCCCACTTTTTGGAACGGGTCCTCCGGTTGTGGGGCGGGATTGTTAATCCCCCTTACCACCTTCCTCCACTCCTGTCGGGAGCAACCGAACACAGTTCGGTTAATACCACATAATTAAAAACATCTAAAAACCCAAGGAGAAGGACTTACCCAGTCGGGAAGATTGTACATGGAAAGGGCTTCCCTGCATGTTAAACGGATAAAATCCTGCTTCTCTCCCTTATAGAGGCCTTCCAGGATTGCACCTAGAATGGTAGGGTCATCCAGATCCAGGCACAGGCGGCGCGAGGCATCATTCTGACCATTATAGTGATACATTGGAAGACCTCTGGCTTGGAGCGGCTGCACACGTCGCTTCATCGAAATGGACATCACTTCGATTATAGTTAATCCTGAACTGGCAAGCAATTTGATCTTGCCGGCCAGTCGGTTAACCTCTGCACTCTCTTCCTCTGAGGGACCCCGGGGACGCCAGTTGAAAAGCTTCTTTGGAGGAGCACTAGAATACGAGGGAAGTCCTTGCCGAACTAGATCCGGCAAAGCGACATCCTCGATGTAAAACCACTCCGAGGGCCACTCATTGGATGCCTTCTTCGGAGTACCAGGCAGGTAACCTATCCCGGCTATACGCCATACTTGGCGCTCCCAACTTCAAATATGGATCCTTCCTCCGATCGAGGAACGAGGAAGAAGTACCTCCTCCACAGCTCAAAGTGGGGCTCGCAGCCCAAAAACAGTTCGCATAAAGCGACAAAACCCGCAATGTGCAGGATTGACGCTGGAGTAAGATTGTGCAGTTGGAGGCCATAAAACTCCAGGAGTCCCGTAAGAAAGGGATGGATTGAGAACCCCACACCTCTTAGAAGGTAGGAGACTAAACATACCCGCTCTCCATTGGAGGGATTGGGAAAGCTCTCTGATGTCTACTACGCACCCTTCTTCTTGTAGACGTTGTTGGGCCTCCAAGTGCAGAGGTTTGTAGGACAGTAGCAAATTTCCCTCAAGTGGATGACCTAAGGTTTATCAATCTGTGGGAGGCGTAGGATGAAGATGGTCTCTCTCAAACAACCCTGCAACCAAATAACAAAGAGTCTCTTGTGTCCCCAACACACCCAATACAATGGTAAACTGTATAGGTGCACTAGTTCGGCGAAGAGATGGTGATACAAGTGCAATATGGATGGTAGATATAGGTTTTTGTAAAAGGAAAATATAAAAACAGCAAGGTAGCAAGTGGTAAACGTGAGCATAAACGGTGTTGCAATGATAGTAAACAAGGCCTAGGGTTCATACTTTCACTAGTGCAAGTTCTCTCAACAAGGATAACATAATTGGATCATATTACTAAACATGCAACAAAGAGTCACTCCAAAGTCACTAATAGCGGAGAACAAACAAAGAGATTATGGTAGGGTACGAAACCACCTCAAAGCTATTCTTTCCGATCGATCTATTCAAGAGTCCGTAGTAACTTCAATCTATCATAGAGTTCGTACTAGAAAAACACCTTAAGACACAAATCAATCAAAACCCTAATGTCACCTAGATACTCCAATGTCACCTCAAGTATCCGTGGGCATGATAGTACGATATGCATCACACAATCTTAGAAACATCTATTCAACCAACACATAGAACTTCAAAGAGTGCCCCAAAGTTTCTACCGGAAAGTCAAGACGAAAACGTGTGCCAACCCCTATGCATAGATTCCCGAGGTCACGGAACCCACAAGTTGATCACCAAAACATACATCAAGTGGATCACATGATATCCCATTGTCACCACAGATAAACACGTGCAATATATACATCAAGTGTTCTAAAATCCTTAAAGACTCAATCCGATAAGATAACTTCAAAGGGAAAACTCAATCCATTACAAGAGAGTAGAGGGGGAGAAGCATCATAAGATCCAACTATAATAGCAAAGCTCGCGATACATCAAGATCGTGCCATCTCAAGAACACGAGAGAGAGAGAGAGAGAGAGAGATCAAACACATAGCTACCGATACATATCCTCAGCCACGAGGGTGGACTACTCCCTCCTCGTCATGGAGAGCGCCGGGATGATGAAGATAGCCACCGGAGAGGGATTCCCCTCTCCGACAGGGTGCCAGAACGGGTGTAGATTGGTTTTCGGTGGCTACAGAGGCTTTCGGCGGCGGAACTCCCGATCTAGGTTAATTTCTGGAGGTTCGAGTATTTATTAGAATTTTTGGAGTCGGGGCCAAGTAAAGGGGAGCTACGGGCCGTGCTCGAGATAGGGGGCGCGCCCCCTTCCCAGCGCGCGCCCTCCACCCTCGAGCGTAGGACGTGGCTCTCCTGGCCCACCTCTTTTGCTTCGGGGGCTTCTTTTGGTCCAGAAAAAATCATAAAAAATTGGCTCGTCAATTGGACTCCGTTGATATTCCTTTTCTGCGAAACTCAAAAACAAGGAAAAAATAGAAACTGGCACTGGGCTCTGGGTTAATAGGTTAGTCCCAAAAATCATATAAAAGTGTATATAAAAGCCCATAGACATCCTAGAAGGATAATATAATGGCATGGAACAATCAAAAATTATAGATACGTTGGAGACGTATCAGCATCCCCAAGCTTAATTCCTGCTCGTCCTCGAGTAGGTAAATGATAAAGAAAGAATTTTTGATGTGGAATGCTAACCAATATAATTTTTCAATGTAATTCTCTTAATTGTGGCATGAATGTTCAGATCTGAAAGATTCAAGACAAAAGTATTTATTGACATAAGAAATAATAATGCTTCAAGCATACTAACAAAGAAATCATGTCTTCTCAAAATACTATGGCAAAATAAAGTTATCCCTGCAAAATCATATAGTCTGGCTATGCTCCCTCTTCATCACACAAAATATTCATATCATGCACAACCCCGATTTCAGCCAAGCACTTGTTTTCATACTCTATCTTTTCAAGCCTTTCAATTTTCACGCAATACATGAGTGTGAGACATGGATATAGCACTATGGGTGGAATAGAGGTGGTTGTGGAGAAGACAAAAAGGAGGAAGATAGTCTCACATCGACTAGGCGTATCAACGGGCTATGGAGATGCCCATCAATAGATATCAATGTGAGTGAGTAGGGATTGCCATGCAACGGATGCACTAGAGCTAAAAATGTATGAAAGCTCAACAAAAGAAACTAGTGGGTGTGCATCCAACTTGCTTGCTCACGAAGACCAAGGGCATTTGAGGAAGCCCATCGTTGGAATATACAAGCCAAGTTCTATAATGAGAATTCCCACTAGTATATGAAAGTGACTAAGCATGAGACTCTCTACAATGAAGAACATGGTGCTACTTTGAAGCACAAGTGTGGAAAAAAAGATAGTAGCATTGTCCCTTCTCTCTTTTCTCTCATTTTTTTGGAGGGGCTTCTCTTTTTTTTAGCCCCTCTCTATTTTTTTGGTCCATCTTTTTTTTGGCCTTTATCTTTTTTGTTTTGATTTTTTTTTGTTTTCTCACACGGGACAATGCTCTAATAATGATGATCATCACACTTTTATTGATTTACAACTCGATACTAGAACAAAGTATGACTCTATATGAATGCCTCCGATGGTGTACCGGGATGTGCAATGAATCAAGAGTGACATGTATGAGAAATTATGCATGGTGACTTTGCCACAAATACGATGTCAACTACATGATCATGCATGGCAATATGACAATATGATGCGTGTCATATGAACGGAACGGTGGAAAGTTTCATGGCAATATATCTCGGAATGGCTATGGAAATGCCATGATAGGTAGGTATGGTGGCTGTTTTGAGGAACAATATGGTAGTTGTTTTGAGGAAGGATATATAGTGGTTTTATGGCACCGGCAAAAGTTGCGCGGTACAAAAGAGGCGAGCAATGGTGGAAGGGTGAGAGTGCGTATAATCCATGGACTCAACATTAATCATAAGAACTCATATACTTATTGCAAAAATCTACGAGTCATCAAAAAAAAGCAATCAACGCATGCTCCTAGGGGGGAGTTGGTAGGAGTTAACCATCGCGTGCCCCCGACCTCCACACAAAGGTTGACACTTTACAAATACCTCATGCTCTAACTTCGTCACATAGCGGTTCACCATACGTGCATGCTATGGAAATAACTAACCTTAACACAAGCATTTCTCAATTTCATAATAACTCCACTAGCATGACTCTAATATCACTATCCTCATATCTCAAAACAATTATCAAGCATCCAACATCTCATTCTATTCAATGCACTTAGTGTGAAAGTTTTTACTACATTGATATTGGATGTCTATCATGTGAAGACTAGTTTTATAGCCTAAACACATTACCACGCTGTTTTAATAGACTCTCAAATATATATGAGTGAAGTATGAGAGTTCATCTATCTCTTCAAAATAAAACCACCGCCGTGCTCTAAAAGATATAAGTGAAGCACTAGAGCAAATGACAAACTACTCCGAAAGATATAAGTGAAGATCAATGAGTAGTTGAATAATTATGTAACTATTTGAAGACTATCTAACATTTAAGAACTTCAGATCTTGGGATATTATTCAAACATCAAGCAAAACAAAATAAACTAAATTGACGCTCCAAGCAAAACACATATCATGTGGTGAATAAAAATATAGCTCCGAGTATAGTTACCGATGGATGAAGACGAAAGAGGGGATGCCTTCCCGGGGCATCCCCAAGCTTAGGATTTTGATTATCTTGAATTTACTTGGGGTGCCATGGAAATCCCCAAGCTTAGGCCTTTGCTACTCCTTGTTCCATAGTCCATCAAAGCAATACTCAAAACTTGAAAACTTCACAACACAAAACTTAGACAAAAATTCTCATGAGCTCCATTAGTATATGAAAGCAAACCACTACTCAAAGGTACAGAAATGAATTTATTCTTTGTTTATATTGGTGTTAAACCTAATGTACTCCAACTTCTCTATGGTTCATATCCTCCAATACTACTCATAGATGCATCGGAATAAGCAAACAACACACGAAAAACAGAATCTGTCAAAGACAGAACAGTCTGTAGTAATCTGCAGGATTAGCCTACTTATGGAACTCCAAAAAATTAAAACTAAATTGGTAAATTTGCGCAATTTGTCTACCAATTAGCAGCAAAAAGAATCAACTAAAAATCACGCTCCAGTAAAATCCCACGACTACTTTAGCGAGCGCAAATGATTCTGTTTTTCACAACAAGATCATATAAACTTCACACAAGTCTTACCAAAGGTTCTACTTGGCACAAACACTAAACAAAACATGAAACCACATCTAATCAGAGGCTAGATGCAATATTTATTCCCTAACATCAACAAAAACAAAAAACATAAAAAAAAAGTTGGGTTGCCTCCCAACAAGCGCTATCGTTTTACGCCCCTAGCTAGGCATAATTATGCTCACATAAAAGATAAGAATTGAAACATAACGGGAGCATCATGAAGCATATGAATACCATATTTAAGTCTAACCCACTTCCTATGCATAGGGATTTTGTGATCAAACAACTTATGGGAACGATAATCAACTAGCATAGGAAGGGAAAACAAGCATAACTTCAAAACTTTAAGCACATATAGAGGAAACTTGATATTATTGCAATATGTAGAAGCATATGACCTCTCTCGTAATAATTTTCAGTAGCATCATGAATGAATTCAACAATATAACCATCACGTAAAGCATTCTTTTCATGATCTACTTGCATAGAAATTTTACAACTCTCCACATAAGCAAAATTATTCTCATTCATAGTAGTGGGAGCAAACTCAACAAAATAACTATCATGTGAAGCATAATCCAGTTGAAAACTAAAATCATGATGACAAGTTTCATGGTTATCATTATTCTTAATAGCATATGTGTCATCACAATAATCATCATAGGTAGCAACTTTGTTCTCATAATCAATTGGAACCTCTTCCGAAATAGTGGATTCATCACTAAATAAAATCATGACCTCTCCAAATCCACTTTCATCAATATAATCATCATAAATAGGAGGCATGTTTTCATCATAATAAATTTGCTCATCAAAACTTGGGGGACTAAACATATCATCTTCATCAAACATAGCATCCCCAAGCTTGTGGCTTTGCATATCATTAGCATCATGGGTATTCAAAGAATTCATACTAACAACATTGCAATCATGCTCATCATTCACATATTTTATGCCAAACATTCTAGTAATTCTTCTTCTATTACTTGAGCACAATTTTCCTTTCCATCATTTTCACAAAAGATATTAAAAAGATGAAGCATATGAGGTAACCTTAATTCCATTTTTTTGTAGTTTTCTTTTATAAACTCAACTAGTGATAAAACAAGAAACTAAAAGATTCGATTGCAAGATCTAAAGATATACCTTCAAGCACTAACCTCCCCGGTAACGGCGCCAGAAAAGAGCTTGATGTCTACTACGCACCCTTCTTCTTGTAGACGTTGTTGGGCCTCCAAGTGCAGAGGTTTGTAGGACAGTAGCAAATTTCCCTCAAGTGGATGACCTAAGGTTTATCAATCTGTGGTAGGCATAGGATGAAGATGGTCTCTCTCAAACAACCCTGCAACCAAATAACAAAGAGTCTCTTGTGTCCCCAACACACCCAATACAATGGTAAATTGTATAGGTGCACTAGTTCGGCGAAGAGATGGTGATACAAGTGCAATATGGATGGTAGATATAGGTTTTTGTAAAAGGAAAATATAAAAACAGCAAGGTAGCAAGTGGTAAGCGTGAGCATAAACGGTGTTGCAATGATAGTAAACAAGGCCTAGGGTTCATACTTTCACTAGTGCAAGTTCTCTCAACAAGGATAACATAATTGGATCATATTACTAAACATGCAACAAAGAGTCACTCCAAAGTCACTAATAGCGGAGAACAAACGAAGAGATTATGGTAGGGTACGAAACCACCTCAAAGCTATTCTTTCTGATCGATCTATTCAAGAGTCTGTAGTAACTTCAATCTATCATAGAGTTCGTACTAGAATAACACCTTAAGACACAAATCAATCAAAACCCTAATGTCACCTAGATACTCCAATGTCACCTCAAGTATCCGTGGGCATGATTATAGGATATGCATCACACAATCTCAGAAACATCTATTCAACCAACACATAGAACTTCAAAGAGTGCCCCAAAGTTTCTACTGGAAAGTCAAGACGAAAACGTGTGCCAACCCCTATGCATAGATTCCCGAGGTCACGGAACCCGCAAGTTGATCAGCAAAACATACATCAAGTGGATCACATGATATCCCATTGTCACCACAGATAAACACGTGTAAGACATACATCAAGTGTTCTAAAATCCTTAAAGACTCAATCTGATAAGATAACTTCAAAGGGAAAACTCAATCCATTACAAGAGAGTAGAGGGGGAGAAGCATCATAAGATCCAACTATAATAGCAAAGCTCGCGATACATCAAGATCGTGCCATCTAGAGAACACGAGAGAGAGAGAGAGAGAGAGATATCAAACACATAGCTACTGATACATACCCTCAGCCCCGAGGGTGGACTACTCCATCCTCGTCATGGAGAGCATCGGGATGATGAAGATAGCCACCGGAGAGGGATTCCCCCCCTCCGGCAGGGTGCCAGAACAGGTGTAGATTGGTTTTCGGTGACGGAACTCCCGATCTAGGTTAATTTCTGGAGCTTCCAGTATTTATAGGAATTTTTGGAGTCGGGGCCAAGTAAAGGGGAGCTACGGGCCGTCCTCGAGATTGGGAGGCGCGCCCCCCTTCCCAGGGTGCGCCCTCCACCCTCAAGGGCAGGTCGTGGCTCTCCTGGCCCACCTCTTTTGCTTCGGGGGCTTCTTTTGGTCCAGAAAAAATCATAAAAAATTGGCTCGTCAATTGGACTCCGTTTGATATTTCTTTTCTGCGAAACTCAAAAACAAGGAAAAAATAGAAACTGGCACTGGGCTCTGGGTTAATAGGTTAGTCCCAGAAATCATATAAAAGTGTATATAAAAGCCCATAAGACATCCTAGAAGGATAATAATAGCATGGAACAATCAAAAATGATAAATACGTTGGAGACGTATCACTCTCTGCGAGGGTTTGATTGTCGACGGACGTTAGTCCGGCCCGGACGGGGACTAGATCCTCCGGAGGGAGATACCCCTACGATTGCAGTGTTCGCAGATGCGCATAGGACACGGAGCAGCTTTTCCAATCTCCTGCACAAGGGCCATGAGGGCGAGAGGAGGAGCTCGGGACACTGGCCATATCTAAAGATTTTTTGCAGGCACTAGGGATTTCTTCCGTGTGGAATGAGATGGAGAAGCGATTGGATCTATTCTCTTATATATGCGTTTTCTCTGAACAGTCAGGGGGGTATTTGCAAAAAGACACCCAGACGGTTCGCATTCATTAGACACATGGAAGCCAAGGCGACAGTGGTGAGGAACCTGCAGGTTATAATATTTAAAGAAGCTGAACTATCATCTAGAAGGACTCACCTTGCAAGACCGAAGACATGAAGCCAGATACAATCTCGTCCTTGAAGGCAAGTCCGGGGGCTATTGAGGGAGTCATGTATTCAGGGGTCCTCGCGCATCTACGTCAATGAAGCTGGGCCGCACTGGTGGGCCACATAAAGAAGAAGCAGAAGTCCTTCCCCCGTATTCGGTCACGACTCCTATGTACGTAGAAAGGCAGGTTTTGAGCCCGGATGTGTCAATTACTTCGTCTCCAAGTCACCCTTGTAACCCTAGGTCTCCTTAGGCGTGTATATAAGCCGAGGGGTTTAGTCTGTACGGGGATCATCGTCATTACAATATCCCCATTGGCTAGACTTAGGGTTTAGCCATTACGACCTCGTGGTAGATCAACTCTTGTACACATATTCATCCATACTAATATAGCAGGAAGTAGGGTTTTACCTCGATCGAGAGGGCCTGAACCTGGGTAAATATCGTGTCCCCAGCCTCCTGTTACCATCGATCTTCAGACGCATAGCTTGGGCCCCCCGACCTGAGATATGCAGGTTTTGACACCGACAATCATCACCTACCTCCAGAAAAAAAAACACCACGGCTCTCTCTCGTGTTCTTGCTCTCAAACCCGCGGATTTCGATCTCTTTGCTCGAAGCTCCGTTTTCGAAACTGTTTTGGGGGATTGTTGATTGCTATGTGACTCC
Organism: Secale cereale; assembly: GCA_902687465.1. NCBI lineage: Eukaryota > Viridiplantae > Streptophyta > Magnoliopsida > Poales > Poaceae > Secale > Secale cereale. The sequence continues at coordinate 436,407,733 of LR738709.1, forward strand.
TTCATTTGTCAAATTAGTTTTTGTTTTAGTGGTTTATATTTAGAATAATTAGCTACTCTCGGTGTTGGTGTAAATGAGCTTACATGTTGAATTCTTAGAGTTCTAAGTAGTCTGAATGCTTGCTTTGGCCTCTAGGCATCCCTATGAGTAGTTGCTATCAATATTATGAAGTTTAGTTGACAAATTTTTGTGGAACAAAAGTTTCAGAATTGTATGCGAACAAAATGTACTTGTTTGGGAGGAGTTCTTCAAGGAGGAGGTCCTCAGAAGCATCCTCTAGCAGCTCCGCTCGTCGGTCTTATGTTGAACCAAGTGAAAATTATATACGAAATGCCCTCACCAAATCATGCTTATGGCCTTGAAATGAGTATATGGTGAGTGTGGGCATTAAGGAGGAATTTGAGCAGTACATTCACAATGCCAAGCTCGGTCCCTACATTTCCTATAAGTGCGACCAACACCTCAACCTCACTGAATCATTTACCAAAGAATTTAAATTCCATTCCCATGAGTCTAGGGTGTCGTTTAAACTTTATGAAAATCCTTTTACCATGTCTCTAGAAAGATTTTCTTACTATTTGTAAAATGCCATTCTGGGGTTCGCTTGAGGAACCGCCAAGGTCTGAGTTTGAGATGTTTTTGTCTAGCCTTTGCTATGTTGAGAATAGGGGAGTGACGCAAGGTAGAATAAAGAGCATTCATTTTCCCGCCATTCAATACTTTGCATTATTCAATGGAAGATGTATTGTAGGCAAACAAGATTGTAGTACACTATGTGCTCCAGACTTGAGCCTCATACGCGCCGCTCTCACCGGTGACAAAAGCTATAAGCTTGGAGCGATTGTTGCACTTAGGTTGCAACACAACGCTAATAGTTGTTATTTTATGGCGGAATTTATGCCACATGCTTAGCAAGAGAGCTGGGTGTGTCACCTTTGCATATGACCCTATTTTACCCATGCAGTATTTATACTCTGATGCTATGAAGCGCCATAAGATCCTTAAGGGTAAACCTGATAATTTCACCTATAAATTGTTGTTTAATCAAGAGTCCGTCGTATACACATATTTGCCTGTGCTTGCTCTCTTTGATTATCATAGCACGGGAAGATATTTTGTTCTTGAGAGCGAAGCCCGAGCCCACAACACGGTGGTTGTGGTTGCACGGCAGGCTGAGGCATCTGCACCAAGAGCCTCCGTGAGCTACCACTCTGATCATTACGCGGGCTATTGATTGATTACCAAGCTAGGCCAAAAGCCTAAGCTTGGGGGAGTACGTGTTTCTCACCGACTTTACATTCATGTTCACACATTTCAGTTGTCGGTGTTCACACTATTTCACTGTATTATCCATGCTTAATTTTATTTTCTCGCTTTCTTCTTGTATGTTTGAAAAACTTGAGAAAATTCAAAAATATTTCCTGCTTCTTTTTTCTTTTCTTTCTAGAGTAGTTAGGTGTGGCACTATAAAGAAAACTCAAAAAGATTTCCTTGTTCTTCTTTTACCTGTTGGGAGCTTTCCCTTGTAAATAGTTTTTCTCATTTTTGATTTCCCCTTTTATTTGCTTGTTCAAGAAAACTAAAAAGTCCAGAAATATTTCAGTGTGTTTCTCTGAATTTATTTTCCTTTTTATTGAGTCGTACCAAGGAGAAGACCACGATGAAAATGTTGAGTGGCTCTCATATGCATAATTGTTGATCTAACAAAGAGCTTATTTTACCTTGTCTTCTCCTGTTGAATAAAATGGTTGCTGATTCTAGCTTAGTCCACGACACTCTTGCACTATTATTATTTTCTTATCGTTTGGTCGTGCAAGTGAAAGACAATAATGATGACATTCGATGAACTGGCCGTGGTAGAGAGAAACGGGTATGAACTCGACTTGTTCTATTTTTGTAAATATGTTTAACCTAGTATCCATGATTCAGCCCATTATGATTAAAAATGTTTGCAATGACAATTAGAGATTATAATTTCTCATGCCATGCATAAGTATCTAGAAGTGGATAATGATTTATCTTGGATATCAACATTGCGTTAAGATCGTGATGTAGTATGATGATATGGTATCCTCCTATGAATCTTTGGGTGGCTTGACTTGGCACATGTTCATGCATGTAGTTCAATCAAAACCAACATAGCATCTATGATATTTATGTTCATGGTGTGCATATCCTACTCATGCTAGTGTCTAATGTTACTTATGCATAATGCATATTCATGATCGTTGTTGCTCTCTAGCTGGCCGCTTCTCAACTTATTTGCTAGCCTTCGCCCATACTAAGTGGGGATTCTGCTTGTACATCAAAAACCTTGAACCCAAGTTATTCCAGATGAGTCCACCATACCTACCTATATGTGGTATTACGCTGCCATCCTAAGTAAATTTGCATGTGCCATCTCTAAAAACTTCAAATAAATATCCTTTCATGTGCCTGGATCGTTCATGGAACGACATGAGGTAGTCGGTATCTTCCATGCTAAGCGGGTTATTCTCAAGTTGAGTGTCTATTCACTCGCCATCGCACGAGAAAAGGGCGGTAATAGGGATGCCCAGTCCCAAACTGCAAAAAGAAATGATCTCTCAAATAATCAAACAAAAACTCCCAATGGAGTCATAACCTTTACTTTTCCGTTTGGGAACCGCCATTAGCGTGCTTAGCATGGAAGATATTGATAACTGATAGTTGTGAAGTAAATGAGAAGGGTGCATGTCTCAAAATATCATTTACCTTTGTTTTAAAAACTTGAGCTCTGGCACCTCTGCAAATCATTGTTTCCCTCTACGAAGGTACTATCTATTTACTTTTATGTTGTGTCATCATCTTCTAAAATAAGCGCCAGAACATGATAGCACTACTGTCATGCTGATGGATTGTGTGTAGCTAATGTTGGGTGTGCTACCTCTTGAGCTTGCGTTGGTTTTTTCCTTCAAGAGGAAAGGGTGATGCAACAAAGTAGAGTAAGTATTTCCCTCAGTTTTGAGAACCAATGTATCAATCCAGTAGGAGATTACACACAAGTCGCCAAATACCTGCACAAACAAACAACAAACTTGCACCCAACGCTATAAAGGGGTTGTCAATCCCTTCTAGGTTATTTCCAAAAGTGAGATATGATAGAGATAGATGAACTAGTAAAGTAAATATTTTTGGGTTCTGGGTTTATAGATTGAAAAGTAAAAGATTGCAAATAGTAGATCTGAAACTTATAAGATGTAAAGTAGACCCGGGGGCCATAGGTTTCACTAGAGGCTTCTCTCATGATAGCAAGTATTACGGTGGGTGAACAAATTACTGTCAAGCAATTGATAGAAGAGCGAATAATTATAACGACATCTATGGCAATGATCATGAATATAGGCATCACGTTCGTGACAAGTAGACCGACTCCTGCCTGCATCTACTACTATTACTCCACACATCGACCGAAACGATTCTGCATCTAGAGTATTAAGTTCATAAGAACAGAGTAACGCATTAAGCAAGATGGCATTATGTAGCGGAATTAACTCAAGCAATATGATGAAAACCCATCTTGTTATCCTCGATGGCACAATAGAATACGTGCCATGTCCCTTTCTGTCACTGGGATTGAGCACCGCAAGATTGAACCCAAAGCAAAGCACTTCTCCCATTGCAAGAAAAACCAATCTAGTTGGCCAAACTAAACCGATAGTTTGAAGAGAATTACTAAGATATTAGATCATGCGTAAAAGAATTCAGAAGAAACTCAAATATTATTCGTAGATAATCTGATCATAAACCCACAATTCATCGGATCTTGACAAACACACCGCAAAAGAAGATTACATCGAATAGATCTCTAAGAACAATGAGGAGAGCATGGTATTGAATATCAGAGAGAGAATAAGCCATCTAGCTACTAGCTATGGAACCGTAGGTCTATGGTAAACTACTCACACTTCATCGGAAGGGCAATAGGGTTGATGTAGATGCCCTCCATGGTTGATTCCCCTTCCGGCAGAGTACCAGAAAAAGGCCTCCAGATGGGATCTCGCGAGTACAGAAGGTTACAATGGCGGAAAAGTGGCTTCGATGGATGCTCTGGGGTTTCTGGAATATATGTGAATTTATAGGTGGAAGAAGTGTGTCAGGGGAGGCTCGGGGGGGCCACCAGGTAGGGAGGCACGCCCTAACCCCTAGGGCGCGCCCTCCACTCTTCTGGCCGCCTCGAGGGTCCCCTGGCGTGTACTCTAAGTCCATCTGGTGTCTTCTGGTCCAAGAAAAATCTCCGTAAAGTTTCGTTCCGTTTGGACTCCATTTGATATTCCTTTTCTGCGAAACTCAAAAACAAGGAAAAAACATAAACTGGCACTGGGCTCTGGATTAATAGGTTAGTCCCAAAAATCATATAAAATAGCATATAAAACATCCAAGATAGATAATATAATAGCATGGGACAATAAAAAATTATAGATACGTTGGAGACGTATCAAGGTGAATCATGACTGGATCTTTTCTACCATGAATTACAATGTCTAGTCGCTGCTTGAACTTTGGAGGTGCTCTGCATTTATGTTTTGTGGTCTCAGAAAGGGCTAGTGATTGTCATATTATATCATGGTTGTCTTGATAACGCGTTACTGTTTGAGATATCTTATTATTGCTCGCCAACTGATTTTGTCATTGATATGAGTTAATGTAATTTCTAAGAGTTATTGTTGACATGGTTAGTTATAATATTGGCTGAAAACCTTGGTATTGTTTAAGCTTATTTATGCAAACAAGAGCAAAAGAGTTCGTAATTTTTTTCTTTTTCACTTTCAGTTTATCAACTGATTTTCTTGAGGACAAACAAAGGTTTAAGATTGGGGAGTTAATACGTCTCCAATGTATCTACTTTTCCTAACGCTTTTCCTCTTGGTTTGGACTCTAATTTGCATGATTTGAATGAAACTAACCCCGGACTGACGCTGTATTCAGCAGAACTACCATGATGTTGTTTTTGTGCAGAAATAAAAGTTCTCATAATGGAACGAAACTTTGCAAGGATTTTTATACAATAAAAGAGAATTTCTGGAGCTGATGTAACATCCCAATTTTACTAAATTAGGATGTTATTAGATCATTCATATGCATCTCATATTTATATTGCATCATTTGCTATTCTTGAAATATTTGGATCATTATGCAACTAAAGGCAATTATTGGAGTGGGGATAATTTGACTTCTCCCCTATCTTTAAAAATGTTCATAATGTCCAGAATAATCTTTCCAGTTGATTTGATATGTTCTGGTATTTTTCAAATACTCAAAAGTATTTTATTTGTGCTTTTATTTGCTGCTGGAGTGACCAAATGCATCAAAATGATTTTACAAAATTGCATTAGCTTTGTAACTAGTGTTCCTGTAGTTTATAGCTGTAGGGCTATTTTTACTGGTTGTCTAGGTATTTTTGTTTAGATTTTATTATGTGTTTTTATTTTATTTATTTTGTTTTGCTGCTGGTTTGAAAAAAGAAGAAGAAGAAAGGCAGCAGCGACCCGGCCAGCCAGCGGCCCAGCCAGCCAGCCGGCCTAGCCGCACCACACCCCGCGGCCCAGCCCACTTCCCACGCGAAGCGGTACGCACCGCTGCAGCGCACCCGACCCGCTGCCCCCCGCGCCATCTTTCCCCTCCCCCGAGCTGGACTAGGGCGAGCAGCCGCCGCGCCGCACGCACGCACGCACGCCGAGGCCGAATCGGTCCACCCCGAGCACGCCCGACTTGTCTGGCTCATACCACTCGACGCGCCCGAACCTTTTTCCCTCGACTCCTCTCACTGCCGCACGCGCGATCTAGGTCAAGTTGGATCTCGCCGCGTAGCTCGTCGACCACCGCTGTTCGCCGGACGTTTCCGTCACCGTAAGAGCATCTCCAGCCGCATTGACTACTCTTCTCGAACCCCCTCTCAATGGCGCACCTCTCTGACATCATCTTGTCGCCGGATACGCAGCAGATCGACGGGAACAAGCTGACAGACGCCGCCGGAGCTCACCGCCGTTCGTGAGCTCATCGCTGCCGATAAAGGGCCCCTCACCACCGTCCGACACCACCACCACGTCGGCCACTCGCCGCTGAACCTGTCCGCCACTTCACCTTCGCCGGAACACCGCCGGAGGGCCACCGTCGTCGACGCCCGATCGCCGCCGCCGCTTCTTTTGTCGTTTTCCCTATTCCGGTGAGCCACGTGCACGCCACACGCTAGCAACCAATCGTCTATCCCCACGTGTCAGTTTCAATAGGAGTTCGCAACAGTTATTCGCCACAGTACCAGGCGATTTCTGTTGTTTTTTGTCTTTTTCTTAGTTTTTCCTCAAATCTTCAAATAGGTATAGTTTCTATTCTGTAAATCCTTTTTAGGTGATTCTTTTTCCTGTGCACTCACAATGACCAGCAGAATGTCACATTACCAAGTTTGCACATGTTTTCACAATTCAAATTTGAATTCGTTTGAATTCGAATTAAATCTTCCGGAGGCCGTATCTTTTAAACCGTGTATCGGAATCGAGTGATTCTTTTTGCATTGTGATCGTAGTGCTGTGTAGGTGATCTGTACATGTTGTTTTGCTTCTATTTTTGAATTTAAAAATGATTTTCTTGCTGTTGGCTTTATTTTGGTTTTATTGGAGTTTCGATGATTGATTTGTTATATTGTGTGAAACGTATAGATTGTCCGTAGTGCGACGCGAGCTATTGTTAGGAGTGTGACTTTTTGAACCAGAACCAAGGCAAGTTACATGTTGATCATCCTTTACCTATTGTTTTCTATGCATGTAGTTATATCACACTATGAATATATGCATGTATAGGAGTATTATATATGTTGGCTATGCTGTTGAGCTCTCTTCCCGTCTTTTGCAAATCGTGGTAGTTGTAGTTTGCTATGCTTTGTAGACGGGGGTGGTTCGTGTATTCATTGAGCTTATGTGAGGATTATTTATATTTAACAAACTGAGTAGTAATTCAGGGCTTAACTCACCTCTGGGCGGAAGTGGTATTGATGGGTGGTTTTAAGAACATCATGGTTTATACCCTCTGAATGTAAGTGGACGGCCGCCCAGGCTCAAAAAGATCAGACAGACTTAATGACTAGTAGCTTCCATGCGCGACCACTAGCAAAATGGGCTCTAGCTTAGTTGAGTAGGTTGTGGGATCCTCGCCCAGGTATGCTAGCAGATGTAGATATGGATAGGTGTACCGGCTGCCGGGGGTGGAGGTGACTACTTCTGAAAGACTTCGTCTCAATCTTCGGGTTGAGTCTAGTGGGTAAAGTGTGCAAAACTCTGCAGAGTAATAAAACTAATCATGATTAGCCGTGTCCCCGGTTATGGATATTTTGAGCCACTATGCCCTTACAGTTGTTGGATGATCTTGACAAATGTGACACTTAATAATATTTGTGGGCAACTTAATAAATGGGTAGGTTGGAGTTGATTTTTGCCAACTCAACCTTGTGCATTCAATTGTAGTAATAAAACAACTAAATGAAAAATTGACTATTTATTAGGTAGTTATGAGGACAAAATCAGCTTTCTGCAAAATAAACCCCCAAGCCTTCCTTTGTTGTTCTATGCATATACATGTAGGTCTGCTTTATTACTTCTCCTGTGTAACTTGCCAATACATTCAATGTATTGACCTATACAGCTGCAACGTCTCATGTTGCAAGATTTTCAGATGAGGAGTAAGGTACCGTTAGGGTCGCGAGTCTGCACTCAGCATCGCCAGTTGGGCTATGATGGGACCCATCGTTATTTTCTGCTACTTTCCGCTGTGTGATTGAATAATAGCTAGCCATAAGCTATGCAAATTGTTTTATTTTATGTACTCTGGATCATACATTGTAATAAATGATGCACTTGTATTATGGTATTCATCTATACTGTGTGTGCTAGCGAGTTCGATCCAGGGACTAGCACGGTAAGCACAGAGACTCAAATCCTTCGAGGTTTGGTCGTTACAGATGGTATCAGAGCAGTGTGTTGACTGTAGGACGTGACCCTAGAAAATGGATTAGAAAAGCCATAGGAGTGAAAATATCTATAACTCTTTTATGCTTGCCCACCAGATGCCACCGAGGCGTGATAATAGGCGCAATGCTGCAGGAGGAGACAACAATGGCAATGACATACCACCATACATGCAGCAGTTGCTTCAGGGGCAGACGCAGTTGATCCAGTTCCCCTGTGGTTGAATCCTCAGAGGTTCTCGAGTTCCCCTGAACCTATTATGGCTGATGATTGGCTCCGTGGAGTCAATAGGAACCTGGAGACGGTTGGATGCACAGATGCAGAGAGGGTGAGGTTTGCCTCACATTTGTTGGAGGGTCCTGCCGCAGCTTGGTGGGACAACTACTTGGTCTCTTATCCATTGCTGGTATCACTTGGACTAAGTTTCAGACTGTTTTTCGTGCTGCACATGTGTCTGCTGGTGCTATGAGTCTGAAAAAGAAGGAGTTTCGAAGTTTGCGTCAGGGAGTGTGACGCCCGGATAATTATGCTACAGTAATTCCACGCTAATGACGCCACGTCACCACGATCATTGTTGCTAATCTCGTGTTAGTTCGAAACCGATCCAAATTAAAAATTGAGCTAAAAGAAAACAACAAAAGGTTTGAAATATCAAACTGAAATGTTCAAGTTGTGTCAAATAAATCGTAAGTAAATATGCCGGAGAAATCACACCTTTTTAAAATTCTTAAATAATATGAGATGAATAAAACAACAGAAAAAAAATTATTTAAATACCTTTTTGTAATTAATAAAATGTCAAACTAATTTAGTGAGGACTGGACTTTTTGAGTATGGACGAAGTTGAATTACTAATTTATATAATAAGTATATATTTTACTAAAACTAAAATAATAGAATAAAAAACTATAACAGAAAAGTAAAATAGATAAAAGAAAAAAAAGCAAAACAAAAGAAAGGACCCCCCCCCTGCTCGACCGCAGCCCAGATGGCCATCGGGCCAACCAGGCCGGCCCAGCCGGCCCACCCCGCCCCTGGCCTATATG
>LR738709.1:436416893-436473284 GCA_902687465.1 Secale cereale
CTCTCCTCTCGCTTCCTCCCCACTCCTCGATCCCCTTCTGGATCGGGGCCACAACCTCGGCGCGCTGCCTACCCCGACATTCCGCAATGCCCAGGTGCTCGCCGGACCCCAACTAGCGCCGCCCGTCGCCTCCACTACGCCCAGGACTGCCCCGGGGAGCTCGCCTTCATCGTCATCGTCTTCGAACACGGGATCAAGCCCGGGACCCCTACCTCGTCGGATCGTCCTCGTCTCCCCTCTCTACCTCACCGGTCAGCACCGTCGATCCGTCGCCATCGCTTCTTCACCCTCGTCGAGCGCTCCACGAGCTTCGATGTGAGCACCTCACAAATCCCCCATGTATATGTCGTCATTCCTGCCCCGGCCACCGTAGCCATTGCCGGGGGTCCGCGCGCCGTAGCCGCTCTCGCCACGACCCATTGGCCGCCCCGACTACTCCCGTCTACGCTTGCCGCGCAGCCCCGTACCTGCTGCTGCTAACGTACCCTCCCAACTGCTCACTCGCCGGTGTCCGTCCGCACAAGCCATGGCCGCCGCTTACCTCGCGGCCCCTGCCGCCACTTTCGCCAGCCCCGCCGTCCCGCCTCCGCCCGCGTGCTCCTGCCTCCGGCTGTCGCAGACCCCCACCTCCCGCTGTTGCAGACCCCCGCCCCGCCCCGCCGGGCCAAGCTCGTCGGAGGCGTGCCTTGGCCGCAGCCGCGCCTCGGGCGTGTGCTCGAGCCGGGCGGGTCCGCCCTGTCACTCCTACCGCTGCCGCCAGCCACTCCCGCCACTGTCGTCGGCCCCTCCTGCGCATGGGCCGTCGGCGCCTTGCGCCTCCCCGGTCCGACCGGTCCGACGGGCTGGGCGAGCGCCCAGCTCGGGCGCTTACGCCCGCTTCCCCTCGGGGCTCCGTCCGTGGCGCACCCAAACCTGCAAGCCCCTAGAGGCCAATGACAGGGGGGCCCGCCCCCCAGAACAAAAAAAAGAGATTTAAAATAATAATAATAAAATTAAATAAATAAATAAATAAATATATTAATTAATTAATTAATTAACAAATTAATTAAGTTAATTAATCACATTTAGATTAATCTAATCATTAATTAACCTAATCTATAATTAACTAAAACATAATTAATCTAACTAAAATGTTTGTTAGTTTACTCTCAATGACACGCGGGTCCCACACGTCAGCTTGACCTGGTCAACCCTGTTGACTGCTGACGTCATGCTGACGTCGTGCTGACGTCAGCATGCACTATTCTGGATAATGTTGCTTTATTTAATAATTAATAAATTATAAAATGATTTAAAAACTTTAAAATTAATATAAAATAAACCGTAACTCGGATGAAAATACTTTATATATGAAAGTTGCTCAGAATTTCGAGACGCATCCGAATACGCGGTCCGTTCGTCCGCCACACACCTCTATCATACCAAACATGCAACATCCCCCTCCGTTTCTTCTTCTCGAAAATGCCTAACACCGGGAATACTTTCCCGGATGTTATTCCTCTTCGCCCGTATCACCGAGCATCGTGTTAGGTCACACATAGCACCGCCTTTTTGCCATGTTATGCTTTGTGTTACAATTGTTTGCTTTATATTTATTGTTTCTTCCCCCTCTTCTCTCCGATAGACATCGGGACTGAGACCATTGATGCTTCGGTGTTCGACTACGGCTACGCTTTCGAAGATTCCTTTCGTCTGCAGAGCTTCCAGGCAAGCCCCCCCTTTGATCACCAGATATCGCCTACTCTTCTCTCTACTGCTTGCATTAGAGTAGTGTAGCATGTTACTGCTTTCGATAATCCTATTCTGCTGCATAGCCTGTCATTGTTGCTACCACTATTGATACCTTTACCTGTTATCCTAATGCTTAGTATAGGATGCTAGTATTCCATCAGTGGTCCCACATCCTTGTCCGTCTGCCATGCTATACTATCGGGCCGTGATCACCTCGGGTGGTGATCACGGGTATATACTATATACATACTTTACATGATACATGATGTGACTAAAGTCGGGTCGGCTCATTGAGTACCCGCAAGTGATTCCGATGTGGGGACTGAAAGGACAGGTGGCTCCATCCAGGCAGTGGTGGGCCTGAGTTCCCGACGGCCCCCGAGTGGATCTTTGTGGCGGAGCGACAGGGGCAGGTTGAGACACCAAGTGGAGAGGTGGCCTGGCCCTGGTCGTTGTCCGCGGTTATTTTATAATAACACGCTTAACGAGTTTGGATATTTGATCTGAGTCTGGCCATTGGCCTATACGCACTAACCAGCTACGTGGGAATAGTTATGGGTACTCGACGTCGTGGTATCAGCCGAAGCCTTCTTGACGTCAGTGACTTAGCGGCGCGCGCCGGATTGGACTGGAAATCCTACTCTGGTATTAGGAGAGGCTAGGTCTGCTTACCGGCCGCCCTCGCAACACGCTGGTGTGCATTGGGCGATGGGCCCAGACCCCCGTGCGCTTAGGGTTTAGACCGGCGTGCTGACCTCTCTGCTGTGCTTAGGTAGGGCTGCGACGTGTTGATCTTCCGACGCCGGGCATGACCCTGGAAAGTGTGTCCGGCCAAATGGGATCGAGCGTGCTGGGTTATGTGGTGCACCCCTGCAGGGAAGTTAATCTATTCGAATAGCCGTGTCCCTCGGTAAAAGGACGACCCGGAGTTGTATTCCGACCTCATGACAACTAGAACCGGATACTTAATAAAACACACCCTTACCAGTGCCAGATACAACTCGGTGGTTGCTCTCTCACAGGGTGATGTGCGGGAGGATCGCCGAGTAGGTTTATGCTAGACGTTGTTACTTGGTGAACTTACCATCTACTCCCTTCTACTGCTGCAAGACGGAGGCCGCGAGAAGCGAGGATACTTGTTACTTTCCAGCTACCCTCATCTTCTGCTGCAAGATGGAGGTTACGAGAAGCGTAGTCTTCGATTGGATTAGCTATCCCCCTCTTATTCTGCTTTCTGCAGTTCAGTCCACATATATTACCCCTTTATACATATACCATTGCATATGTAGTGTAGATCCTTGCTTGTGATTACTTTGGATGAGTACTCACGGTTGCATTTTCTCCCCCCTTTTCCCCCTTTGTCCCTTCTTCTCGGATGATGCAACCAGATGGTGGAGTCCAGGAGCCAGAGGATCCCGATGATGTTTCTACATGGAGTTCGGCTTCGAGGAGTAGTTAGGAGGTCCCAGGCAGGAGGCCTTGCCTTTTCGATCGTTGTTAATTTTGTGCTAGCCTTCTTAAGGCAAACTTGTTTAACTTATGTCTGTACTCAAATATTATTGCTTCCACTGACTCTTGTGTTTTCGAGCTTTTGTATTCGAGCCCTCGAGGCCCCTGGCTTGTAATATAAAGCTTGTATTATTTTAATTTGTGTCTAGAGTTGTGTTGTGATATCTTCCAGTGAGTCCCTGATCTTGGTCGTACACATTTGCGTGCATGATTAGTGTACGGCCAAATCGGGGGCGTTACAAGTTGGTATCAGAGCCGACTGCCTGTAGGAATCCCCCTTTCCAACTCCTTGGCCGAAGTTGAGTCTAGTTTTTGAAAAAAAAAATACTAACTTGTTGTGTGGCTTACGAGCCCACATCACCAATGGGTGGTATTAGGATCTTTTACTCCCCGTCTATACTCTGGGACTCTGATCTCTCTTCTATTCGGGATAAATGAATTTTGCAAAATCTAACATTAGGATCTCGTTATCACTTTCACCCGGAGAACACCTTATTATCGATGATCGTCTGCTACACCAGAAGACCCTGAAGATACTCTCCGTTGTTAACCCGAGAACTTGTGCTCATCACCTTTGCAATTCACTGCCACCGATATATCCCTATGGATATCTGCATGCACTTGTCATTCTCATGATCATTCCTCGTCGCTCTTGTTGTTACTTTGGAAACCATAATTTCTTTCTATTTAAGCTTCATACTAATCAGGTGATTCTTGAATATGATGCCTCTACATTCTCTCTTCCTCTAAGTGAGTACCGATACTCACCTTAGCTCCGTTGTGGATCGCCCGATCAATTGTTGGATTGTTATCCGACAGTGTCCTTCATATCCAGTCACCTTGTGAGTTCTCCCCCTGATACATAATGCCTTTGGTAACTTGTATCCCCTGCTTGGCCAACCATGCTCTGCTTTCGAGCTTGAGTATTTACTTTTGAAACTTGTGGTATATGTTACTAAGATGCCCGATGGGTTGAACCTATGCCTTCCCCTAATCCGTGAGAACCCAAAAGTTTTCACAAGTCTTACTCTTTCGGTGTTCTACCAGATAAAATTCCAACACTACAGTTTTATCAAGGCGAGAGGTGAATGAAATGATATGCATTAAAGAAGTGGGAGTCGACCTTGAACTTTGTGTTCATGGCCATGAATATGATGTAGACCGTCTCGAAAGCTTCTTGCAAGATGATTTTTCATCTAAACAATTCTTTCGGTGTCAATAAATTTGATCCCTTGTAGTTATGGTTTCCGACCATGCTGTCCTTATTCAATATATCTGGAATGAATCCATTCCAGGCCTCGTCAATTTTTGACAAGGTTACAGTATCTACTGTCATAGGTCAATGACCCGGTTCTACTTCTATCATGTTCTACCTTCGAGTATTACCCCCTGGTATCTCGAAGCTGCCTTGCCATTGCACCACAGCTTACTAACTTAGTTGAAGTAATGTCTTTCCTTGCCGTAATCACTCTACGGGTTCTTGGTTGATGTCAACCAAGGACACCGACTAGTGAAATTTTTCTACACTACAAATCAAATAACCCTAGTATTTTTACTGGGAAATTTTGAACTCAATCTGGTCCGTCCTAGACTATCGGCTGCATCCTGGTCTTGCTATCCTTGACTGTGCTACCTTGTCCTTCTTTGGTGCACAAATTCTTCAGTGTGTGAGCACGACTTACGTCGAGCTTTCAACATCATGTTGCTTGTCTTGAAAGGCAACTTTGGTTCCGAGCTTGCATCTTATATATTGATCCTATAACTTGCCACTTCATCATTCCCTTGCTTATTGCCATTGTTGTTTGATTACATCCTCTTGAAACCTCCCGACAAATGTGTCGGATCACCTTCAACACTTTGACTTCCTCCGAGATGTCAACTGTGTTCATGATGAGAAATACCCTCCTTCCCCTCGAGGATTTTTTTTAATTATCATCGACAACCCCCTTGACTTCCTTTCATTGCGAATTTGCCCACATTATGAATACAACTTGCTCTCCAGCTAGTGTTGTGTTCTGCCTTGAAGTATTACTGTCTTTTATGTCGAGAATGTTGTGGGGATTGCTCCACCTATTAGAAATTCTCGGTATGATGATATTTCTCCCCATCACCATTCTTCCTTGGTCCCCGTGTTGTTTTAATCGGGATACCAATATGCTAACAATGCTGCTTGAGTTCTGTATTTCTAGCAACCCTATTGCTTCGAAGTTAACGATCGGCAGTTCGTTCTTAGACTGTTGGTTATTGAATCGTCACTCTAACATTGATCTTGCTGCCTAAGGTCATATTTCGGGCACACCTTTCAACTAATGATTAGTGGTGTATGTTTTCCTCGAGCATACAACATTATATCATTTGAATTGACAAGTGGCATCTTCTTGTTCACATTATTGTGGAAATCCATCCATTTGGAATTCTCGATGAATTATCGCTCAGCCCATCAGCCGCCTCCTCATCCTCTCCTTTGTTTAATGATGAACTATTGTTTCGGGAACCTGCTCCCATAGTTCATTTCCCGAGAATCTTGCAATGTCATTTCATCGATTTGTGTTGCACCTTTTCTTCTCGAACATCCTGAGTCTGAGGTATCATGACACCAATCGGAACCGAATCTCGGTCAGATATAATGGTTGGGACAACTTTCCAGTAGTTATAATGTTGGTCCCTTGCTGACCCGGTAATATGATGTCATGCCTAGCACCCCTGGCTGGAGGACCCATCATTATAATTTCTTATGCAAGGATAGCCATTCTTCCAGGAGGAAATGGTAAGACTTTTTCTATAAGTTGTTCCTCGTGAATCCTTTGTGTATCCAAGTCCGACCTTTGCTTCAAGACCATGCCAATGCTATCTCGAAGCATGCCTGCGGCACTCCGATTTTCAGCAAGAGCATTTGAAGCCCAATGCTAAATGTTTCTTGGTCAGTTATCCGAACACCGTTGTATGGTAACATCTTGATTAATCCTCGCCTCTTTATCTGAATGTTTGGGTACTTGCTCTCCTACCCTGTATGCCATGTTCTTCTTCTCTATGGGAAGGATATACTCCTAATAATTGTGTGTAATCAAAATTTTCCTTTCCATTTGTTTGTTTAACCTTTCCTTGATCTACATGATCTAAGCAGTAATAATTTCTGCTTATGTAAACACCTTGTTGTACAACTCTGTTAGTAAGACATTGATTCTATCATTGATAACATTCCGGTAACCACCGATGGATGAGAACTTTGCCTATTGGTCTGCCTCGTTTCAACGAAGGGGAAAAATGGTTCTCTTCGTTTCCCGTCCTTGGTACCGACTTTGTTGCCGTCATAGCTGACGATCTATCCACTGACATGCCTCCCTGTCATGGCTGTGCAAGATGTCACCACCCTTCCCATTTTTAACCCACATGGTGGGCCCATAACCCACAGGTCCACTGGATCGAAACCCGACTCTCCTGTACAACCCTGGTTCTGATGTATTCTTTGCACTTGTGCTTCGTGTGTAATTCATGAGCTAAATTCTACCATGTTTCATCCTGGTATCAAACACCATATTATTCTCGTTGATCAAGACCCCAATCCAGCTTCTGGTTAGGCATCGAATGACTGCCTACCCGATTGAAACTTTGGTACCATCGCTTATTGCTCTCAATGCATTCACTGAAATACTACTCGTAGGGTACCTCGTATATCACTTTCTGAATTCGCCGTCGTATGCACAGACTTCGTGGAGATACGTTCCTCCAAATTTTTTCCCCCTGGTCACGTTTGTAGGACGATGGAGATCCCAAAGAAAGGATGAAGATCAGGATGACTTGAAGCAGAGAAATGAAGACATCAACGAAAGGGTTCAACCTCTTCGAAAGGGTCAGTCAAGACCGAGAAGACTCGTTAGAATTTCACTACCAGCACTTCCCACCCCCCTTACTCCACCGCTTAAATCTCGGGATGAGATTTCTTGAAGTGGAGGAGAATTGTGACGCCCGGATAATTACGCTACAGTAATTCCGCGCTAATGACGCCACGTCACCACGATCACTGTTGCTAATCTCGTGTTAGTTCGAAACCGATCCAAATTAAAAATTGAGTTAAAAGAAAATAACAAAAGGTTTCAAATATCAAACTAAAATGTTCAAGTTGTGTCAAATAAATCGTAAGTAAATATGCCGGAGAAACCACACCTTTTTAAAATTCTTAAATAATATGAGATGAATAAAACAGCAGCAAAAACAATTATTTAAATACCTTTTGTAATTAATAAAATGTCAAACTAATTTAGTGAGGACTGGACTTTTTGAGTATGGACGAAGTTGAATTACTAATTTATATAATAAGTATATATTTTACTAAAACTAAAATAATAGAATACAAAACTATAACAGAAAAGTAAAATAGATAAAAGAAAAAAAGCAAAACAAAAGAAAGGACTCCCCCTGCTGGACCGCGGCCCAGATGGCCATCGGGCCAACCAGGCCGGCCCAGCCGGCCCACCCCGCCCCTGGCCTATATGGCCTACCCCTCCATCCCCCGAACCCTAACTGTCCCCCCCCACTCTCCCCTCGCTTCCTCCCCACTCCCCGATCCCCTTCTGGATCGGGGCCACGACCTCGGCGCGCTGCCTACCCCGACATTCCGCAACGCCCAGGTGCTCGACGGACCCCAACTGGCGCCGCCCGTCGCCTCCCCTACGCCCAGGACTGCCTCGGGGAGCTCGCCTTCGTCGTCATCATCTTCGAACACGGGATCAAGCCCGGGACCCCTACCTCGTCGGATCGTCCTCGTCTCCCCTCTCTGCCTCACCGGTCAGCGTCGTCGATCCGTCGCCATCGCTTCTTCGCCCTCGTCGAGCGCTCCACGAGCTTCGATGTGAGCACCTCACAAATCCCCCATGTATATGCCGTCATTCCTGCCCCGGCCGCCGTAGCCATTGCCGGGGGTCCGCGCGCCGTAGCCGCTCTCGCCACGACCCATTGGCCGCCCCGACTACTCCCGTCTACGCTTGCCGCGCAGCCCCGTACCTGCTGCTACTAACGTGCCCTCCCAACTGCTCACTCGCCGACGTCCGTCCGCACAAGCCATGGCCGCCGCTTACCTCGCGACCCCTGCCGCCACTTTCGCCAGCCCCGCCGTCCCGCCTCCGCCCGCGTGCTCCTGCCTCCGGCCGTCGCAGACCCCCACCTCCCGTCGTTGCAGACCCCCGCCCCGCCCCGCCGGGCCAAGCTCGCTGGAGGCGTTCCTTGGCCGCAGCCGCGCCTCGGGCGTGTGCTCGAGCCGGGCGGGTCCGCCCTGTCACTCCTACCGCTGCCGCCAGCCACTCCCGCCACTGTCGCCGGCCCCTCCTGCGCACGGGCCGTCGGCGCCCTACGCCTCCCCGGTCCGACCGGTCCGACGGGCTGGGCGAGCGCCCAGCTCGGGCGCTTACGCCCGCTTCCCCTCGGGGCTCCGTCCGTGGCGCACCCAAACCCGCAAGCCCCTATGGGCCAATGACAGGGGGGCCCGCACCCCAAAACAAAAAGAAAAGAGATTTGAAATAATAATAGTAAAATTAAATAAATAAATATAATAATTAATTAATTAATTAACAAATTAATTAAGTTAATTAATCACATTTAGATTAATCTAATCATTAATTAACCTAATCTATAATTAACTAAAACATAATTAATCTAACTAAAATGTTAGTTAGTTTACTGTCAATGACACGCGGGTCCCACACGTCAGCTTGACCTGGTCAACCCTGTTGACTGCTGACATCATGCTGACGTCATGCTGACGTCAGCATGCACTATTCTGGATAATGTTGCTTTATTTAATAATTAATAAATTATAAAATGATTTAAAAACTTTAAAAATTAATATAAAATAAACCGTAACTCGGATGAAAATACTTTATATATGAAAGTTGCTCAGAATTTCGAGACGCATCCGAATACGCGGTCCGTTCGTCCGCCACACACCTCTATCATACCGAACATGCAACATCCCCCTCCGTTTCTTCTTCCCGAAAATGCCTAACACCGGGAATACTTTCCCGGATGTTATTCCTCTTCGCCCGTATCACCTTGCACCGCGTTAGGTCACACATAGCACCGCCTTTTGCCATGTTATGCTTTGTGTTACAATTGTTTGCTTTATATTTATTGTTTCTTCCCCCTCTTCTCTTCGATAGACATCGGGACTGAGACCATTGATGCTTCGGTGTTCGACTACGGCTACGCTTCCGAAGATTCCTTTCGTCTGCAGAGCTTCCAGGCAAGCCCCCCCTTTGATCACCAGATATCGCCTACTCTTCTCTCTAATGCTTGCATTAGAGTAGTGTAGCATGTTACTGCTTTCGATAATCCTATTCTGCTGCATAGCCTGTCATTGTTGCTACCACTGTTGATACCTTTACCTGTTATCCTAATGCTTAGTATAGGATGCTAGTATTCCATCAGTGGCCCCACATCCTTGTCCGTCTGCCATGCTATACTATCGGGCCGTGATCACCTCGGGTGGTGATCACGGGTATATACTATATACATACTTTACATGATACATGATGTGACTAAAGTCGGGTCGGCTCATTGAGTACCCGCAAGTGATTCCGATGTGGGGGCTGAAAGGACAGGTGGCTCCATCCAGGCAGTGGTGGGCCTGAGTTCCCGACGGCCCCCGAGTGGATCTTTGTGGCGGAGCGGCAGGGGCAGGTTGAGACACCAAGTGGAGAGGTGGCCTGGCCCTGGTCGTTGTCCGCGGTTATTTCATAATAACACGCTTAACGAGTTTGGATATTTGATCTGAGTCTGGCCATTGGCCTATACGCACTAACCACCTATGTGGGAATAGTTATGGGTACTCGACGTCGTGGTATCAGCCGAAGCCTTCTTGACGTCAGCGACTTAGCGGCGCGCGCCGGATTGGACTGGAAAGCCTACTCTGGTATTAGGAGAGGCTAGGTCTGCTTACCGGCCGCCCTCGCAACGCGCAGATGTGCATTGGGCGATGGGCCCAGACCCCCGTGCGCTTAGGGTTTAGACCGGCGTGCTGACCTCTCTGTTGTGCTTAGGTAGGGCTGCGACGTGTTGATCTTCCGAGGCCGGGCATGACCCTGGAAAGTGTGTCCGGCCAAATGGGATCGAGCGTGCTGGGTTATGTGGTGCACCCCTGCAGGGAAGTTAATCTATTCGAATAGTCGTGTCCCTCTGTAAAAGGACGACCCGGAGTTGTATTCCGACCTCATGACAACTAGAACCGGATACTTAATAAAACACACCCTTACCAGTGCCAGATACAACTCGGTGGTTGCTCTCTCACAGGGTGATGTGCGGGAGGATCGCTGAGTAGGTTTATGCTATACGTTGCTACTTGGTGAACTTACCATCTACTCCCTTCTACTGCTGCAAGACGGAGGCCGCGAGAAGCGAGGATACTTGTTACTTTCCAGCTACCCTCATCTTCTGCTGCAAGATGGAGGTTACGAGAAGCGTAGTCTTCGATTGGATTAGCTATCCCCCTCTTATTCTGCTTTCTGCAGTTCAGTCCACATATATTACCCCTTTATACATATACCATTGCATATGTAGTGTAGATCCTTGCTTGTGAGTACTTTGGATGAGTACTCACGGTTGCATTTTCTCCCCCCTTTTCCCCCTTTGTCCCTTCTTCTCGGATGATGCAACCAGATGGTGGAGTCCAGGAGCCAGAGGATCCCGATGATGTTTCTACATGGAGTTCGGCTTCGAGGAGTAGTTAGGAGGTCCCAGGCAGGAGGCCTTGCCTTTTCGATCGTTGTTAATTTTGTGCTAGCCTTCTTAAGGCAAACTTGTTTAACTTATGTTTGTACTCAGATATTATTGCTTCCGCTGACTCTTGTGTTTTCGAGCTTTTGTATTCGAGCCCTCGAGGCCCCTGGCTTGTAATATAAAGTTTGTATTATTTTAATTTGTGTCTAGAGTTGTGTTGTGATATCTTCCAGTGAGTCCCTGATCTTGGTCGTACACATTTGCGTGCATGATTAGTGTACGGCCAAATCGGGGGCGTTACAGGGAGGATGCACAATTAATGCGTATGTGGATGAATTTAATAATCTTGCACATTATGCTCCTAATGATGTTAACACTGATGCAGCTAGGCAGGAAAAATTCTTGGAGGGCCTAAATGATGAGTCGAGCCTTCAGTTGACAGTGGCCACTTTTGATAATTGTCAGGAGCTGATTGATAAGGCTATTATGCTAGAGGGGAAGCATCAGGCCATAGAGAATCGCAAGAGGAAGTATAACAACAATAACAGGTATAATTCAGGACCACAACAGAAGCCACGCACTTCATATCAGGGTAATGGAGGTAATGGGCATCATCATCATCATGGAGGTAATGGACATAATCATCATGGAGGGAATGGCCACAACCATAATGGCCACCATAATCACAATGGGCACAAGAGTAACAATGGCAATGTCAAAGGTAATGGTAATGGTAATGGTAATGGAGGGAGTAATAACCAGAGCCACCAGAGTGTGCCTCTGCAGAGGGACATTAGCCAGGTTCAGTGCTATAAGTATAGGCATATGGGCCACTACTCCAACACTTGCCCAGAGAGCAAGAACGGTAATGGAAATTCTGGAGTCAGCAAGCCAAACCCCTTCCAAAATGGTCATGTTAACCATGTTAATGTGGAGGAGGTTTATGATGAACCTGATGCCGTGATTGGTAAGTTCTTGATTAATTCGGTACCTGCACTTGTTCTTTTTTATTTTGGTGCATCGCATTCATTCATCTCACGGGTATTTGTGGATAAACATAAGTTGCCTACCGTAGTACTTAAGTCACCTATTCTAGTAAGTTCTCTGGGGGCTGAGATGGCAACAAGTTTGGGATGCTTTCAGATGCCTTTATCCATTGGGAAGCATGTTTTTCCCACAGATTTGTTTATATTGAAGTCTCAAGGTCTGGATATTATTTTGGGTATGGACTGGTTGACCAAATATAAAGGCCTCATTGATTGTGCCAGTCGATCTATTACTCTCAGTGCACCAGGAGGTAAGAGGATCAGATATGTATGTAAGTATAAGCATAATCAGTTGGAAGTGAACTCTCTTAAGGGGGGTAGTCTGGAAGATGTGCCAGTCGTGAGGGACTACCCAGATGTGTTTCCAGAGGAGTTGCCAGGTATGCCACCAGACAGAGATATTGAGTTTCTTATTGATTTAATACCAGGCACTGGACCTATTGCAAAGAGACCGTATAGAATGCCTCCTCAAGAGTTGGAGGAATTGAAGAAGCAGATAAGGGAATTGCAGAAACAAGGATTTATTCGCCCAAGTTCATCACCTTGGGGAGCTCCAGTTTTGTTTGTGGAGAAGAAGGATGGTACCTTGAGGATGTGTGTTGATTATCGTTCTCTGAATGAGGTAACCATTAAGAATAAGTATCCCTTGCCTATGATAAATGATATGTTTGACCAGTTGGAGGGAGCTACTATGTTTTCTAAGATTGATCTCCGTTCTGGTTAACATCAATTAAAGATTCGTGAGCAAGATATTACAAAGACTGCTTTTACTATGAGGTATGGGTTGTATGAATATACTGTTATGTCATTTGGATTGACTAACGCTCCTGCATACTTCATGAATATGATGAACAAGGTGTTTATGGAGTTCTTGGATAAATTTGTGGTTGTTTTCATTGATGATATATTGGTGTTCTCCAAGAATAAGCAAGAGCATGAGGTACATCTGCGTTTGGTCATGGAGAAGCTGAGGGAACATCACTTGTATGCCAAGTTCAGCAAATATGAATTTTGGCTGGATGAGGTAGCATTCCTTGGACATGTTGTGTCAGGTAATGGAGTTGCAGTCAATCCATCTAAGGTGGCTGCAGTTACAGAGTGGGAGACACCCACAACAGTTGGGGAGATTCACAGCTTTTTGGGCCTTGCAGGTTATTACAAGAGGTTTATTGAGAACTTTTCTAAAGTTGCAAAGCCTACGACTGAATTGTTGAAGAAGGAGAAGAAGTTTGTTTGGACTGATGAATGTGAAGCCAGCTTTTGGGAATTGAAGCAGCGTTTGGTTACAGCACCAGTCTTAATTCTGCCTGATATACATAAGGACTTCCAGGTATATTGTGATGCTTCTAGTCAGGGACTTGGGAGTGTTTTGATGCAGGAAGGTAAAGTTGTTTCATATGCATCACGTCAGCTTAAGAATCATGAGCATAATTATCCTACACATGATTTGGACTTAGCCTCAGTTGTGCATGCATTGAAAACTTGGAGGCAATATCTTATTGGTAATCATTGTGATATATTTACTGATCATAAGAGCTTGAAGTATATTTTTACTCAAAAAGATTTGAACCTCAGGCAGAGGAGATGGTTGGAGCTTATTAAGGATTATGATTTAAATGTGCAGTATCATCCTGGTAAGGCTAATGTTGTTGCTGATGCATTGAGTCGTACGAGCCATGTTAATGCAGTTGATATTAATGATATGCCACGAGAGTTATGTGATCAGTTCAGGGTTCTCAGGTTGGAGATGGTTCCTAAGGGATATTTGGCAACACTTGAGGTAAAGCCTACTTTGCTTGACAGGATCAGGGAAGCTCAAAAGGATGATAAAGAGATTGCTGCAATAAAAGAGAATATGACTAAAGGTAAGGCAGAAGGTTTCCATGAGGATGAATATGGGACCATATGGTTTGAGAAGCGTATTTGTGTACCGCAAGATGCAGACATTAGGAAATTAATTCTTCAGGAGGCGCATGATTCACCTTATTCTATTCACCCAGGTAATACTAAGATGTATTTGGACTTGAGGGAAAGATTTTGGTGGCCTAGCCTGAAGAGGGAAATTGCTGGATATATTGCAACATGTGATGTGTGCCAGAGAGTTAAAGCAGAACATCAGAGGCTAGCAGGTTTGTTACAACCATTGCCTATACCTGAGTGGAAATGGGATCAGATTGGTATGGACTTCATTACAGGTTCACCCAGGACTCGGTCAGGTTATGATTCTATTTGGGTAATTGTTGATCGCTTGACTAAAGTTGCTCACTTCATTCCGGTAAAGACTACTTATACCAGTGCTCAGCTAGCTAAAGTTTATATGTCTGAAATTGTTTGTCTGCATGGAGTTCCAAGGAAGGTAGTGTCTGATAGAGGTACTCAGTTCACATCTAAATTTTGGCGTCAGTTGCATGAATCCTTGGGCACTAGGCTGGAGTTCAATACAGCTTTCCATCCACAGACTGATGGGCAGACAGAGAGGGTAAATCAGATTTTGGAGGATATGTTGAGAGCTTGTGTATTGGACTATGGTTCCAGTTGGGATGATAATTTACCTTATGCGGAGTTCTCATATAATAACAGTTATCAGGCTAGTCTGAAGATGGCACCATTTGAGGTATTGTATGGCAGAAAGTGCAGGACACCGTTGATGTGGGATGAGGTTGGAGAGCGACAGTTCTTTGGACCAGACTTGATTAGAGATGCTGAGGAGAAAGTCAAACTGATTCGTGACAGGTTGAAGATAGCACAATCCAGACAAAAGAGTTATGCAGATGCAAAGCGCAAAGAGGTGACATATGAGGTAGGAGACCGTTCATATCTTCGAGTTTCACCACTTCGTGGAATTAAGAGGTTTGGAATTAAGGGTAAGTTAGCACCACGTTTTGTGGGGCCTTACACGATCTTGGAGCGTAGAGGAGAGGTAGATTATCAGCTGGAGTTGCCAGAGTCTTTGTCTGGAGTTCATAATGTGTTTCATGTATCTCAGTTGAAGAAGTGCCACGCAGAGATGATGGATGTTTCATTGAGGGGCACAGTGCCACTTGATGCAATTCAGTTGGAGAGTGATTTGACATATGAGGATAAACCTGTTAAGATTCTGGAGACAGCAGAGAGAGTTACTTACACCAAGACAATTAAGTTATGCAAGGTTCAGTGGGATCATCATACAGAGGAAGAAGCTACCTGGGAACGAGAGGAAGATCTCAGGCAGGAGCACCCACACCTATTTTCCTAGCCAACCCAAATCTCGAGGGCGAGATTCATCTTAAGGGGGGTAGGTTTGTAACATCCCAATTTTACTAAATTAGGATGTTATTAGATCATTCATATGCATCTCATATTTATATTGCATCATTTGCTATTCTTGAAATATTTGGATCATTATGCAACTAAAGGCAATTATTGGAGTGGAGATAACATGACTTCTCCCCTATCTTTAAAAATGTTCATAATGTCCAGAATAATCTTTCCAGTTGATTTGATATGTTCTGGTATTTTTCAAATACTCAAAGTATTTTATTTGTGCTTTTATTTGCTGCTGGAGTGACCACATGCATCAAAATGTTTTTACAAAATTGCATTAGCTTTGGAACTAGTGTTCATGTAGTTTATAGCTGTAGGGCTATTTTTACTGGTTGTCTAGGTATTTTTGTTTAGATTTTATTATGTGTTTTTATTTTATTTATTTTGTTTTGCTGCTGGATTGAAAAAAGAAGAAGAAGAAAGGCAGTAGCGAGCCGGCCAGCCAGCGGCCCAGCCAGCCAGCCGGCCTAGCCGCACCACACCCCGCGGCCCAGCCCACTTCCCACGCGAAGCGGTACGCACCGCTGCAGCGCACCCGACCCGCTGCCCCCCCTCTCTCGCTGACGGGTGGACCCCGCACCATCTTTCCCCTCCCCCGAGCCGGACTAGGGCGAGCAGCCGCCGCGCCGCATGCACGTCGAGGCCGACTCGGTCCACCTCGAGCGCGCCCGACTTGTCTGGCTCATACCCAAGGCCTCGATGCACCCGAACCTTTTTCCCTCGACTCCTCTCGCTGCCACACGCGCGATCTAGGTCAAGTTGGATCTCGCCGTGAAGCTCGTCGACCGCCGCTGTTCGCCGGACGTTTCCGTCGCCGTAAGAGCATCTCCAGCCGCATTGACTACTCTTCTCGAACCCCCTCTCAATGGCGCACCTCTCTGACATCATCTTGTCGCCGGATATGCAGCAGATCGACGGGAACAAGCTGACAGACGCCGCCGGAGCTCACCGCCGTTCGCAAGCTCATCGCCGCCGGTAAAGGGCCCCTCGCCACCGTCCGACACCACCACCATGTCGGCCACTCGCCGCTGAACCTGTCCGCCACTTCACCTTCGCTGGAAAACCGCCGGAGGGCCACCGCCGTCGACGCCCGATCGCCACCGCCGCTTCTTTTGTCGTTTTCCCTGTTCGGGTGAGCCACGTGCACGCCACACGCCAGCAACCAATTGTGTATCCCCATGTGTCAGTTTTAACAGGAGTTCGCAACAGTTGTTCGCCACAGTACCAGGCGATTTCTGTTGTTTTGTGTCTTTTTCTTAGTTTTTCCTCAAATCTTCAAATAGCTATAGTTTCTATTCTGTAAATCCTTTTTAGGTGATTCTTTTTCCTGTGCACTCACAATGACCAGCAGAATATCACAGTACCAAGTTTGCACATGTTTGCACAATTCCAATTTGAATTCGTTTGAATTCGAGTTAAATCTTTCGGATGTCGTATCTTTTAAACCGTGTATCGGAATCGAGTGATTCTTTTTGCATTGTGATCGTAGTGCTGTGTAGGTGATCTGTAAATGTTGTTTTGCATCTGTTTTTGAATTTAAAAATGATTTTCTAGATGTTGGCTCTATTTTGGTTTTATTGGAGTTTCGGTGATTGATTTGTTATATTGTGTGAAACGTGTAGATTGTCCGGAGTGCGACGCGAGCTATTGTCAGGAGTGTGACTTTTTGAACCAGAACCTAGGCAACTTACATGTTGATCATCCTTTACCTATTGTTTTCTATGCATGTAGTTATATCACACTAAGAATATATGCATGTATAGGAGTATTATATATGTTGGCTATGCTGTTGAGCTATCTTCCCATCTTTTGCAAATCGTGGTAGTTGTAGTTTGCTATGCTTTGTAGACGGGGGTGGTTCGTGTATTCATTGAGCTTATGTGAGGATTATTTATATTTAACAAACTGAGTAGTAATTCAGGGCTTAACTCACCTCTGGGCGGAAGTGGTATTGATGGGTGGTTTTAAGAACATCATGGTTTATACCTTCTGAATGTAAGTGGACGGCCGCCCATGCTCAAAAAGATCAGACAGACTTAATGACTAATAGCTTCCATGCGCGACCACTAGCTAAATGGGCTCTGGCTTAGTTGAGTAGGTTGTGGGATCCTCGCCCAGGTATGCTAGCAGATGTAGATATGGATAGGTGTACCGGTTGCCGGGGATGGAGGTGACTACTTCTGAAAGACTTTGTCTCAATCTTCGTGTTGAGTCTAGTGGGTAAAGTGTGCAAAACTCTGCAGAGCAATAAAACTAATCATGATTAGCCGTGTCCCCGGTTATGGATATTTTGAGCCACTATGCCATTACAGTTGTTGGATGATCTTGACAGATGTGACACTTAATAATATTTGTGGGCAACTTAATAAATGGGTAGGTTGGAGTTGATTTTTGCCAACTCAACCTTGTGCATTCAATTGTAGTAATAAAACAACTAAATGAAAAATTGACTATTTATTAGGTAGTTATGAGGACAAAATCAGCTTTCTGCAAAATAAACCCCCAAGCCTTCCTTTGTTGTTCTATGCATATAAATGTAGGTCTGCTTTATTACTTCTCCTGTGTAACTTGCCAATACATTCAATGTATTGACCTATACGGCTGTGATGTCTACACACGCTTCTACTCTTGTAGACTATATTGGGCCTCCAAGCGCAGAGGTTTGTAGGACAACAGCAAATTTCCCTCAAGTGGCTGACCTAAGGTTTATCGAACTCAGGGAAGTAGAGGTTGAAGATGGTCTCTCTCAAGCAACCCTGCAACTAAGATACAAGAAGTCTCTTGTGTCCCCAACACACCTAATACACTTGTTAGATGTATATGTGCACTAGTTCGGCGAAGAGATGTTAAATGGCAAGTGATATGGATGGCAAAACAAAGTAATATAAATCTGTAATAAAAAGTGCAGCAAGTAAACAAGTGGTAAACGTGAGCACAAATGGTATTGCAATGGTGGAAACAAGGCCTAGGGTTCATACTTTCACTAGTGGCAACTCCCAACAACATTAACATAATCGAATCACATGATATTTCCCATAAAACATGCAAAGGGGACACACTCGGAGGTCATTCCTTCGTGGTCAAGAGAGGACGAGAATTATGTAGGGCTACAAAAGCACACCCCAAAGTTCGTAGTTCTCAATCTAAGGATTTCCCAATGTCACCGCGGCCATCCAAAGAGAGTCCCACAATCACCACAACATATCTAAAGGATAGTCAAAGACAAGCACCAAGAGACTCTCAATCTTCAATCAACACACAAGAGAGGAAATCACTCATGAAAATATTGTTCTAATCCATGTCCAATAGACCGCTGTCACCTTGGTCTCGGGGATTATACTAGATAAAGACAAGTGAGTACATCAATCCAATACACAGAGGAAGGGGAAATATCATGGGATCACCCTAGATTAACATAGCCTATGATCACAACGAAGATCACATCATGGGAGAGAGAATTGACCACATAGCTACTGGTAAGAACCTCAGCCCCGAGGAGGAACTACTCCCGCATCATGGAGGGAGGAAGCAACGTCGGTGGAGATGAATCCGGGGGCACTTCCCCGTCCCGGTAGGGTGCCGGCGAAGGAATTCTGGTCCCCCGAAGCTTGATGGCGATGGCGGCGGAGATCGGAATCGCGTCTGGAGAAAAGGGGTCCGGAATCAGGGTTTCCGCGACACGGTGTAAATATATGCCAAAGGGGGCATCAGAGGGGGTCAGGGGTGCCCAGGCGGCCCCCCGGCGCGGCCAGGGGGGCCGCGTGGGCAGGCCGCCTGGAGCCCCTGTGGGTCCCCTCCGGCCCTACTTTGGCCGCATGGAAGCTTCCGGAACGCTGATTTTTTATATAATTTTCTAGATTTTTTCTGGCATTTCTCGTAATGTGAAAACCTGAAATACAAAAACAGCCGAAAACAGAAACTGGCACTCGGGTGCACTGAGTTAATAGGTTAGTCCAAATATGATCGAAAGTGTATGGAAGTGTATAAATAACATAGCAATATCACCCAAAAGAGGCATGGAGCAAGCAGAAATTATAGATATGTTTTGGACGTATCAACATCCCCAAGCTTAATTCCTGCTCGTCCTCGAGTAGGTAAATGATAACAAGAATAATTTCTGTGGTGACATGCTATTAACCATATAGGACTTTTTCATAGTCATATGACAAAAGCTTACTGAGATAATGAATCTATAGTAATTAAGTTGCCTCATGAGAAAATCACAAAGAACTGAAAGTTTTACAATATGATATTGAAACATCAAATAGATTTGTAATGAACATGATGTGCAAATATGATAAAGTGATATCTAGCTTGCCCCCTTTAGTGAAGCAAAACATAAATGCAGGGGCACCTCCAAGGTTTAAGTGATGACTAGATACAATGATTTCAAAATAAACGATATCACAATCATGCAAAAGACAATGCTACTTTGGGACAATGCACATTACACTCAGAATGACAATCATGCTCTCAGTAGTTGGTGCTTTTAAAAGAAGGTGGAGACTCTCGAACCGTGGCTTTTGTTGGCAAGGTTGAAAACCCGTAGTCGGAAACAAAGACAAAACATGTACCAGAGCTCTTGGTTTTAAAACAGAGGTAATATTATTTTTTTAGATCATGCATGTTTCGTCAACGAATGCTAGCAGACAACTCAATCACTTCTTGAGATGGACAAGTTTCAAGGAACGGCTCCCGAATGAGGACGATCACATCCTCTTAATCTCCTTTGTTTATCACTGCCAAAGTTTTCTGATTTCTCATGAACAAAGCGTGAAGGAGGGTTTGTTTGTTATATTATCTTTTTGAGCCAGGCGCACTCAATGCCAGTTCCTTCTCGTATTATGGGTTTGCACATTATACATGCAATCCCGGGGTGAAGCTTGTCCAACTTATAAAGATCATGAATTAACTACTACTTCCTCATGAACTTAAAACAGCGGCACAAAATAGGAATGCATTTTCTTTGAATAATTTCGAGATGGTACATGCAAGTCTCCGTTAGGAATGGCAGGTAAATACCATGTAGGAAGATATGGTGGACTCATATGGCATAACTGGATTAAAAGGATGTGGATGCACAAGCAGTCAGTCCGCTTAGTACAGGCAAAGGCTAGCAAAAGACTGGGAGCGACCAACTAAGAGAGCAATGACGGTCATAATCATGCAGAGCGACAAAGCAACATTGAATCAGGCATGGAAGTTATATCGCTACTCAGAAACAAAAGATCATCAAGGCTTGACAGACTTTCTTTACAGTCTTAAATATGCGTGAGCATACGCCAAGTCAATCAAAATAAATTCTTTGAAGGAAGATATTACTAAACCATACCACATCATAGGCAAACAAATCATGTTGGTACTCCAATAACACATTGGGAACCCCCCAGCTATTTGAGACTAACCATAAGAAAACATGAACTACTAAGCGCCATTATGCACGTAGCATCTTTATCATAGACATATCAACCAATGCAACGGAAGCAAACTCTCTTAATAAGATAAACATGATAACTAAAGAGAGTTCAAGCAACCAACTAAACAAAAGCTCTTTAAAAAGATAAGCATGAAAGTTAAGAGCTAAGCATGATAGTAGCTATTAAAAGACAAAGAACACACACAGCAAAGATAGACATGCAAATTCTATGTTATGTTCTAGGTAGAAGTGGAGCGTGTTTCTCTCCCACATAAAGAAAGCTGAGTTCCGACTCGTTATGAAAAGCTAAAGAAAACTAAAAGGAAAACTAAAACAAGACGCTCCAAGCATAGCACATAACACATGAAGTGATTAAAATATAGTGGAACGAAGGACGAACTGATAATGTTGATGGAGAAGGGGATGTACGGGGGCATCCCCAAGCTTAGATGCTTGAGTCTCCTTGAATATTTCTTGGGGTGCATGGGGGCATCCCCAAGCTTGAGCGTTTGACACTCCTGAATCTTTTTATCATCTTCCCTCGCACACTTGAAAACTCCCTTCATACATAACTCATCATAATCTGATTAGCGAGGTTAGTACCCATAATAAAATAATTGTTCCTTGCTGGAAATAAAGATATTCTTGAAGTTCTACTGTTTCTCAAGATTGCCAAAAGGTTTTTGCAAAGAAAAAGCAAGCTCTAGGTTTGCAAAATGAAGGAAAGGCAAAACAGGACAGAATGTGTGAAAAACAGAACAGCAGGTAGTAAATGATTTTTCCGGGGCACTTCTGCAACTCTAATCAAAAAACTCAAAACAGAAGCACGAAAGACAATTATATAGAGCACGCTGTCAAAAAAATTCAGACCAAAAAGATGATCTGGTGATTTTATACGAATTTTTCTATCCAAGGACAGAATCTGTTTCCTGGACAGCACGTCACAACTTTTGAACTTTCTTGCAATCAGAGGCTAAACTTGGCGCAAAGCTGAAAAATAAAGATACAATGATGTTGCTACAGTAGTAACAAACATCAAGACCACTAAAACTGAAAGTAAACATAACAAGGGTTGTCTCCCTAGAGCTCTTTCTTTATAGCCATAAAGATAGGCTTAAGACTTTAATGATGCTCTCGTAGGAATAAGAGCTGAAGAACAAAAGAGAGCATCAAGAAGCAAATACCAAACACATTTAAGCCTAACATGCTTCCTATGCATAGGAATATTGCAATAGAACAATTCATTGAAGCACAAAGCAACTAGCATAGGAAGGCAAAACAAGCATAACTTCAAAATATTCACCAAAAAGAGAGGAAACTTCTTATTATTAAGATATTTAGAACCAAGTCTCCCTCTCTCATTATAAATTTCGGTGGCATCATGGATGAACTCAACAATATAAGCATCACATAAAGCATTGTTACCATGATCCACATGCAAAAAGGTACTCTTACTCTCCACATAAGCATAATCTTTCTCATTGGTAATAGTGGGAGTAGGACTATCATAAACAACTTGAACACTATAGATTAATTGTGTATTAGGAGGGTGGTGTTCAACAAGGGAGTAATTCCCTCCATGATTATGACAAGTTTCATAAGGATAATTTCTCCTTATGTCATAGGTACCTTTATAATCACTATAGGTTGGAGTTATGACATCATCATAGTAGAGAAGAGCATTATCATTGCTAGCAACTATATTTGTAATCATGTTGTCTTTATTCTTACTAGCAAAAGAATTATCAATTATCACATCACTAGTGGGTAAAGGGTTTGCAATCCTATCATCCCCAAGCTTAGAGCTTCTCATATCATCACTTTCAGAGTTGGTACCAAAAAGATTTTCAAGATCATAAGTAGCATTATCATCATTTTCCCAATCACAATAAGTAACATGCATATCATAATCAAAATCATCTTCAATAGTACCTACGGACGTATCATCAAGATGATAATTAAGGCAATAAACTTCACCTTCTTCTTTAAACTTACAATCGTTAGGATAAAAGTTGATGGGAGGAATATGCTCAGGCCAGGTTGATACCCATTCTTCTTCTTTCTTGCTCCTATTCCTCCTCCTCTTCTTTTTCTTCTTCTTAACCTTAGGAGGGAGTGGTTGGAGATGAAGCTTCTCCACATATCCTGGTTTATCATTAGAAACAATAGGGGAAACTTGGGAGAAGCTCTCCTTTTTATTAGCAGAAATATAAGAGACATTTTTATACTTTGGTAAAGTTCCCTCCTTTATAATCTTACCTATGTAATCATTTTCATGGCAATTAACAACACAATAGAGATGGCAATTTTGCAAAGTGTTTTTTATTCCTATGGCATTAACATCTAGCCATGAAGTCTTTTCTGATAACTCTTCACACATCAAAAATAACATAAGCTCATCATAAAGATCAGAGGTGATCATGTTATCACACAACCGGTTAACAGTTATGTTCTGAAAGTTCATGCATTGAAAATTAAAGTGACCCTCTATACGGCAAAGTTCACAAGTAAAAGGATAAAGGTCACACAATTCTCTAGCAATTTCATTTAAATCTCTGGCCCAAGTGATTGTTCTTTCATGCTTATGTTGCTTACAATACTTCTCTTCTTCAATCATAGGCCTTTCACAAGGTCTATCCACTCCACAAAAATTAACATGCTTATATAAAACTTCATTTTTAGGAATTGGATCATGCATGTTGCAATCATCATGAACAATTTCATTTTCTTTGCAAGTATATTTAAAAGGTTTATGATACTTGATCCAATCCTCCTTAGGCATATTAAGCTGTGAAGCAAAAAATTTGAGGAAATCAACAAGGAGTTGAGAATCAAGCCCAAACTTAGCACTAAACTTATTAAAACTTGTAGTTTCAACAAAGGACTTAATGCAATCATACTCATAAATTATACCTGACTCTTTACCTTTGTCGATCTCCCAATCTTCAGTGTTGCGTTGAATTCTTTCAAGGAGTTCCCATTTAGCATCAATCTTTTTGTTTGTGAAAGAACCCATAGAGGAAGCGTCGAGCAAATCTTTATCCTGTCGAGAAAGCCTCACATAGAAATTAGTATTAATCATATATTTGGGGAGCCCATGGTTAGGACATTTTAGCATTAACGTTTTCAGTCTCCCCCAAGCTTGAGCTATGCTCTCTCCGTCATGAGGATAAAAATTATAAACATAATTCCTATTCTCATGGACTTCATGAAGAGGATAAAACTTGGAGTAAAAGAGAGACTGGATCTCTTCCCACTCCAGCAGGTGAGAGTCATTTAGTAGCCTATACCATTCCAATGCTTTTCCTTTTAGTGACAAGGCAAATAATTTCCTCATGACAAACTCCCTTGATACACCTGCAAGCTTAAATAATGAACATAGTTGTGACAGATATAGCAAGTGTTCACCGGGATGTCTGTCTCCTGCATAACGATCAGCCAAAACATAATCGATAATAACAACTGGTATTTTATAGGGCACAATTTCAGTAGGGGGAGGAGCAACCACCACAGGTGTGGGGCGTCTTCCCGCAAGCAACGATCCAATAGCAAGGTTGTCCATAAGCATAACTAGTGAAATAAAAACAAGAAACAAAAATATTTAATTGCAAGATCTAAAGATATACCTTCAAGCGCTCACCTCCCCGGCAACGGCGCCAGAAATAGCTTGATGTCTATACACGCTTCTACTCTTGTAGACTATGTTGGGCCTCCAAGCGCAGAGGTTTGTAGGACAGCAGCAAATTTCTCTCAAGTGGATGACCTAAGGTTTATCGAACTCAGGGAAGTAGAGGTTGAAGATGGTCTCTCTCAAGCAACCCTGCAACTAAGATACAAGAAGTCTCTTGTGTCCCCAACACACCTAATACACTTGTTAGATGTATAGGTGCACTAGTTCGGCGAAGAGATGTTAAATGGCAAGTGATATGGATGGCAAAACAAAGTAATATAAATCTGTAATAAAAAGTGCAGCAAGCAAACAAGTGGTAAACGTGAGCACAAATGGTATTGCAATGCTGGAAACAAGGCCTAGGGTTTATACTTTCACTAGTGGCAACTCCCAACAACATTAACATAATCGAATCACATGATATTTCCCATAAAACATGCAAAGGGGACACACTCGGAGGTCATTCCTTCGTGGTCAAGAGAGGACGAGAATTATGTAGGGCTACAAAAGCACACCTCAAAGTTCGTAGTTCTCAATCTAAGGATTTCCCAATGTCACCGCGGCCATCCAAAGAGAGTCCCACAATCACCACAACATATCTAAAGGATAGTCAAAGACAAGCACCAAGAGACTCTCAATCTTCAATCAACACACAAGAGAGGAAATCACTCATGAAAATATTGTTCTAATCCATGTCCAATAGACCGCTGTCACCTTGGTCTCGGGGATTATACTAGATAAAGACAAGTGAGTACATCAATCCAATACATAGAGGAAGGGGAAATATCATGGGATCACCCTAGATTAACATAGCCTATGATCACAACGAAGATCACATCATGGGAGAGAGAATTGACCACATAACTACTGGTAAGAACCTCAGCCCCGAGGAGGAACTACTCCCGCATCATGGAGGGAGGAAGCAACGTCGGTGGAGATGAATCCGGGGGCACTTCCCCGTCCCGGCAGGGTGCCGGCGCAGGAATTCTGGTCCCCCAAAGCTTGATGGCGATGGCGGCGGAGATCGGAATCGCGTGTGGAGAAAAGGGGTCTGGAATCAGGGTTTCCGCGACACGGTGTAAATATATGCCAAAGGGGGGCATCAGAGGGGGTCAGGGGTGCCCAGGCGCCCCCCCGGCACGGCCAGGGGGGGCGCGTGGGAAGGCCGCCTGGCGCCCTTGTGGGTCCCCTCGCGGCCCTACTTTGGCCGCATGGAAGCTTCCGGAACGCTGATTTTTTATATAATTTTTCTGGATTTTTTCTGGCAGTTCTCGTAATGTGAAAACCTGAAATACAAAAACAGCCGAAAACAGAAACTGGCACTGGGGTGCACTGAGTTAATAGGTTAGTCCAAATATGGTCAAAAGTGTATGGAAGTGTATAAATAACATAGCAATATCACCCAAAAGAGGCATGGAGCAAGCAAAAATTATAGATACGTTTTGGACGTATCAGGCTGCAACGTCTCATGTTGCAGGATTTTCAGACGAGGAGTAAGGTACCGTTAGGGTCGCGAGTCTGCACTCAGCATCGCCAGTTGGGCTATGATGGGACTCATTGTTATTTTCTGCTACTTTCCGCTGTGTGATTGAATAATAGCTAGCCAGGAGCTATGCAGATTGTTTTATTTTATATACTCTGGATCATACGTTGTAATAATGATGCACTTGTATTCTGGTATTCATCTAGATTGTGTGTGCTAGCTAGTTCGATCCAGGCACTAGCACGGTAAGCACAGAGACTCAAATCCTTCGAGGTTTGGTCGTTACAGCTAAGAACCACCGAAGGGGGGCATTTGGGTGGGCACAACCCACCAGGGCGCGCTTGCCCCCCCAGGCGCGCCCAGGTGGGTTGCCCTCACCTGGTGGCCCCGTAGACCCTAAACCCTACGCTATAAAATCACATTTTTCAAAAAAAAAAACAGGGAGAAAGAATTATCACGTTCCACGAGACGGAGCCACCGTCACCTCCTGTTCTTCATCGGGAGGCCAGATCTGGAGTCCGTTTGGGGCTCCGGTGAGGGGAATCTTCATTATTCGTCATCACCAACCCTTCTCCATCGCCAATTCCATGATGCTCCCCACTGGGAGTGAGTAATTCCTTCGTAGGCTCGCTGGTCGATGAGGAGTTTTATAATATTCATTATGTAATCGAGTTAGTTAGTTTAGGGCCTGATCCCTAGTATCCACTATGTTGTGAGATTGATGTTGCTACGACTTTGCCATGCTTAATGCTTGTCACTTTGGGCCCGGGTGCCATGATTTCAGTTCTGAATCATTTATTTTATCACCGTTATATCCATGTTCTAGATCCGATCTTGCAAATTATAGTCACCTACTATGTGTTATGATTCAGCAACCTCGGAGTGACAATAGTCGGGACCACTCCCGATGATGACCGTAGTTTGAGGAGTTCATTTATTCATCGTGTGTTAATTCTTTGTTCCGGTTCTCTATTAAAAGGAGGCCTTAATATCCCTTAGTTTCCAATTGGACCCCGCTGCCACGGGAGGGTAGGACAAAAGATGTCATGCAAGTTCTTTCCATAAGCACGTATGACTATTTATGGATTACATGCCTACATTATATTTATGAACTGGAGCTAGTGTTGTATCGCCCTAGGTTATAACTGTCACATGATGAATATCATCCAACAAATTGCCGATCCAATGCCTACAAATTTATCCTATATTGTTTATGCTAAGTTACTACTGCTATCGTTATTGTTACACTTGCTACAAAACTACTGCTATCACTATCATCATTACTATTGTT
This sequence comes from Secale cereale, assembly GCA_902687465.1. Lineage (NCBI taxonomy): Eukaryota > Viridiplantae > Streptophyta > Magnoliopsida > Poales > Poaceae > Secale > Secale cereale. The sequence goes on from LR738709.1 coordinate 436,444,050, forward strand.
GCTGCTACTATTATCAAAACTATCATACTACTTTGCTACTGATCACTTTGCTGCAGATAATTAATCTCCAGGTGTGGTTGAATTGACAACTCAGTTGCTAGTACTTACAAATATTCTTTGGATCCCCTTGTGTCGAATCTATAAATTTGGGTTGAATACTCTACCCTCAAACAATTCACCTTGCAAGCCAACACTAACAATAACCCAAACGATGGGATTATGACCAAGAATATGCATTTTCATTTTATGCTTCCAACTAGCAAAGTTTGTATGATCAAAATATGGACCTCTACAGTGGTAGATTCCCTCCTAGACGCCATACTCTCCTAGGTGGTTAAACCAATGCAATAGAGACCAAAGCTTTGATACTCTCCTAGCTTCTTCCTGCATTATTGCAAAGTGGCTTTGTTTGGTGACGCATGGTTCAGATATGGTGTTCACAAACACCGTCCATTGAGATAGGTGCCATCGGAAAGATAGCATGACATGTGTACTCACGGTTGTTGACAATGAGTAGTTGAACGGCGGTCATTCCCCATTACAAAGCCTCCTGAACACTAGAGATTGTTGAAGCACGTTGACGTCGTTGTGTGAACCCGACATTCCAAAGAAAACATGCCAACTCCATCAGTCATGTGATGCCACTGCTTCAAGTATGATGGTGACCTCTTTGGTGTGACATTGATACATTCTTCGCAAACCTTTGGGGCAGTTCTTGCCAATGCATGCAATCGATTGATCTGGGCATTCCAAGATACCCTCTGGCCTCTGCAATAGGCAACAACTTTTTTGTGCCCTGAACATTTGGTTCTCTCAGATACTTTGCTACAAACACATGCACCACAGTGAGGGAAAACTTGATAGTAGTCTTCAGGCATGTGCTCTCCCCCATCCGGGCCATCTCACCAACAACGTTTGCAGCACTACAAGTGCGAGCATCCTCAGAGCAGTCGTGCATTTCTTCTTAGCACAGAAAGAAAGTTGGCCGCGACAATCCCTTGTGATTTGAAGTAATCATCGCCTTCCTCCACTCCCTCCACAATCCGCAAAAACAATGGTTTCCGCATGTGAAAACAGTGGCAAAACCATGGATCATCCGAGAAAGTTGGGTTTGGAGAAAAGTTTTCCTTGTGTGGTAGCCGTGCTCCGGACACCCTATCCCGATTGACCACTCTTCTCCCTTTGATTGAGCCATTGAGGTTGAGAATATGCTCCACCTGCCGGTCCATTTCCTCTTGCATGCTCATGAGCATGATCATGTCCACTTCTTCATCTGAATCCGACGGAACTCATCTCGAATCATTTCATCAAGCTCCGCTAGGCCAAACTCCTCGTCCGACGAAGCATCGGGATTCATCATTTCCCTACAAATAAATCACAAAAAACCAGGTCGGACAATGTGTTGAACACATAGAGCGCAAGGGGCAGCCCGAGAGTTGCCAGCCGTACCGCGATCGCGTCCTAGCTGGCGATGACGTCCCCGACGGCGAGGACCAGAGAGAGGACTATTGTGTTGGTGTAGGTAGTGCATGGGCATGAACGACTATGGAGAAAGGGTTGCAGCGAACATGTGAGACGTCCGCCGCGAAGGATAAAGAAGAGAGGAGAGAGCAAATGGATCTGATAGGTCGAGGGGGCTGATTTGGTGCAATTTGTGGTCAGGTAGGGTTCTCAGGTCCGACGCGGGGGACGAGCCCGGGTGCCCGGACGTCCCCATATCCACCCCTGATTTGGGATGGATATAAAGGGTGCTGATCAGCCCGGACGTTTGAGGCCCTATTTAAGAAGCATGTGTAAGGGCATCTCTTGCCTAAGGTTTTGGTGATGATGACAATCCATGTGTGGACTAATCGTGCGTCAATATTACTCAGGCTTATAGCATGTGGCACAAGACGGTTAGGCCTTCCCTCTTTAAAGAAAAGATCGAAGACGGATGTTCCGATGCCTTTTTGTTTCTCTTGGTCATAGGAAATCCGTACTATTAAGAGGGAACCCACATCGGAAGGTAATGGGTGAATCAAGTCACGTACACAGATACTTTGCACCCACTATATTGCCTCCGTTCGTGGAGAGAGAGGTCCCCTTTTATTCTTCCTTATGTGTAGTTTTCTCTACAGCGGTAGTACCGCCGTTGTAGGCGGTTGTACCGGTGGCCGATAGTTCCGGTCGAACCACCGCCCCAAGTACCGCTCAGGGGTGATACCTTCTGTACTGGGTGCGGTGGTAGACCGGTGGTGTCCCGGAAGTACCGGTGTTCTTCCCATGAAACCGGTACTACCGGTGTTCCGGGCGGTAGTACCGCTCTGGCGACCATCGCACAGGAACTATCTGCCTGGCGGTAGTTTCGGCCCAACCACCGTTCCAACTACCGCCCTTGCTTGAAACCTTCTGGTTTCTAAGCGGTAGTTGACCGGTGGTGGGGCGGTAGTTCCGGTTTTCTCCGGAAGACCGGTACTACCGGGTGAGCCACCGGAAGTACCGCCTTGGTGCCATGGGCGCAGGTTCCTTCACTCACCGGTACTACCGGTTGGGTGAGCGGAAGTACCGGTCCTATGCTATTCTGCACATAACGGTTGGATTGTTGGTGACCCTATTTAAGGAGGCCCTTCTCCCACCTCCATCTTACTCTCTCCACCATTAATGCCATTGAAGCTTTCTTGCCCGATCTCTCTCGCTAGCCAACCAAACTTGTTGATTTGCTTGGGATTGAAGGAGGAGATCTAGATCTACACTTCCACCAAAGGAAACTTGATTCCCCCATACTTTCTTGTGTGGATTTTGTTACTCTTGGGCGTTTGAGCACCCTAGACGGAAGAGCTCACTTCGGAGCCACATTCCATTGTGGTGAAGCTCCGGGTTTCGTTGGGAGCCTCCAATTAAGTTGTGGAGAGAGCCCCAACCTTGTTTGTAAAGGTTCGGTTGCAGCCTTCAAGGGCACCACTAGTGGATTCACGGCACCTTGCATTGTGTGAGGGCGTGAGGAGAATACGGTGGCCCTAGTGGCTTCTTGGGGAGCATTGTGCCTCCACACCGCTCCAACGGAGACGTACTTCCCCTGAAAGGGAAGGAACTTCGATAACACATCCTCGTCTTCACCGTCTCCACTTGTGGTTATTTCTATCCTTTACTTGTGCAAGCTTTACTTGTTTATCTTATATAGCTTGCTTGTGAAGTTGTGTTCTTTGCTTTCATCTAGTTGTCATCTTAGTATCTTCTCTAGACAACTTACTTTGACGCTTAATTTAAAGTGGTAAAGAAAAGCTAAAATTGTTAGTTGCCTATTCACCCCCCCCCCTCTAGTCAACCATATCGGTCCTTTCAATTGGTATCAGAGCCTCGTCCCTTTTTAAGAACTTTACCGTCCAAAGAGTATGGGTGACAATGTAGTCGAGACGGAGGATCATTCCGGTGGAACTCCGTCCTTGCCTACGTCAGATGGGGGAACCTCTGTCTCTCGTGAGGAGTTCAATGTGGCCTTGACCACATTTAAAGAGTCACTAGCGACCGAGGTCAAAGGCATGTTTAAAGATTTGCTTGAGGGGCTTAAATTATCCACCGCACCGTTGGAAGTGGTTCGTCCCGCTACCAACGTGTCGGAGGCTAATCCCGACAAGGGAGAAGCTAGTAGTCAACAATCCCCTGTTACTAAGAATGGGAGTGGGATCTTTGCCCACTCCGCTCCACCTACTCACTATGGAGGACCCGTTCCTACACCGCATTTAAATTCCGTTGGGCCTCCTCCCAAGTTTATAAAAAATTCTGATTTTTCTACTTGGGTGTTTTGTTTCAAACGTCATATAAATCATTGTTCTACTAATCTTTGGAGAATAATTGAGCAAGGTTTTTATCCGCATGATCCCGACAACATGACTCCAAGAGAAACTGCGGATCATCAATTCAACGAGTCCGCTCTTTGCATTCTTCAAGATGCTATTCCTCCAGAAGACATTGCACATCTTTGACCCTTCACTGTGGCCAAGGAAGCTTGGGAGCATGTTGGCACTATATACAAGGGAAGTACTAGCATTCAACGCTCTAACTACGAAGTTGTGCAAGACGAAGCCGATGAGTTTGCTATGATCGAAGAAGAAGATCCTCGTGAACTTTATCGGAGATTAACTACCCTTGCGGTCTCTCTTCGAGATCATGGCAGTAAGGACACGGATGACAATTGGATCAAGCGCAAGTTCCTCAAGGCCATGATGCCCTATCATAAGGCCATGTCCTCTGTCATTCGTCAGAGACCGGACTTCCACCACTTATCCTCAAATGAAGTGTTGGATGAGTTCGTTGCCATGAGGATCTTGGACATGACCGCCGACAATGCGGTCTTAAGAGCTCAACGATCGAAGAAGCCCAACCTTGCCCTGAAGGCCAAGGCTTGTGTGGAAGAAGAGGAGGTGGAGGATGATGATGAGTGTAGCCCTGAGGACACCAAATATGCCTATCATGAGCACATGGCTCTTGCTTCAAGGCAATTTTGGGGCAACAAGAAGAACACAAGGCCCAACTTCAACAGGAACAACTCAAGTGGGAACAAGGGCAAGCAACGAGTGAGGACATGCTTCAACTATGGAAATGTAAGCCACTTCGTTGCGGATTGCCCATATGAGAAAAGAGAAGACTTTGGAGGCAAGCTTATCCGGAAGGACAAGTCAAAGTCCTATCCCAACAAGAAGACTCCTCCTAAAGGGTTGGTGGCCCAAGAAGAATATGTTGAGGATGATGATAATGATGAAGATGATGAGATGGTCACCATGGCCACAATTGCTATTGCCACTACTCCGCACTCATCTCTCTTCGACTCACCAAATGAGAACATCACCGCCAAGTGTCTCATGGCCAAGGCCACCAACAAGGTAACCCCAAACATCAATAGTACTATCACTTCTAATCCTTCATTGACGAGTTGTATTGATGAGAGTGAGGGAACTAAGGAGGGAGAGAATGAATTTGAGTTGTTCATGAAAAATCTCAAGGGCAAACCCAAGAAGCATTTTGTTGCTCTCTTGGAACAACTCGGTGAGGCCAATGACATGATCGAGGCTCACGAGGAAACCATTACTAAAATGGAAGGACATAGTCGAGACTATGCCGATGAGATATCGGATCTCTCTAATGCCCTAGAGGAAGAGCGTGGTCTTCGTTTGGCTCTTGAGGAGTCACACAACAATAATCATGCTAAATTAAAGAAAGATCTTGATCATGCTCTAGTTGTCTCTCGTGTGCTTAATTCCGAGAAGGCAAAACTTGAGGTTGACCATGCTAAACTCAAAGAAGAGTTTGTCATACTCGACAAGGCTCACAAGGCCTTGAAAGGTATGCATGCTACTCTGAAGGAGTCTCATGATCAACTCCAAGTTTCGCTAACCAAGGAAAAGGCTATCTTTCCTCGCATGGTTTTAATTGATAATGCAAATACTACTACCCATGTTGCGAGCATGTGCATCTTGTTGAAGAAAATGCCGAGTTGAAGAAGCAACTTGAGAAAGGCCTTGTGACATGTATACAAGGTGAGAAGAACCTCAACAACCTTTTGAGCAATCAAAAGGAGGTTGTGGCAAAGGAAGGAATTGGGTTTGTTCCTAAGCCCAAGAAGAAGAAGAATGACAAGACCAAGCAACCACCCCCTCTCCGACAAACTTTTGTGAAAGAAGGAGAGGGCGCATCAAAGAAGAAGAAAACGGTGAAAGATGGTGGTGTCAAGAAAAACTCCACCATACCATCAAACATGGCCGGCGACTTTAATCCTTCATATGTCTTATGTCGTGCTAGTGATGGTCATGTGTTTGCTAAATTTGTTGGTTCTTCTTATGAGTACATTGAATGGTCCATTTGGGTTCCTAAGACCCTTGTTACTAACCTCAAAGGACCCATTACCAAATGGGTACCTAAATCCAAGCATTGATCTCTTGTAGGAGTTTGCTTTCGGTGGGGGATCATGGTTGCTCGATAGTGGAGCCACAAATCATATGACCGGAAGCAAAGACTTGGTGGTGGACGTGCATCTAGGTTCATCTATGGCCACCAACGTCGAATGGGGTGATGCTTCATCTTCTAATGTATTGGGGCTCGGCAAGGTTGTTGTCTCTCATGATCTCACGATCGAGAAAGTCATGCTTGTTGAGTCCCTTGCATACAATTTACTTTCTGTTCGCCAACTTGCACTCATGGGCTTTGCTACATTCTTTGATATTGATACCGTGGCCCTCTTGTGGAGCAAGACTCTTAAAGTAGCCTACGTTGGGCATGTCGAGAATGGTCTTTATGTGGTTAACTTTTCGAAGCAACCCACGAAGGTCGTGACATGCTTAATGGCTAAAGTTGATGTGGGATGGCTTTGGCATCGCCGTTTGGCCCATGTCAATATGAGATCTTTGCAAAGTCTTCTCAATGGGGACCATGTCCGTGGACTAACAAATGTTAGCTTTGCCAAAGATCGTGCTTGCAAGGCTTGCATTGAAGGAAAGTTACATGAGACGACTCACCCTCCCACGACTATCATCTATTCAAAGAGACCCCTAGAGCTACTTCACATGGACCTCTTTGGGCCTCCATCTTTTGATAGTCTTGGGGGTAGAAAGTACTGCTTGGTGATTGTGGATGATTACTCAAGATTCACCTGGGTATACTTCTTCAAGAAGAAGAGTGAGACCCAACAAACCGTCATCAACTTTGCAAATGAAGCTCAACGACAACATGAAGCAAAGATTTTGATGATCAGAAGTGACAACGGCACCGAGTTCAAGAACTACACCTTGGATGAGTTTCTCAGTGATGAGGGGATCAAACATCAATATGCAGCTCCCTATACCCCTCAACAAAACGGTGTAGCAGAGAGAAAGAACCGAACTCTGATGGATGCGGCAAGAACCATGATGGCGGAATTCAAATCTCCATACAACTTTTGGGCCGAAGCCATCAACACTGCTTGCCATGCATCAAATCGGCTCTATCTCCGCAAAGGCTTGAACAAAACTCCATATGAGATACTTACCGGTAACAAGCCCAATCTCAAGTACTTCCGGGTATTCGGGTGTAAGTGTTTCATTCTCGAGAAAGGTGTTCACTTGTCTAAATTTGAATCTAGAGCTCACGAGGGCATATTTGTTTGTTATGCTACAAAATCTCATGCTTACCGTGTCCTCAACAAGTCCAATAGACTCATTGAGGAGACGAGTAACGTAGAGTTTGATGAAAATAACGGCTCCCAAGTGGAGCAAAGTGGTACTTGTGATGTAGGTGATGAAATTCCTCCTCAAGCCATAAGAAGAATGGGTGTTGGATATATCCTACCCATTGAGGAACCCCTTGTGGCCGAAGGAGAAGGACAATGTTCCACTCAAGTGGAACCATCACCAACCCAAGACCCACACGCTTCCGAAGAACAAAGTGAAGGCCCTCAACCGGACAAACAAGGCCAAGTGCAAGATCAATCACAAGATGGTGGAGAGCCACCAAATGATGCACAAGGCCAAGTTCTGTCCTCCGAGCAAGATCAAGGTCAAGAGGAAGCTCAAGATCAAGATATAGCTTCTGACGACGCTCAAGATGATCAACTCAATGCTCCTCAGTTATCACTTGAAGATCAATTGGAGCGTCGTGCTGCAAAAGTTGCCTCCAGGCTTGCTTCCAGAGAACATCACATGGAGAACATTCTAGGAAGCATCAAAAGGGGGTAAGCACTCGTAGACAATTAGCAAACTATTGTGCTCATCAAGCTTTTGTCTCCTGTGTTGAACCTCAAAAGGTTTATGAGGCGCTCGAAGACCCTGATTGGCTCAATGCCATGCATGAAGAACTCCATAACTTCGAGCGCAACAAGATGTGGCGTCTAGTGCCAAGGCCAAAGGAGAACCATAATGTCATTGGAACCAAGTGGATCTTTAAGAACAAGCAAGATGCCCATGGCATTGTCATCCGCAACAAGGCGCGTCTGGTGGCTCAAGGCTACTCCCAAGTCGAGGGTATCGACTACGGTGAAACCTTTGCCCCCGTTGCTCGTCTTGAATCCATTCGTTTGTTGCTTGCCTATGCTTCCCATCATAACTTTAAATTGCAACAAATGGATGTGAAAAGTGCATTTCTTAATGGTCCTATTAATGAGTTGGTGTATGTTAAACAACCCCCGGGGTTTGAGGATCCTAAGCTCCCCAATCACGTGTATCAACTCGATAAGGCACTCTATGGCCTTAAACAAGCCCCACGTGCGTGGTATGAGCATCTTACCGAGTTGTTACAAGATCGTGGGTTTGAAATTGGGAAAATCGACCCCACTCTTTTTACTAAAAAGGTCAAAGGGGAGTTGTTTGTATGCCAACTATATGGTGATGATATTATCTTTGGTTCTCCTAACAAAGCTTTCAGTGATGAGTTCGCCGCACTCATGACCACACATTTTGAGATGTCCATGATGGGAGAGTTAAAGTACTTCCTTGGGTTTGAGATCAAGCAAAGAAGAGAAGGGATCTTCATCAAACAATCCAAGTATACTCAAGACATGCTCAAGAGGTTCAATCTAAGTGATGTCAAGTCGGCTACTACTCCAATGCCAACCAAGTGCCAACTTGACATTGATCCCAATGGTAAAGCGGTGGATCAAAAGGTATATCGCTCTATGATCGGTTCCTTGCTTTTCCTTTGTGCATCTAGACCGGATATTATGTTGAGTGTGGGAATTTGTGCATGATTTCAAGCCTCACCTAAGGAAAGTCACTTTGTGGCTGTCAAGCGAATCTTTCGATATTTGGCTCATACCCCAAACTTTGGCTTATGGTACCCAAGAGGAGCAAACTTCAACCTTGTTGGTTTCTCTGATTCTGACTGGGCGGGAGACAAAGTGGATAGTAAGTCCACTTCTGGAGGGTGCCAATTTCTTGGTTGCTCTCTTGTTAGTTGGTCTTCCAAAAAGCAAAGTTGTGTGTCTCTCTCGTCCACCGAAGCAGAGTATGTGGCTGCTGGCAGTTGTTGTGCTCAACTCTTATGGATGAGGCAAACTTTAAAGGATTACGGTGTCACTTGTGACAAAGTTCCTCTTTGGTGTGACAATGAAAGTGCCATCAAGATTTCTCTCAACCCGGTGCAACATTTCAAGACGAAGCATATTGAGATTCGGTATCACTTCATCCGGGATCATATTCGGCAAGGAGAAATTGAGCTTCACTATGTCAACACTCATGATAACCTTGCAGATATCTTCACGAAGCCTTTGGATGAAGCAAGATTTCGCGAGTTAAGGCATGAGCTAAATATCATTGATTTGAGCAATGTGGCTTGAGCACGTGCACACCCCACCATACTCTTCATATTGTCTAGTCTAGGTGCAGGCATGGACATAGGGGGAGTGGTGTTCTCTCAATGAACTCTCCCTCCCCCCGTTATGCATAAATTGATCATCTTTCCACATTCGTCATTTTTTATGACTCTTGTGTTTCAAAGACGAGTTTTGGTTATGGGCCCAAGGATAATTCTTCGCGGTGCCATGCTAATTGACTCTAACATAGGTGGCTCCGGCCACCGCCCTAAGGCTTGTTTGGTTTCTGGCTTTCGTGTTTTTCTTCCTCATACTACAGTGCCTAGCTCCATCCTAAGCCTTCTCATCCAAGCCATCTACTCCAAATGTACACAAGCTTGTTATCATGGAGTGAGTTGGTGCTCCCTGGCGGTACAACCGGTGGTACAAGCGGTTCTACCGCTTGACCACCTGGTTACAGCCAAGCGATTGTACCGGTCAAGAGCCAGCGGTTCTACCGCTGGTACTCTGACCTGTGCCCCTGGCCGGTACTACCGGTGTTGGTTCGCGGAACTACCGCCTGGCGCGGAAGTACCGCTCCAACCACCTGGTAGCATTCGGAGCGGTACTACCGGTCCCCGGACCGGTACTACCGGTGGCTGAACAGGGCGGGTATAAAAGGCACGGGCTGAAGAGGTTTTCCCCTTCACTCGTCCATTCTTTTGCCCTAGCCGCCGGGTGCCCCACTCACTGCCCCGAAGCGCCCTCAGGCACTTCGGATCCGTCGGCCCTACACCGGATCTGCTCCGTGGAGGCCGCCTCCTCTTCGATCTCCTCCCATGGATACCGGTATTGCCCTACTTCTCCTTTGTTAGGGTTCTTTTCTTGAATCCTTCTTCTAGGGCAATGCGTGTATTCCCTCATTTTTGGCTAAATGTTTTGAGGGAGAGATCCGTATAGATTCCTATTCACTTGTGCGTAGTTAATAATAGACATCGTGCATGTAGTTTTGAGATCGGGTAGTTCCCCTCCTCTACTTGGCAGATCCGTTCTCAGCGGTACAACCGGTCACACGACCGGTACTACCGCCGGTCCGGATCTACCGGTGCGGTTACTGGAACTACCGGTTGCTCTGAATTTTTATGCATTGTCTCTATTCTCCTTACGTACCTGTGAATTATTCTTCTGATCTTGTGTACATTCCTCTCATCTTTTTGGGGTTGCTATGTGTTCTCCGTGTGCGTTTGCAGGTGGCTCTAGCTCTCGTACTGGTCAGTTTGCCAAAAGAAAGGCTCGTAGGGGCAAGAGGCCGACAGATGATGAAGATGTTCCCGAGGTTGTGGTCCCCTCCAAAACAACTCGCCGGGAAAAGTCAGTTGCTGCCAAGCAGCCTGCAGCGCTTCCTATGTACAAGTGGAAGCTTCCGGACTGGGAGAAGTTTCGTTTTCAGGACCCATACACCGCACCACCTCCTCCACGCTGGAGTAATCCTCAGTTCCGCAATGAAATGCAATTGAGGATTGTGTCTAAAATCTTCGAGCACCACAAGAACAAGTTCACCCGGATGTGGTCCATTGACCTTGCAAAGTGGAGAAGCAGCCGCGATTACTTTGGAGAGGCTCTGGAGGTCTGTGAGGAGTTTGATTTGGTCAAGCTCATGGAGCTGCGATGTGATTTTGATGTGGAACTCATTCATCAGTTCTATGCTACTGTCCACTTCGGCAGTGATGATCAGCGTCACCTTTCCTTTATGTGCCGGGATGAGTTCTTCCGTGTTCCCTTGAGTGCCTTCTGCAATGCTTTGGGCTATAATGACACTAGCTTGGAAGGTCAAGGTGGTCTCCGTCCTCACGACCGAGCCAACCCCATGGATAAAGTGAAGCTAGCCCCTCTGTATATCCCTGGCCATGGCATTGTAGGTAAATCCAATGATCTTCTGCCTGTCTATGATATTCTACACCATGTGTTCCGGTGTGTGCTGCTGCCCAAGGTTGGGAACCAGGATGACATTTATGGTTATCTGGTGGATTTGCTTGTGGCCATGAAGACCAAGCGAGGCAAGGGCATCACTTTTGATGTGTCCAAGTGGATGTGGGAGGAGATGTACAACTATGTCTGGTACCGCAAGGTACCGATCTATGCTCCCTTTGTGATGCGCTTCCTGTACTCAGTTTGGGAAGTTTGGAGGCCTGGAGAGCCTCTTTCTACTCCGGATAGGCTCACGGAGCATGAGGTCAAGGTGCTGAGACAGAAGAAACATAAAGCTCCTCGATTCGTCGTGGGAAATGAGGACGATGTCTTTGCTACCTCGGATGATGATGACTTTGAGTTAGAGGCTGGGGCCAAGCCTTCTTGGGTGGAGAAGCTTACTGCCAAGGTCAAGAAGACCTTCTGTCTACAGGCCCACATCCAAAAGAAGCTCTACAAGGCTCATGTGACTGAGAAGATGGCGTGCCGCCGGCAGATTCAGATGATGAAGCACCTCAATATGCCTGATGTCAAGAGTGGCTCTGAGAAAAGCATCACTCCTGAGGATAAGTGGTGTCTGGCTAACTGCGAGTGGTCTGATGACGAGCCTACGACATCCACTACTCGAGCTACTGTGGATGCTATGGAGACTGAGGCCGAGGCTGCTGAGGACGATGAGGACACGGAGGACTCTGACGATGATGACTCGGATGACTCTCTGGCAATAGGCGAGGAGCTTTACTGAGCCCTGGGGCCTTAGTCTCGCTCTTTTCCTTTTTGGTGCTTGATGCCAAAGGGGGAGAGAGTTGAGAATTGCTAGGTCACGGGAGTTGCATGGGTGTTTCTTGGTGTTTTTCTCTTTCCTGTGAACTTCAGTAGCATGGTGTAAGACATGTGCCCTTATCTAAGTTATCTATGCTCTATCTAAGTTATCTATGCACTTCGTTCCTATGAACTTCAGTAGCATGGTGTAAGACATGTGCCCTTATCTAAGTTATCCATGCTCTTATGTTTTTAGCTCTCTGCAATCATATGCTCTGTTGACTATTTGTTTTGATTGTGGTCGCTGGTAGGTCTATAAAACCTAGGGGGAGCATAGATCCTAGTTTGAGCACTTTTGCATTCCAAAAGCAAACTCTAAATAAGTGCTCACACTCAGGGGGAGCTCTGCCTACATCCTATAGACCCCCGTGATTGTCATGTGGTTGTCATCTTTCACCAAAAAGGGGGAGATTGTAAGGGCATCTCTTGCCTAAGGTTTTGGTGATGATGACAATCCATGTGTGGACTAATCGTGCGTCAATATTACTCAGGCTTATAGCATGTGGCACAAGACGGTTAGGCCTTCCTCTTTAAGGAAAAGATGGAAGACGGATGTTCCGATGCCTTTTTTGTTTCTCTTGGTCATAGGAAATCCGTACTATTAAGAGGGAACCCACATCGGAAGGTAATGGGTGAATCAAGTCACGTACACAGATACTTTGCACCCACTATATTGCCTCCGTTCGTGGAGAGAGAGGTCCCCTTTTATTCTTCCTTATGTGTAGTTTCCTCTACAGCGGTAGTACCGCCGTTGTAGGCGGTTGTACCGGTGGCCGGTAGTTCCGGTCAAACCACCGCCCCAAGTACCGCTCAGGGGTGATACCTTCTGTACTGGGTGCGGTGGTAGACCGGTGGTGGCCCGGAAGTACCGGTGTTCTTCCCACGAAACCGGTACTACCGGTGTTCCGGCGGTAGTACCGCTCTGACGACCATCGCACAGGAACTATCTGCCTGGCGGTAGTTCCGGCCCAACCACCGTCCCAACTACCGCCCTTGCTTGAAACCTTCTGGTTTCTAAGCGGTAGTTGACCGGTGGTGGGGCGGTAGTTCCGGTTTTCTCCGGAAGACCGGTACTACCGGGTGAGCCACCGAAAGTACCACCTTGGTGCCATGGGCGCAGGTTCCTTCACTCACCGGTACTACCGGTTGGGTGAGCGGAAGTACCGGTCCTATCTATTCTGCACATAACGGTTGGATTGTTGGTGACCCTATTTAAGAAGGCCCTTCTCCCACCTCCATCTTATCTCTTGCCTCTCTCTCTCCACCATTAATGCTGTTGAAGCTTTCTTGCCCGAGCTCTCTCCCTAGCCAACCAAACTTGTTGATTTTCTAGGGATTGAAGGAGGAGACCTAGATCTACACTTCCACCAAAGGAAACTTGATTCCCCCATACTTTCTTGTGTGGATTTTGTTACTCTTGGGCGTTTGAGCACCCTAGACGGAAGAGGCCAGTTCGGAGCCACATTCCATTGTGGTGAAGCTCCGGGGTTTCGTTGGGAGCCTCCAATTAAGTTGTGGAGAGAGCCCCAACCTTGTTTGTAAAGGTTCGGTTGCCGCCTTCAAGGGCACCACTAGTGGATTCACGGCACCTTGCATTGTGTGAGGGCGTGAGGAGAATACGGTGGCCCTAGTGGCTTCTTGGGGAGCATTGTGCCTCCACACCGCTCCAACGGAGACGTACTTCCCCTCAAAGAGAAGGAACTTCGATAACACATCCTCGTCTTCACCGTCTCCACTTGTGGTTATTTCTATCCTTTACTTGTGCAAGCTTTACTTGTTTATCTTATATAGCTTGCTTGTGAAGTTGTGTTCTTTGCTTTCATCTAGTTGTCATCTTAGTATCTTCTCTAGACAACTTACTTTGACGCTTAATTTAAAGTGGTAAAGAAAAGCTAAAATTGTTAGTTGCCTATTCACCCCCCCCCCTATAGTCAACCATATCGATCCTTTCAGCATGTCTGGATCGCTTTTGTTTTGGTATGTCCAATCACTGACTGGCCATCCGACCGGATGTTTAAGGTGGGTTTGAGGTTGCTCTAACGACCTTCAATCATTCCACATCGCTGGAGCCGGGAAAGGAGGAGGAGACAAGACTACCAGGTGAGAAAAGATAAGAGCATCTACAGTCGGCCGCACCAAACCTACCTCACACGCCCGGGCGGGCCGCTTGGTCCCTGACCGGTCATGATTTTTTTACCCAGATGACCCCCTCAAACGGGCCTCAAACACCCGGGATGACCAACACCCCTCATATTCAGCCCAAATATGAGGCGGATATGGGGTGCCTGGGCGCGGTCGCCACCTAGGACTGACGAAGGGGTCCCACGCGGACTCGCCCGGAAACCCGACAGTCCGACGGACACCTCCTCCATTGCCGTTGTGTGAACGCCGCAATGCCACCGCTCCGGCTCACCACCTGTGTTGGGTTATTTAACTCGGTCGGTGTCCCGCAACCCTAGCCCATCCACTTCCCCCCTCTCCGCGTTGCCAGTCCGAGCCTTTCCACGTCCTCCCTCTCCTGCTCCGGCGCTTCGCCATGGTCCAGAGCAAGATCACCTACTACACAATGCTCACGCCATCGCGTCGGTACGAGATCCAATGGGAGATCCGGGCGAGACAAGCCGTGTGCGCCGCCCGCATCGCTGCCGGGCTGCCTCCGGACTCTCCGAAGCCGGAGAAGGAGAAGGAGCAGCCGGGGGAAGAGGAGGAAGAGGAGGTGGCTCCGATGGGGGTGAAAGAGGGGAGTACCTGGAGCCGGAGCTGCCGGGTTTCAACATGGAGCAGGCAGGCGGAGTTCGCCATCGCCCAAGCGGAGGAGATGGCGGAGCAGCAGGCCATCTTGGAGTCCATCCATGATGAGGCCTATGTGGAGGCCAACTGGGCGTTCCTACGGCAGGAGCAGGCGGCGTCCGACGCGCTCTTCGCCGAACTCGACGCGGAGATAGAAGAGGAGGAGGACGGAGCTGCAGCGGCCGCCCTGCTGCCGGAGCCGGGCACGTAGATCGTCGACATCTCCGATGATGAGTAAATGATCAACTAGTAATACACAGGTTTATTTTGTTTGCATGTCCTTGTGTGGATTTAAGAATCTAGTATGAGATGTCTAGATGCAACTACTGAAATTTGAGACGTGCTTAATTAGAGCAACTCTAGCAGACGCTGCATCTCGCCCCGACCCGTAAAATAACCGCCAAAATGCGGGTTCGGGCGGAAAAACCAGCCCGATCAGACCCCGCATCCCGCCCCGGCCCGCAAAATTTTTTGAGGAGCGCGGCAAAATCCCGACTCCAACCCAGGAAAACGCGGGTTTCCCCCTCGCAGTTGTGGTGCCCTGCATATAAGCGGAAGCGGTTGGTGGGGGACATTTCATCCCGCGCTTTCCCCCCACCAACCACCTCTCCTCTCCCCCCTCGTGCCGCCGCGGACCGCCGCCCAAGCAGCCGGCAGGAGCACGCCGAAAGGCCGCCATGCGCACGAGGCCTCCCCTCCCTCCCACCTGCGTCGGCGGGCCTCCGAATTTGTGGATCTGCGGCACTTCAACGCGGACCGTCAGATTTTCGTCGGATTTGGCTTTTTCCGGCTGCCGGTTGCTGGCCCAAGCGATGGAGTGGTCGGGAAGCCTCTCCCGCAGCCCAGGCAAGGGCGCATCACCGCATCCAGGTACGGGTTCGTCCGCCCGCCGCCGCCGAAGGTTTGCGGGCATGGATTCGTCCGGCCGTCCACCGGGCTCGGCGCTCGCGCAACGTCTTTGTGGCTTGCTGATGCTGCTCATATAGTGCGACGACTGCACGCGGAAAATGCTGCGGCTCACTTTGGGCACGCTGAAGTACCCCGGATGGGTGTTCTTCAAATGCGAAAACGACGAGGTACGTGCACTTGCGGTAGTTCATTTGATAGCTCATCCTTTAGTTTAATTGCGGATTCTCATTTCAAACATGGTCATTCTTTTGTGTAGGACGATGGATACTCATTTTGGTTTTGAAAAGGCCAATACATTGATTTATTGATAGAAAGAACCAGAATAGATGTTGGTGCACTCCTTAGTAGAATTGAAGGCAATGATGCGGCTGCATGTGCAACTAGAGGGGAAGCATCGTCTACTTCTTTCGAACCAAATTTGCTAGATCAAATTAAGGTGCAAATTTCAGTTTTACGGGTCGGGAGGAGCTGCGCCAGATCAGACCCCGCATAATGCACCCGTAAAAAAAGATATTCCGGGTCCATTATGCGGGGTCTGTAACTGCGGTCGTCCGCGCTGGCCCGCAAAGACGTTTTTGCGCGAAATGCAAACACGTTTTACGGACCGAGAGGATGCGAGGTCTGCTAGAGTTGCTCTCACTGCATGAAGACGCGCCCGAGCGAGTCCGCAGGATGGTCTAACAGCACGGTGCGTCCAGAAAATACTAAAGCCTTGTGATCTTACACCTACGAAAGATCTTGTTTGACGTGTCACATTCATGAATAATTTGAAACTACTAGGTGAGCCCAACTCTCATAACCTACTCCTTGTCCAGTGTCCGCAGGGAACATCTAGACGTCCTCGTTTCCTCCTGAATTAATTAGCACGGCTAATTATACTGGAGGCGCTCGATGCCACGGCAAGCGCATCTAGATCAAAACCATCACAAAAAATATCAAACAGATCTCTCGTCGTAAAGCAGAGAGTGACAGGGTGGATGGCCTGTGCCTCGCTGCAGCAATCGCACGGCACCATTTGGAATAAAGCAGAATACTTTACACCAGGGAATTATGAAACCAAGAATGTGTCACCGTCTGGTGAGGGTCGCCGACGTGCGGTTTCGGGCCCATTTTTTTCCTGCGATTATTGCGAGGTGCTCTTTCAAATTGTCTAGAGATCGACGGGGCCACTCGATCTTTGGGGCAACCTGGTCCGTAGCCGTCCGTTTCATGAACTGTTGTACCCATCTCCTCCAGAATAATATCTGATTTCTGACCTTGTATGTTTGTATGCTTGTATGGACAGAAGATGCCATAGGATGGATCAATTATAGTAGTTTGATTGATACGGTTTCCTCACAAAATTTGTGTTAAATAACCTCTCATACTTCAAAAATACGCTGAGGTTTTGCCTTCTGCCCGTCCTTCGACCGACACCCTCCTCCCCATCCCACTCACATTATGCTCTCCCCACTCACACCCGGTTTTATATTTCGTTGTAGGGGACAGTTCCTTTTCTCAAACCGGCTTTGGCAATACCTTGTTATATTTGGTAAGCTATTGAATGCACATCAATCGACGTATATTTCATGGAGGAATCATGGTAATTTAGCTACGTGTTTTAACTGTAGCAATATATAAATCTTGTTAAACCACTAATTTGAATCAACAACTTTTGTTTTGGCAACAAATTTTATTGCTTGTAGCAACACACTTGCATAGCTTACTCAATGTAGAATTATGAAGACTTTAAATATAAAGTAAAAAAAGGCGGAACTAAGATCTAGAACCACTATGAAGAGAACCAAGCAAAGTTTGATGTGGCTAATTCCTAGTCCACTGGTGATCACACTCCAAGGTTGACATTCGGTGTGTTTTATTAAGACGAACTATAATCATTTGACAAATGAAACATATATTGTTGATACATAAATGCATATGTTAATTTCCACGAGTTTGAAACCCCTAGTATATGTTCTTCATCAGATTGCCGGAAAACATATCGCCATGACATTGTTGCTTTCTCATCGAAGTGCACTTGGACGTGCTTCATGCCATTACACTGAAAATGGCTCAAAGCTTGATTCAGCTTCACTAACAAAGTTGATTCCAAGTAGCTGCTTGTTTCAACCTTTGATTTTTCCAACAAGAATTTGTTGCCTGAAGCTGAAACAAATAGGGCCCAAGCAGTATGAATTAAAACTTTATTTCAAGCCCAGATTCCATGACACATACATAATTCTGTGGCATCATCGGATATTCATTTGCCCCCTTGGTACATATGCCCACATAGTGTCTTAATACCATCTCGTAGTGCGGCCAACAGAATACATATCAAAAATCTGATGAAAGATATGTGAGTCTATCGTGGGCCGGTTGATTGTGATGCTTTGTCCACAAAAACCAACTTGCTTGACCGTATGCGTCCACGCACACACTACGCGTGTCACGGTTGGCGGCCTCCCATGACGATGATGGTGTCTATTCATCTGCCGCCGCAAACCTCTCATGTCCATCTTCCACCACTCCCATCGTGACCAAAATCACCCCACCTCCCCCGAAGTAGATCTAACGGTGAAATGTAGAAGTAACTATAAATGAAGGACGCGAGAAGCGACGCAATCAAACCCCGATCAATACCTACCTTTTCGGCTATTGATCGGGTCCACTACACCGAAACAAAATCGGGCCTATTCATAACACATGTTGAAAACTTTGCCGAAACTTTGTCCATAAACCTCCTCTCAAGCTTGGAACCCAGGCCTTTGTTTGTTTGAAGTGCAGGTAAAAACCTGTGGGGAACCTCCTTGTTCACCTTGAAACCTACAACGTTCTCCCCTAAAAAAAACTACACAACGTTCTACTACTACAAAAGATATTGTGCAACCACTGGACCCCCCCATCATGCAGAGCGAGACACGATTCAAAACACAGAACATGGGAGTCTGGGAATCCGTATAGTACCCCCTGTTGCAAGCTGGTACTCCCTCCGTCTGAAAATACTTGTCATGAAAATGGACAAAAGGGAATGTATCTAGAACTAAAATACATCTAGATACATCCCATTTTATTCATTTTGATGACAAGTATTTCCGGACGGAGGGAGTACACTACTACAGCCCCTTGGGATCCAGCAGGGCCGTCAGTTTTGGAGTGAGCATGTGACAGCGCACCACGGATCCTCCCTAAACAAATCAATTAATAGCACAAGTACAAAATGGCTAGTTGTCCTACACGAGACGAGCGCGAGAGAGAAGGTTGGATCCGGGCTCGCCCACCCCGTTCAATAATTCCCATATGCGGCCCTGCCCCTCCCTCCACCAGGCCCGCGGCTGGCCCACCTGTCAGCCCACCTGTCAGCGGACGCTCCACGCGCGGGCCGACCCGCACCGCCGGCTGACGCGTGGCCCCGTCCGTACCTGGACCCACGAGGCAGCGTCGTGGCGGCCTCTTCCGCAGCGGCGCACGGAGGAATATCTCGTGGTAGAAAAATCGGAGGCTGCCTCACAGGCCACCAGATGATAGTCGACAGAGTCCCCACCCCACACTCACGCACACTCCTCATCTTGCCCGGGGCGAAATCGACGCCACAGCGGGAGGGAAAAAGCTTCCGGGGTTGGCAGGGATTCCGCCTCTTATACGCCCCGCCCGCCTCGCCAGATTCCTCACAGCTTCCCTGCCTGCGAGGTCCCGTGCCCGACCGGAGATCCTGAATTCCGGAGGCCGTCGTCGGGTAAGCCGAAGCTCCGCCCCCGCTTGTTTTGCGTGTGCGTGGAGTAGAGGCGGCCGTGGCCGGCTGCTTCTGTCGAATCTGATTTGTTCTTGGGCGTTGTTGTCGTCGTCGTCGTTGTTGTTTGTTGTATCTCACGAGCTTTGCCGTGCTGACGAGTGCAGTTGTTGTTGGTGGTGATTGTGCTTGTGCAGGAGTAAGATTCGGCGGCCATGTCGGGCGCCGTGCTGGTCGCCATAGCGGCGTCCATCGGGAACCTGCTGCAGGGGTGGGATAATGCGACCATTGCAGGTAATTAATTCGTTCGTGCCTCCGGAAAAACAGCTGCTCTTTCGACGCCGTTGGGATACTCTTTTTCTGTTGTTGCGCTTCCCAGGGGCCCGTGTTAGGTAGAGGTAGCATAGCAATTATTGGGAATCTTGCCGGCTCCGATCATGACGGATTTGGTGGAGCTGCATGTAGTAGCAGTAGTGGTAGTAAAAACAAATATTGTTTCTTGTTCTATCTACATACACAATCTTTAAAAACCGATCAAGCACTTGAAACGAAATCCTCCCAAGATTTCCGAGTTTTCTGAACGGATCTATCTCATGCGCGATCTGCGCATCTGAACCATGATAATTCAGTCCGTGTCAACATGTTCTGAATTCTGAACTGATGCGGATGCTTTGACTTCACGCTGACCATGTTGACTTGCTGGTGTGATCTCTCCAGGTGCCGTCCTGTACATAAAGAAGGAATTCAGCCTGGAGACGCAGCCCTTGATCGAGGGCCTCATCGTGGCCATGTC
Source organism: Secale cereale (assembly GCA_902687465.1). NCBI lineage: Eukaryota > Viridiplantae > Streptophyta > Magnoliopsida > Poales > Poaceae > Secale > Secale cereale. The sequence continues at coordinate 436,464,270 of LR738709.1, forward strand.
GCTCATCGGGGCGACGGTTATCACCACGTTCTCCGGGGCGGTGGCTGATGCTGTTGGCAGGCGGCCCCTGCTGATCGCCTCGTCTGTCCTCTACTTTGTCAGTGGCCTGGTGATGCTCTGGGCGCCCAACGTGTACGTGTTGCTCTTGGCCAGGCTCATCGACGGGTTTGGTATCGGTTTGGCTGTCACCCTTGTCCCTCTGTACATTTCGGAGACCGCCCCGACTGACATCCGAGGACTGCTGAACACACTGCCTCAGTTCAGTGGATCAGGAGGGATGTTCCTTTCTTACTGCATGGTGTTTACCATGTCCCTCATGCCGCAGCCTGACTGGAGAATCATGCTTGGGGTTTTGTCAATCCCCTCACTTATGTACTTTGCATTGACTGTCTTCTATTTGCCCGAGTCGCCCAGATGGCTTGTGAGCAAAGGAAGAATGGCCGAGGCCAAGCGAGTGTTGCAGAGACTGCGGGGAAGGGAAGATGTCTCAGGTTTGCCTGTCTTCTCTAAATACTTACTAGTCTGACAGGCATAAAATCTCTGATGATTTTACTCATGTGCGATTAACTGTGCAGGAGAAATGGCCCTTCTTGTTGAAGGATTGGGTGTTGGGAAAGACACACATTTTGAGGAATACATAATTGGACCTGATGATGAGCTTGCTGATGACGGGCTGGCTCCAGATCAAGACAAATTGAAGCTGTACGGAGCTGAAGAAGGGGTATCTTGGATTGCCCGTCCTGTTAGGGGCGGTGGCCAAAGTGCACTTGGAAGCGCCTTGGGTCTCATGTCTCGTCATGGGAGTATGGTTAGTCAGGGTAAATCTCTCGTGGACCCACTTGTCACTCTCTTCGGAAGTGTCCATGAGAAGATGCCTGAGGTAATGGGGAGCATGCGCAGTACATTGTTTCCTAACTTTGGCAGCATGTTTAGCGTAGCGGAACAGCAGCAGGCTAAAGCTGATTGGGATGCTGAGAGTCATAGGGATGATGAAGATTATGCATCGGATCATGGTGCAGATGACATTGAGGATAACCTCAATAGCCCGCTTATTTCTCGTCAAGCGACAAGCGTGGAGGGTAAGGAGATTGCTGCACCTCATGGAAGCATAATGGGTGGTGTGGGAAGAACTAGTAGCATGCAGGGAGGGGATGCAGTAAGCAGCATGGGCATTGGTGGGGGGTGGCAGTTAGCTTGGAAGTGGACTGAGAGAGAGGGTGCAGATGGGCAAAAAGAAGGCGGCTTCCAGCGTATTTACTTGCATGAGGAGGGTGTGTCAGGTGATCGGAGGGGCTCTATATTGTCTATGCCAGGAGGTGATATTCCTCCTGGTGGTGAGTATATCCAGGCAGCTGCTCTAGTGAGCCAACCTGCTCTTTACTCGAAGGACCTGATAGAGCAGCAGCTTGCTGGTCCTGCCATGGTACATCCATCTGAGGCAGTTGCCAAGGGTACAAAGTGGGCAGAACTATTTGAACCTGGAGTGAAGCATGCACTGTTCGTTGGCATAGGATTACAGATCCTGCAGCAGGTCAGCCGTTTTTGCCTTTCTGCTGCATATAAATACCAATGTTTGCACTGCGAAGTGCTCTTGACAACTATTTTAGCACACACATTCCTTATAGATCTAGTATTTAACATTCTTTGTTTTTCTCTTCAAACTAAAACTTCATAATAATATAACATCATGCTGTTGCGTGCTGCCCATGGCTTCTTGTTGAAGTTCTTACCTCCAGCCTTATTGCGAGAAAAAACATATGCTTTGCTGCCCATGGTAAGCAACACCGACATCAGGTTGCTGTAGTTTTCTGAAGTAAATAAACTTGATAAGCTGATAATGCAAATCTGGATAACATAATTTTGCTTATCAAACGGTGATATGCTACTAATATTCCTTTAGTCCTTCGCACAAGTAAGATCAATTTTGATCTTGTGGTAGAAAGTATAATTTTAAAGAAAGGTGGTGCGGTAGAAACACATAATAGCATTCTTATTGTTGCGTATGGTTGTAGCGTTCCTAGAATAATAATATTTCAAATTGTGACATACTAAAGTTTCCTCATCCCTATATTTCCTTTTTTTACTTCTTCCATGCTTCATGTTTAGTACCTAAATACATATATTGCATACTGAATGTACATGTGCTAATGATCAACTTTTGTTTGTTCAGTTTGCGGGTATCAATGGAGTCCTCTACTACACACCTCAGATACTTGAGCAAGCAGGTGTCGGGGTTCTTCTATCAAACATTGGACTAAGCTCTTCCTCTGCATCTATTCTTATTAGTGCCTTGACAACCTTGCTGATGCTTCCCAGCATTGGCATCGCCATGAGACTCATGGATATGTCAGGAAGAAGGTTAGACTTCAGATTTCGCATGGTATTGTTTACTTGTGATACCATGTGGTATCGCTGAAGGTGAATGGAAGAGTAACCATTCTTCCATTTTGTTTCTCATACAGGTTTCTTCTCCTTTCGACAATCCCTGTCCTGATAGTAGCACTAGCTGTCTTGGTTTTGGTGAATGTTCTGGATGTCGGAACAATGGTGCACGCCGCGCTCTCAACGATCAGCGTCATCGTCTATTTCTGCTTCTTCGTCATGGGGTTTGGGCCTATCCCAAATATTCTCTGTGCGGAGATTTTCCCCACCTCTGTCCGTGGCATCTGCATAGCCATCTGCGCGCTAACCTTCTGGATCGGCGACATCATCGTGACATACACTCTCCCCGTGATGCTCAACGCCATCGGTCTTGCTGGAGTCTTCGGAATATATGCTGTCGTTTGCATACTGGCCTTTGTATTCGTCTACATGAAGGTCCCTGAGACAAAGGGCATGCCCCTGGAGGTCATCACCGAGTTCTTCTCTGTCGGCGCAAAGCAGGGCAAGGAAGCCACGGACTAGTTGCTCTGATCCGGTGATCCGCGTCGCTGGTGGTAATTTTGTGGTGTCATAACTACTGCTGCACTGTTTAACCTGCGATGCTTTGGTGAAGAAACTTCAAAGAGAGCAGATACGGAAGACTTTACATCGTGAGGCTGAATCGTGCCGTCGTAGGCCGGCTTTTGGAAGTAGGATATGTACTTAGATCATCTGCTCTTTTTGCTTTGGAACTTCCTATTTGTGCTATTCAGAATTTATTGCCTATGTAACTAGTGCTGTTATCACAATTTATGTCGTTTATGTTTTTGCCTTGCTCGGTCGGTCCAGTTTATCCTCTTTGTTGCTGTTAGTTCTCAGTTGCCAGTCACATCAGCAGTTTAGTTGTGTTATATTACTATTTTTGAGGATAAGTTTAGTTGTGTTTCTCGGTGTATGGGAAATATGCACACAACCATTTTATTATACTCCTTGGTTTTCATAATGTAGTGGATATAGATTTTTGTAAGATCAAATTTTACAAACTTATAGCCAATCTAGAATGCTAAACATATATCATTAGATTCATCATAGCTTAGTAAGCTTAACTAGTTCCGTGCAAGCTATGATGGAAATATTATTTCCTACCATCAGGGATAGCTTAGCAAGCCTTAACTAGTTAGTTCTGTGGGTGAGTTACCACCACGTGAGTTGTATGTTGCGTGTATTATCTATCAAATCAAAGAGTATGTACTCTCTCCATCCCAATAATAAGTGTCTAGTGTCTTGATTTTAGTACAACTTTATAATAATAGAGTTAGTATAAAGTTGAAATATTTATTTTCGAGAGGAAGGGAGTAGTATATAAAAATATTTAAGTAGCATATATACTATTTTTTGGGTAATATGTGTCGAGAAAAGGCAAATTTGACATTTTTGACCTGTTGGCGCAAATCAATTCACGGAATGAACTATCTGCGAAACTATTTCACAGCCATGACCTTTTTGTGTAGCGCCTGCCTCAGAGGCGCTGCATCCTACTATGCAGCGGGCGTTGCACGCCTGTCCATCGTGGCAGCCTCCTGTGCAGCGCCTGCCTCAGAGCGTGCAACGTCCCTGAGCCAGGCGCTGAACAATGGGTGCAGCGTCTCTGAGGCAGGCGCTACACAAAAAGATCATGACTGTGAAATAGTTTCGCAGATAGTTCATAAGAAAAGACTTGTCTTCTTTTATTTAAGAAAAGCTAAGAGATGATCTCTTAGCACAATTTGTCTCACCATGTTTTTAGGAACAACCAATTATTGAAGATAAGCCTAAGAGATGACCCATTGTAGACATCTTTTTTTGTCATATCTAATTTACATGCAACACTTAAGATAAGACAATCTTATCAACCATTGTACATGCCCTTAAGTTTTGCATGTAAATTAGATATGTCAAAAAAAGATGTCTACAATGGGTCATCTCTTAGCCTTATCTTCAATAATTAGTTGTTCCTAAAAATATGGTGAGACAAATTGTGCTAAGAGATCATCTCTTAGCTTTTCTTAAATAAGAGAAGACAAGTCTTCTCTTATGATTTCTCTCTCATCCACCTCATCATTTATCTACGTGGCACTCTTAAGATAGAACCATTGTACATGCTCTTAGGCCAACTCCACCGCGTGACCCAAATTTACCCCAAATCGTCCGTTTGTGTCCGTTTGGGGTAAAATACGACCCAACGGGCGTACCCAAACGGACAAAGTTGTCCGTTGGTGTTCGTTTTTTATCCTCCCGATCCCAAACCTGAACCAAATTTGCGCGACAAATGAGGTTGGACGGACACGAAACGGACGCTGTCGCTGGTTGCTCTCGTCCGCTTCGTCCGCTCTTGTCCCCTCCATGGCCCACAAATCAGTGACCGCACATCCCGCTCGCCCCACTGGCCGTCGCCACACGCCGCCGTCCCTCCGCCTCCCCGTACCCGCGCAGGCCGCCGCCGTCCCTTCGCCTCCCAGCTCGCCGCGCCGTTCCTCTGCCTTCCCCCTCATTGCGCACGTCGTCGGGAATCGCTTCCCCGGCCCGTTCCTCGCGTCCATCGCCTCGCTACGCCGGCGCGGCTCCATCGTGTGCGAGTGCAGCAGCAACAACTGGGCTCTAGCTAGCTACTCCAGTAAGGGCGCCCGTGCGTGCACTGTTGCTAGCTAGCCAGCCAGCCAGCTCGTGTGTGCTAGCTAGCCGCACCAATGCAGCATCGAGTCGGGGCCAGCCGCGAGCGAGCGCCCTCTTCCGAGCGACCCGACGAGCGCATGTGGATGGGTGGGGCTGCGGGGCGGGGCAGGCGCGCTCCGGCGAGCGCGGCGTGGCCTGGGAGCTCGGGGCGGGGCAGGCGCGCTCCGGCGAGCGCGGCGCGGCCTGGGAGCTCGGGGTGGGCGCACTCCGACGAGCGCGGGGCGGCCCGGGTGCTCGGGGTGGGCACGCTCCGGCGAGCGCGGGGCTGTGGGGGCGGCCGGGAGCTCGGGGCGGGTGAGGCATGTCCGTTTGCGGTCAGGATACCTCCTGCGCGTAGGGCGCACGTACTTTCGTCCGTCTGCCCGCCCCCGGACGTCCGCCAAATTGCACTCCAAAGGACAAAAACGGACGTCCGTTTAGGATAAATTTGGGTGGAGTTGACCTTATAGCGACGATGTCTTTGACAAACCCGCAGTCGCGCGGGGTTTTCGTCAGCTATGACCAAAGTCGGTGTGGTTTTCACCTACAGACCTGGCTTCCGATCCGCAGACCCGAGGCTGCGATTCTCCCGCATCTAGCGCATCTAGCGTTGTCAACGCCGGAGATGGCTCCCAGGGACACGCGCCTCCTGCAACGCAACGAACCCGGCTTTCTTCCCCTCCTATTGATTTTCTTTTACTTTCGTCGTCGCCAGCTGCAAAACATTGAGGCTCTGGAGTTCCAGATCTTTGGAAAACAATATATTATATTAGGCCATGGTTGGCCAGTTGTCACCTCAAAAGAATGAACGCAGAAGACAGAATAGGGCAAAGCCATGTGAGATCATACAGTATAATAATACTGTGCTTTAAGAAAAAGAAGAAGAAAACGCAAGTAGTTCACAGAAAGTGTGATTTGGTCAGGTGACCACTGTCTCCAATGCAGGCGGAGATCGGAAGTACGACAGATAGTGGGGTAGAAATCCTACCAGCCGGCTGTCAGTGCGGAACGGAGCCTAAAAGCTGCTGCTTCTGGGGTCTCTCTTCCATGGTGGTTTTGGTGGCCCAAAGAGGGGCGAAAAAGTTGATGTGATCCCTCCCATGGTCGACTACTTAATTCATTTCCCGAGCCCGGTGGGGAGGGATGTGCCGGGAGAGATTCCTGGGAAGCCGGAGCCCTGTCATCTACACGAAGCTTCTTTTCAGGCAACGGAGGAGAGGAGATCGCACAACAACTCTTCAGAAACCTCGCATTTCTGCGGCTCTAGTAGTTGCATCATTGTTGATGTCCAGTTAGAATTTGAAGGAATTTGTCTCCCGCGCTGACTTGCTGGTGACAATTCCTGGCGTGACCGCGAACATCCTTTCACGAAATCGACAACCTTTTGTTGTTGATGGAAACGAAGTCGACGGAGCAGGTTTTTAGAACCTATGATTAGTTGTGATGCGCCATGCCAAATTTCCAATGATCGGAAGACAAAAACCTCGCGCTCACACGCACCTTTGGATGATCATTCCCGGTGACCTACCGCTACCTGAAACAGACAACCCGCCAGCTCAAATTCACACGTCTCGTGGTCGGCAATCCGGTTCCAGGATCAAGGTTCGCAGCAGAAAGAACCAATGGCGTCCTGTGCTCCGTTGCTGTCTTCGTTCAAATGCTCTCATCTACTACTATACACGAATGTGTGCTTTGTTCAAAGGGGTATACATGATACATCTATCTCACTGTTCCATCACTTTTTTTTGGGTGGGGGACTGTTCAATCACCTTGTGCACATGTAACGACGGATGACCCGAGTATCGAAAAGTCATTGTCGTCTCCCCGCCACCTGTCAGTGCCATTGTCGACTTCTACATGCTTCTCCAAGCCTGTCGGTATCGTAAACAGTTGATCCACAAGGTCAGGTGCGCATGGACCATGAGTTGCTCCCACCTCGACCTAAAACATCAAAGATCAAGACCCGGGAACGTGATCTACGACAATGATCAAGCTTCCTTACCTTCGAAGGCATCTCAACCAGGCTGTTCCATGCATAACGCGACGGCTCTGCTTCGTTAGGACTGATACGACACGTTGCGAGCATGCGGCTTGGGTGGTGGAGACACATCATTCACCAATAATGATTCACCGGCCTACCTGCCACCAGGGTGACACCTGCATCATTGCGTGGCGCCACCAGACCAAGGTGACACCTTGAGCGGGGTGACAAGATGGATGTTCGTTCACGAAAGATAGAAGGAGGCGACACATCACCGCACATTTAATCCGCGTACCTACCCTATTGGCTCGGGGTAGTTCCTTAGCAAGTACGCCAGTGTGGTATCTCTTGAAATATAAAAGGAGGACCGGACGACATATGAAAAAGGTTGGACACTTGGTAGAAGAACAGTAGGACTGCATAACACTTTCCATTTCCAGGAATGACTTGTAGCTTACAAACCCACCAAGGTAAACACACCAAAAACAGGAGTACGGTATTACGCAACCATGCAACCCGAACCTGGGCAAATCATCGTGTCAATTTCATGCGTTTCAGTAGTGCAGGTCCACACCTCCGTGCCCCATCCTCGAACCAGCAAAGGGGCATTTTCAGTCCACGGTGTCACGCGCTTGTGCTCCACAAGCCCGTCGACATCTGGCGTGCCAGGTGGGGGCAGGGGGAGGGGCGCTAATGCGGATCTACATCGACAAAGCCTCTGGCGTCCTTTACGACGCTAGATCGTCATTTCCTTCACCGACCTCTTCACCAACACGCGGTCGGGATGGCACTACCGAAGACCCGCGGCTCAGCAAATGGCAAAGGCGCGGCGGTGAAGATTCTGTCCCGACCTCAAGTTGTAGAAGACCCTGCCGAAGTCCGCAGAATCTCGGGCCACACGGTCAATCGGCGTCTACAGTTCTCAGGCCAGGCCTTCAGACCCTGGCTCCCATATGACAAGACTCCGGAAGCTACATGCCTGGACGTGATCAAGACCGCATCTACCGAAGACTTGGCGTGTAATCCAAGACATCTCCTGCCGCCTTCATGCACACCCCTGGATATCGACCATGTAACCCTAGATGCCCCACCTGGCGTGTATATAAGCCATGGGGTTTAGCCTGTAGAGGGGATCCAATCACAATTACATTCACCTAGCCCTAGGGTTAGATCTCACCTTACGATCTCGAGGTAGATCAAGCTTGTACTCAATACATCATCATCAATACAATCAAAGTAGGACGTAGGGTATTACCTCTTCGAGAGGGCCCGAACCTGGGTAAACAATGTCTCCTTTGTCCCTGTTACCACCGATCCGAGATCCACAGCTCGAGACCCCCTACCTCGAGGTCTGCCGGTTTTACCACCAACACTAGGGTTCAAGCTTCTGTCAGTCTAGCAACCCATCATATATACTTATTACCCCACAATGCCTTCCCTTAGGCCCAATTATGGTGAAGTGTGATATGCCCATTTTTCATCATGCTTTTATATTGATATTTATTGCATTATGGGATGTTATTACACATTATATCACAATACTTATGCCTTTCTCTCTTATTTTACAAGGTTTACATGAAGAGGGAGAATGTCGACAGTTGGAATTCTGGACTGGAAAAGGAACAAATATTAGAGACCTATCCCGCACAACTCCAAAACTCTTGAAACTTCACGGAAATATTTTTGGAATATATAAAAAATATTGGGCGAAGAAAGCACCAGAGGGGGGCCACCAGCCAGCCACAAGGGTGGTGGGCGCGCCCTACCCCCTGGGCACACCCCCGTCCTTGTGGGCCCCCTGTCAGGCCTCCGACGCCCATCTTGTGCTATATGGTGTGTTTTGACCTGGAAAAAAAAATCAAAAGGAAGCTTTCGGGATGAAGCGCCACCGTCTAGAGGCGGAACCTGGGCGAAACCAATCTAGGGCTCCGACATGGCTGTTCTACCGGGGACACTTCCCTCCGGGGGGGGGGGGGAATTGA